>VWZK01008083.1:39566-161746 GCA_013396935.1 Baryphthengus martii
GGTTTTCCTGAAATTCTACTTCAGGTTTTCCAATACTACTTTGTGTGACTTGTATCAAGACTTCTCTATATTAAAACATTTTTCTGCTCTTCAAGCTGTTAGTTCAGGGACTGAGTTGGATCAGTGGACGTCACAGTTGAAAACCAAAACAAAAAAGCATTATTTGAAAAATATTTGCATCACTGAATGTAATACACACTGCATAAAGGACCACAAGAAATTACACTATCAAGAGGACTGTTTCATTGTTTTTAAGGCCAAAAGCAGCTATTAGACTATCTGGTCTGACCTACATAGTTTAAGTATGTGGTCTGAATTGTTTCTTACTTGATAGGTACTGTTGGTGACCCTGAACGGTGAAAATGAACGTTCTGCCATTTCCCATCCCGACGGTGCCAGACTCGCGTTTCCTCTGACTGCATAGTCTTTGGCATCCCACTTCCATCCATGTACTGTGTGAGCCGGATATATGCAATGCAAGCAGCATCATCACCCACAAGGTGGACGTGAGGATTGAGGATAATGGTGTGGATTGGCTTATTACTTTTGGATAAAGCTAGAAAACAAATACACACACAGAGAAGAAATTAATTTTTCTCCATGTAAACCAAAATAACTCATCTCACCCCATTTTACAAAATAAAAATCTCAAGCTCAGCACATATAAAGTAGCAATTGTTGTTTGCTGATAATCATGACGGAAAACTAGCTCAAGTACATTGTAGAAACGAGCACAGGCACAGCGTAAAGTAGGTTTCTCTCTTTCCTATAAGGAAACGAATCAAAGGTTTAACAGTATGTATTATTTAATCAACATACCTACATGGATTAAATAAAGTGGAGACCATTATCTTAAGTTTCCCAGCTGAGTTTTCCCAATGCTTGTTTCACTCCTGTGTTCAATTACATTTATACTTAATATTTTCAGTTAAAATGAATCATCTTTTAACTCACTCTTGTGACGTATTTTCTAAAGTGCTAGTATCTACGAAAACTAAAAAGCAGCGGTAGCAAAAAGAAACGTTTTAAAGAAAAATATGGAAATGCTGTTTTGGAGACGGAAGAGAATTTGAGAACATGGTAATCCCATTTTATGCTCAGACATTTCTCAGAAATTACTGGATAAATTGTTACCTTCATTTACAATATTTTCTTTCTTTTTGAGTCAAGTCTGCTTTGAAATGGTTACCTACGTTACATGATCCTCCAAAACCTTATTAAATACACACTAAGGGCAATTCTTTCTTATAGCTGACATGACTGTAATATACATTATATATATTGAGGTTTTCATATACGCGCACACACACAAATACACAGCAATTTTCACTTGTGACTCTGAAAACCGCTTCTCTGCAATCCAAAGGGTATTTTTTATGTCTCACAGCATTATTTAAGCAAGATTTAATATACTCTTTTCCCCAATGGAAAAAAATAATGCATGAGAATTACTTATCCACGGTTGTTTTTTCTTTTATACATCTTGACTTTCCAAATACCTGAAACTTTCCTCTGCTATCCAAGGTGTCCTATGATGCGTGAACGAACACAGCAGAAACAGACAGAAAAAACACATATAGCAGAACTCCCTTCCCTTGCCCAAATCCGTTAACTCCCAAACCAATAATTAGACTGGAGAAACACAATTGCAAGGAACAGATAAAGATTCACAGCGATGAAAAAGGAATGTTTACCATTTTCAAAGTAAAACCGGTGGAAGTCCATCCCTTCTACTAGATTACCCAGTGCTTCGGGTTCAAAAGATGTAAGGCCTGGATCACAGATTTTTCTGTGGAAAAGAAGAAATTCTGTAACTGCATGTGCTTATTACATAACATAACTTTGCAGAGATTACTTTTTAAATGTTTCCTTTACTCCCACTGGAGTGTTACTTCTGCCATCACACTGGAAAAGAACAGAACTTACATGGGGAGAAATTGAACAGAGTTCTGGTTTGACTTAAATTAGTAAATTTGGCAGTTTACTTTAGGTGAACTACATTTCATATAACTCATCTTTTGACCACAAAAAAAAAAAGACTGCCAAAGAAGGTCCCACAAGTCAATGGTATTACAACTAAGAATTTTTACTTGTGACTCTTAAAACTGCTTCTGTGCAATCCAAGCAATATCTTCCATGTCTTATATCATTACTTAAGGAAGATTTAAGTATTTTATTTTAACTGACAAAATTTAGATAAGAATTTGGAATAAGTCTCCACTTGACACTTGCATAACAAAGGTTCTAACGTGATGGTACCAAGCTAAAGTTTAGTGCTGGCAAGCACTAAACAAGTGCAAGCACAGGATGAGCAGCATCACTGTTGAACAGTGAAGCTTGTGCTACAGCAGGATAGAACCCACCCAGAGGAACACAGGAGACCAACAGAAATATTGAGAAGGGCTTTCCTCTAGTTTCAAATCTGTTGGTTTTTTGTTTTTTTTTTTTGGAGGAACCTAAATTCCACATGGTCTTTCATCCTCTGAAGTACAAATGACATTCCAGCCAGTATCAAACTCTACAAACAGTAAGAAAATTCTGCTAAAGAGGCTTCTACTACATTTTCTAGATGACAAATGTGACTTTACTTTCATACACCAAGATTGATCACTGCATATTATCTGTCTGTATTATGACTTGTCCAGGCAGAGCAGCACATTGGATTTACTCTAGCAGATCCTCTGAAACTGCTAACCAGGCTCATGTAAAGCCAGGGCAAAGCAGCAATGAACATATCTTGTGTTTCTTGGGGGCATCTGAGGATGAACTTGAACAATACATAAATACACACAATTATATATAAATAGGCATATTTACATATACAACATCAAATACATCAACTCTCCTCACTCCCTCCAAAATGAGAAAACTTACGTATAAGCTTCAAAGTCCCCATTGTTGATAGCTTCAATCAACTGTTCAGTAACCTTGATGATCTCCTGCTTACGAGCTAGAGAAAGATACAAACACAACTCTTAAAATGGAAGGCCAAGTGGAAAGTGACAGCTGAAAGGCTCTCAGAAGAGCAGCTGTAACAAAGGGATTCTGTCATTTCTCAGCTGGTGCTACAGCCATTTTTCTTCCTTTACTGTGACCAAATGACACAACGTTATGTTGCTGCTTTACGCTGTTTTGGGTCATGAGTTAATTAATGAAACTAAACACAAGTCAAAATCAACCCACTTTCCTATCCATCTTTCCTTCACTGAAGGATCTGCTGTTTAAAAAGCAGAACCAAACCCAAACCCACAACTCTTAACTTCAAACTGAAGGAAACCGATGATTGTTTTACAAGCGATGCTCTAATGATTCATATACACATGGGGCCTTTACCTTTACGTGTCCACTGCTGATACTCAAGAATCTTGATAACACTCGGTGTTTGCTTTGGCCAAATGCGTACATATAAGTAAAGAGGTGTTTAGATCCTAAGCCTATAATTGAGTTCGCCTGGTGCAAAGCTGAGGTATTACATGTTAACACACACACATCCACTCAGGTCCAATTACAGCTCAGTGTCTTTCAGCTCTGACTTCCGTGATTGTGGCTCTCCTTTGCTTGTAACATGCTTAATCCATCTATATTACAATAAACCTTAACTAGATCATTTGGTGGTATTATAGTACATCTACTAATAATCGTAAATGCTAAATAGTGACAGAAGAATAATGCATTCAAAGCAATAGACAGAATATGTGTTTCCAGTAAGAATATTCAAGCTCAAGCAGTGTTTGTGTACACCTCAAAGGCTAAGGTATGCGAAACAGTTTCTCCTTTATCTATCAGTCAAGAAGGAAGCCCACAGTTCAGTATTTGCTGACGTTGATAGGAGTTACACTAAAACAGTTTGGAGCAAAGTCCTGCACAGCTCAATAGTTATTACTAACACCAGTTATTCTAGGAGGGCAAAGTTCAAGAGATTTTTAGCAAGATGAAAAATCTTAGTGACTTCACTTTGAAAACTGACCTCTGCTTTAAAAAACTTGTTTCTTGAGGAATAGAGGTTTATATTTTTGTACTGTACAGTCCTCATTTGGTAAAGTTCAATCTTATACCAACGAAGTTCAACTACAGAGGCACCTCTCTCAAACACAGATTTTTGTGAGTTTAATGCTAAACAGACAAGGGAGAGCGATTTTACCAATACATTTGCAATGATTTAACTTGTATTCAACTCCTTACTAAACCTCAGAATATCAATTTGGAACACCCAGCTTGATGGAAAAAGAAATGCAAGTAAGCAGGCTGTAGTGTGAATGCAATAGTTGTAATCTTCCTGCACACTCCTACGCATGGACTAACACACACACACAAATACACTTGGAATTTTAAAACTGAAGTACAGAGAGAGCTTGCAGTCTTCCTCAGAAAGAAAATGTTGGGGAGCATAGGCAGAATGCAAGTTTCCAATGCTGTAATGCAAGAACTGGTATTGTGCTCTTCAAGAACCTTTTCTTTTATGCTCCACCATCTCTTTTAGCAAGTGCAAACCTAATATATTCAGACAGAAAGCACCAAAAAGAAACGAGCAAGGAAAAAAAAATAATGGAGGAAAAAGCAGATAGAAAAGTCTAGCAAGGCTTTTTGTGACTAGTTCTTGAGTACTAGATAGCATGATGGGTAAGAATATTTAAAGCATGAATTGCCTTACTTTGTACAACGACTGTGGAAAGAACAACGAATTGTAGTGAAGGGATGTATTGACTGCAGATCAGTAATGGCCCCACTGTCATATGTTTAAACAACACAGGCAAAACTGGACATCATATGGCATTGTCAGCACAAGCCAAGTGGTAGGATGGCTGAGTAACCAACAATGGTGCAGTGTTAGAAAAGGCTGGCAGAAAAAGAAATCCAGAATATGCAGACTTCATGCAGTGAGAAAATCACAAGTTATGCATGCTACATCTCATATACGCATAACCAAATTAAAGGTTTGGATTAAATAACCTGGGTAACATGTTCCAATCAGAGCCTTGGAAACAACAGACTATTAAATCAGATAGTGGAAAATGAGGTAAAAATCTCTGATGAGCTGCTAAATAATCATGTTATTAGGTAACTTAATGTAAGCAACGCAGATGTCTACAAAGGTACTGTAGCTTCCACATGCAAGAAACATAAAACCATGTGGATGCCTAATCTTACTTTCACTTGACTAGGGACAATCGGCAGTACTTCCTTTTTTACTCACATCAGTCATTTCTTTTCCAAGTTTTACCATAAGAAGCCCACAGTTAACTTACATGTTACCCATACTCTGACAGGGAATGACAAACAACAGTGAATATCTGAATATATTCACTCAGTGGCATCTGTTCGTGCCTTCAACAGTATGAGTTACAGCAAAGTGAATGACAGGAGTTTCTCTCTGTGAATTTTTGAGATTTTGAGACTTGACTACAATCTGAATGAAAATGAAAATTTTTGCTAACATACATTTAAAAAATTCTTTTGGGTCAATCAAAATGTTGCCCTTTCAATCATACCTTTGATGTTGTACTACATTACAACACATAATTCGGCATCAGCCCCCGAAGGGAGAAATTGACCTGCATTGCCAAATTGTCTTTTTCCTGTTTTTAATTCCAAAATGAAATTGCAGTGGAACATGTGTTTTTCATGAAGCTTTCTGATAGGAGCTACCTAGTATTACAGAATATGGTTCCAGAAAAGTTCCTCTGAGCAATACTAACGTCTAGTAGAGCTGAGTCTGCTGACCTCTTCATGGAATATAAAATGCATCCGTCAGGAAGCTCTATGGGCCAGCAAAGTAAGTAAAGGAGATCAAGACAGTATCACTGGCTCAAATCAATGACTGTCCAACTCCAGCACTAGCGTCAGTTCTTCCAGTACTTGTGGAAAGACCTTGCAGTTCACGATCCAGACCATCAGGAACAACAGAAAGATGTTGCCAAATCATCTGCCTTCCAAAGCATTTCTCAATTTTTCTGCAAAATTACAAGCACCATGTGAAACAATATATGAAAGCAACTATGTTACTCTTCCCTCTCAGCAACACACAGTTAATTACACACGTATTAGAAAATTAGATTTCTTCCCATTTAGTGATCTGATATTCAATCTCATTGGCAGAAAGTGACTAAGAGCCAAAGGCATTGGTGGAGCGTAACTTAGAAGCTGGAATTCCAGAAATGATTTATCCTGTGTGCAAATCCCTCCTTGTTCTCAGCCCTTACTCATTTTAGAGTAAGGGTGAACACCACAAGAAAAAGATGGTCAAGAACAAGGCCAATTCTCCACTCAGAATATGGATGAAGTAAATACATTAAAGAAAAGACCACGGATCTACTCTCTAAATACAACCTTTATCCCTGTTGGGTCAGTAAGATAAGGTAATAAGATACTCACAGCTCAAAAAAATACAATCCCTGCTTTGGCAAGTGAGTAGGTGTATGACTAATACAAAGGCAGTTCAAGAAAAATATTATGAAGAAGAGCTATAAAAAGACCGCGTATGAAGAACAAACCAGAACATTTTCTAACACTGGCTAAAATGATTTCTGCAGCACTGCTGTAGTACGCACGTTAACTTCAAAGGAGTTATTAACTCTAGCTCTACCTTAAATAGTTATTAATCTCTACCCTTACCTTTTTTCCCCACTCAGATACTTATAAAAGATAACCTTTCATAATTAAAGACCACCAATACTAACATCTTAAGAACACAAAGAACACCATTGACTCAAAAAGCACCTAACACTATAAATGCCTTAAACTTGCAAGGTACAGTCTCACCGCTAGTGAAATCACGTATCACAGGAAAAAAAAAAAAACAAAACAAATCGGTACAAAAGAACAGCAAAACCTGTTTTTCCAGGAAGGAACTATGGGGCTTTTCTTCTTCACTCCTGTAGCCCCAAGCAACATTTGTAAGCTCAGTCTCCAAGAATCACACAGAAATGACAGATATTTTAGTATTTTAATTGCAGAGAGAATGTGTAGAATAAAAATGAGCTGTAGATAGGTGCAAATGGAAGCCTTCAGAAATACATGTACGAGAAACTTCATGTTTTGTGAAACACAACAAAGAATCCTTGGTAACTAATTGGTCACCATATCACCCATAGTTTTTTTCAAAATTGACAACAGTATTTCTGTTCTGAAAAATAATAATTTAAAATGCTTTATGCTTCATTCCAATACTGGAGTATCTTCCTATTATTATGAATACTCTAGATGATTGACTATGTACTAACTATCCTAGAATGGTTATTAATTGCCCCCACTGATCTTACAGAAGCAGGAATACACTTTTGAAATTGTTTTTTGACATATTTCTTTTACCACAAAATAACGCTAGGAAGAGTCACCATTGCTAGTGGTGTGTAAACCCAGCCATTTTGGTCTTTCAGAGAACAGCTTCTGAAATAAGCGCTGCGCAGACAATGCTTGCAACAGGGCCTGTGAAATCCACGGCAAAGACCAACCACTTTCTTCTTTCAAATACCCACGAGGGAACTGCATACCCCTACTCCTGTTTGCTTCGAAACAGAGAGCGCTGAAAGCCCCGCTAAGTGGTAAAGCACCTTTCCAGAAGAATGAGGTACCCTCTTTACAGATTAGCCCATGAACTGAGAGGATCAAAATAATTCTGTTTCTTACTTGCTTACATATTGTTTCTCAAGGAATGAGAATCTTTCCACGCTGTACTCTTAAGCAGAGATCTTGGTACACATCAAACTGGATTAATCTTACATTTTGGACATGTGTAAGTACAGACAATTGAGTTTGTTCTCTCAATTCCCCTTCGTTATAGTCAATGGAGAGAAATAAACACTTTCAGGGCACGATTCATCATATCCTAAAATAGATATCTGAGACAAGAGTGACTCATCTGACCTATCTGCATTGGCTAAAGGGAGTCTAGACAACCAGCTCAAATATAGACACCTACATTGTGGAGGATGTCTCAATCTGAGGAGACAAATCTTACCCATGATGCTATAATTTTAAACCAGTAGCAGTCCTTATCAAGGTGACATTGGTCTGCTAAACTTTAATGGCACAGCATGGGGGAACCCAGCTTCATTTATAATCTGAACATTGTCCTGGCAAATTAGATGGAAAGCATACAGCCACTAATGTTATCTCTATACTCTGAAAATAACAAAAGTTTGAAAATAATGAGGAAGAGACTAGACATGCTTCGAGGGACTTCTCATTCAAGAAGTACGCCAAAATTGAGTGTAAGACCTGAGCCTATCTCTCACTCCATTGCTTAACCTTAAACTGAACTAAGAAATCTGAGTCGTTACCGTACATGTAATACCTCTTTCTTAGTGCCTGCTGATTTCAAAGATTCACTCTGATTCATCAAATTATATGGGTGAACAGTTTGCAGCACTGTAAACACCTGTATGCCTACTATTTGCCTAATGATACAATTAATTCATTAGATATGTAGGCAAATATGAGAAAAATTATCCCAGCACTTTTCCATCTTATACTGACAAAAAAAAGTCAAACAAAACGAATGCATCTCCTATTTAAAACTTTATCATAATGTGATGTTAAGCAACAGCTCATATGCCATATATAGTTTCCTTTTATTTATGTGAAATTATTTCTAAAGATGCTCTTTCCTTGGAGCTACCATACAATTACACTATCATTCATACTGCGGTAAACATTGGCAAACATTTATTTTTTCACAACAAATGACCTGCAGTCTCAGAACAAAGCTGTATCCCGGTCACTGCACTCACAAGATACTGCACTGTGGTTTCTCAACATGTTACATTAATCATGAAATCTGGCTGCTGTTTTACGGAATTATGTTTAAAGCTTTGATAACTGAGACACTAACAAGCTTTGCTGCTGTGCACATTTTCATTTAAACTATGCTCCTACTTTATCACTCTACCACTGACATGAGCCGTCAGTGCCCGCTTGCAGCCCAGAGAGCCAACTGTACCCTGGGCTGCATCAAGAGAAGCGTGGCCAGCAGGTCAAGGGAGGTGATTCTCCCCCTCTACTCCACTCTCGTGAGACCCCACCTGAAGCACTGTGTCCAGTTCTGGAATCCCTATTACAAGAAAGATCTGGACATGCTGGAACATGTCCAGAGACGGGCCACAGGAATGATCAGAGGGCTGAAGCACCTCTCCTATGAAGACAGGCTGAGAGAGTTGGGGTTATTCAATCTGGAGAAGAGAAGCTGCGAGGAGACCTTGTGGCCTTCCAGTATCTGAAGGGGGCTGACAAGAAAGCTGGGGAGGGACTTTTTAGGATGTCAGGTAGTGACAGGACTGGGGGGAATGGATCCAAACTAGAGGAGGGGAGATTTAGATTGGATGTTAGGAAGAAGTTCTTCCCCATGAGGGTGCTGAGACACTGGAACAGGTTGCCCAGAGAGGTGGTGGGAGCCCCATCCCTGGAAGCTTTTAAGGCCAGGTTGGATGGGGCTCTGAGCAACGTGCTCTAGTGGGAGGTGTCCCTGCCCATGGCACGGGGCTTGGAACTAGATGATCTTTAAGGTCTCTTCCTACCCTGACAATTCTATGATTCTATGATTTCCACATCTCTTTCTTTTTGAAAAAGCTTTAAAATGCAATGAGGTGTGTTCAGACAGTAACAGAAATTCTCAAACAAGAATGCTAAGAAAGACATGTGGCATTTGCCTATTTCAGTCTCATGAAAACTGTCTTACCTTTAAAAACGTATTCCTCAATACCTCAAGCATCTAGGGCTGGAAGCGAGATGTTTCATTCTCCAGGACTTGCTTTAACTATATGATAATCCTTCCTCAACATGCCATATTTACATCATCTTTCTCCCATGTTTGTGACAGCAGATTAAAATTATCAAGTTTACTAGCTAAGAAATCAGTATTTTTCTTGTTTCTAATTATAATGTATACCTATAATTATAATAATTGCTACTGAACAACAAACAGAAAGTGAATTCAGTTTCATACTACACAGAGCTTACACTGTAGACTATTTTGGTTCCCACTTTGGTTCCCAGCTTCTTGCGTGCTGTCATGATAAACAGCTGTCAGGTAGGGATATTCATCCAGCTAATCTTTGCAGCCCTTCTCATTTCCCAGATACTTTCGACATAAAGAAACTGCACGTGCCTCTGACCACCACTTCCCATCCTAAACTCTGTAGTCAGATTTCCTTGTTTTGTGTTTTTTTTGTTCTTCCAAAGTGTCAAATTTGCTCTTTGAAGACACTGACTTGAATTCTCCTGTGAGAATTCAATCACTTGAGCCTAGATCACGGTCTCTGGCAAAGCCCAGTAACTGCCATGTAGTTTACCAAAAGCCTCAGCAGTATTAACTTTCACTGATTTTTTAAAGTATTTCTCACTGCTGGTGAGAATTATTCATTACTATAGCTATTTGTAGCAGTATCGAAGCTATTACCACAATGCCTTTCTCCCCTCATATTTAAACTGCTCAAGCATAGTCTCCTCACCCTTAAGATTTCCTTGACAGTTAACCCATCACTAACCACCGCAGATCTCTTCCTAAGCAAAGCATGAAACTCTTCAGTTGTCGTGAATCAATCCTGCAAGCCAGCGGCTGTCAGGATTTAAGGCTATTGGCTTTAAGGTTGTTTTGCCACTGGTAATGCTAAAGAAAGTAACTTGAGGACATCCATAGACACCACAGGTAATTTAATCCGGAGACTCTATCCAGGATCTAAGCCAGAAGAGAGAGTGAAATCTATCTCTAAGTTGAAAACTACTGTGAAGATTACCTCCGTAAGATATAACTTTCTGAAATGCATACCTATTTATACTGCTGTTACAGCTGATAACATTTTTACATTGAATAAAACCTAGACAAGAAATAAATATCTATAAAAATATACTTCATACTTTTGTAAATCCCAAGAAAAGGTCATTCTGAGATCAGACAGATCACAGTATTAACCTTTTTTGTGCTCCTGTCAGATGATCGGGAGGGAAGAGAAGGAGAGACAAAAGAGATCATCTGAACAGATGAGAGTCTCAACTTACACAGTACAGAGGAAGGAGTGGAGTGGGAATGATCAGATTCAAGCGAGTGACTCTCTGAGTTTGCACTTTTCGTGGACTTGCCCGCTGAATTGATGGAAAGAAACACAACATATGAACAAACAAAGATGACAAGGTAGAGTGTGATCAGAATCTTCAGCAGGCATTGGCAGCAGGAGCGGCTGCTGGGACACGGCAAGTGTGGCGACCAGTGAGATGAAGAAGCAATGGAAGAGGAGGAGTGGTGTGTGGAACATAACCTCTCCATGTCACCCTCCTTTGTGAGAGCTGTATGAGGGTCAAGTAGATGTGAAGGAAGAAAAAGAGAAGGCCAAAAGAAAAATAATGATCATTTAATTACAAGCAACAAGAACTTATAAAAATCTTTTGAGCACACAGACAATGCTAATGATGTACTTTTGGGAGGCCCTGTGGGTGCCAAAGAACAGTTGTAAAGGCCATAGCCGTAAATGGCTCTGTTCAGATGCCAGCGTAGGTTTATTCCTTTATCCAGTACTGAGATACACAGTGTTTGGAAAGAGCTTTTAAAAAAATGTTCTTAGAAATTTGAAAGGGTTTCTTCAGGAATCTATGCTCCAAATGGATTACTTTAAATTGTTTTCTTTCTACTGTTAATAAAATCAACAGGTTTAAAACTGAATAAATTAGCAAAATATATGAAAATACACGCCTCTTGAATGATTAGTGTTTTGAAGCGATGTGCTTTACCGATATATCAAGCAGCACAGATTAGCCAGAATTTATCTAATCTGTACCTGCACTACAAGTCGGCAAGTTTTCCCATTGGGAATCGTCGTTATTACTTGTGCTTTCATTAATTAATTTCCAGGGGCAAAAAAATACCATGAGACATCTAGACTTCCTGACCGTGATAAATTTCACAACTCAGCTTTATTAAAGTCTGTGCACATTGCTGGCAAAAATAATGATGGTATTTTCTGCAGCATTACTGACAAAACCATATCAATCTCCTGTCAAAGAGATGCTGCCAAGGAGTTCCAGTCTCATAACTAAAGGAAGGAGAAATCCCACAAGCAATCTCAGAAGAAGGTAGTGCCCACAGTCCAGTTTTCAATATGGTCTTTCCGTCTGCTTCTGTCCTTATATTATGAGGGATGGCTGTCATGCAGATAAGCCCACGATCAATGGTCAGTGTCAGAAATTTGTTAGCAAGAAACCTGAACTACAGCTTCAAGTAATTTCACAGTCAAATTTTAGAACTCGCCTATTCCCTGAATTATTAAAGCTCACAATTGTTTGCCAAGCACTGTTTCTAGCGGAAGAAAGACGTTGCAGTTCTAAAAGATGTAAATGCATACATAAGCAAGACAAAGTTACAGACACTAAGACCTTCAATACGTAAGAAATGAAAAGTAGTCTGATTTTACTGTCTTCAAGTTAAAACACCTTCCTTCGAAAGTGAAAACAAGGTGAGATCCTGAGAGGAGGAGAGAGGATACTGTATGCACTTCTTAATAGATATGAGGTAATGATGTGTTCCTAAACACACATTTGTGATAGCTGACTTAAGACTTTTTTTTTTTAATTGCTACCTTTCTTAATGAATCATGACATTTGTGATGCCTTGTACAGACAAGCGTATGCACACACACTCCCACAGGGCACACAAAACCACAACTGTGCTGGAGATAATCTCTCTCTCACAGACTCACATGACTCATACAACTGGAATACAACTTCAAAGAGTCAAATCAATAAAAAAACCTAACAAAACAACTTGATGCAGAGTTGAATGTTTTCGGTATGTGTGGGTTGGTAGTCTGTACAAAAGAAAGGAACCCTGTACCTGTTTGTGCAACCTATGCACACTGTTAGAGCAACAGGAGGAGGAACACAGTGCATAGATCGCACGCCTTACAAAGAAGAGTCATCCTCTGCGAGGTGTGGGTCACACTGCAATACTACAAAATACAGGCTAGTACTGCTTTTCTGTCACAAAGTGGCATCCCTACTTCCCTTCTCCTTTGCAGGAAGGAGAGAGCCTCTTCCCATGTTGCACTCCATGCTGTGAAGAAAAGCAGACAGATTTTTAAAGTCCTTTTATTACCTAAGGTGGGAAATAATCCGTCTGGATCTCAAATCTGGTGACAAGCATCATCTTGAGCATATCCATAAGGACCAAGACAGTAATCTGAGAGGATTCTCTCTGCTACCTCTGAAATGCATTCATCCCCATCAGTATCTTATCTTCAGCTGATGCCAGTAGCTGTTCCTGACAAGAGAACAACTTTCTCACCATCGTCCTAGAAAATCTACATCCATAAAGTCAAGTTTGGTGTAGGGGGAAATCTCCTACATGCCTTGCTAAAGCATGAATCTTGAGCTTATAATAGCTGCCAGGGACTGTCTATTCCCTGAATCAGTCTAGAAATTAGACCCTAGGGGTACTGTGAGCTTCAATTTATAAAAAAACAATCCGAAAAGCAGCCTCTGGTGAAAGACTGGAAGTGTGAGAGGAATACTAAAAAGTGAAAAAAACAAGCAAGCTTGCAAGCAGTTACTTAACAAGGAGATTATACGTGGTTTTTAAATACACAGAAAATGAAATCCCTATACACTGGAATAAAGCGTGCACCTAAGGTCTGGTGAATGGGCAGCGGTACCACTGTGTGAGACGCCACGGACCTGATGCTGAAACAGCTGCATCAATGTATGAGGTTCTCGTGATCATCCCAGACATTAGTAGTTCAAACTGCCATTCTCGGTGGGGAGACAGCATCCCGCCTTCCCACCACAGCAGGGGAAGAGCAATATTACACTGCTCTGCCTCCTCTTTGGCTAGCCCAGCTAACACCTTTCAGCTCCTCCTGCAGTCTCCAGAAAACAGGTAATGCAACACTCTCCGGAGTGCGGCCTCAGCTCATCCGCCCGGCTAAGGCACTTTATGCCCTCTGTATCATTATTATGTAGCGAGGGGTCAGGAACCCAAAAATAACAGAACGCTTCATCTGCTAAACATTTTACATCTGTCACCAAGCTACAGTGCAGAGCAGGACACCATGAGCATCTTGTTTCTCAGACCTGTGATTACTGCAAGATCCTCTTTTCTTGGGAATAAAAGTACCTCGTGGCCATCCAACCTGCTCTTCACTGCGATACTACAGAATTATAGGAAAGAATTAGGCAAAACGTTTTCTTTGTTCTTCTTCTAACTGTATTCCTGAGATACAGTTCCGTACAGAATTTTGTAAAAATCCTACTGTTACAACATCATGTTATATCAATTATTCATTTAATGAGGTTAGTTGCTAAACCGCACATAATGGTTTGAAGAAAGAAATACAAAGTGTTATGAATAAAGGTGAATTATGCTGTAATTTCATCTGCATCACTGCAGATACCATTACTTCGCATTAACTCAAACCGCTGTCACCAGGCTGTTATTTAAAGCGAGCAGGTACCGGCTGTTAACGCACCCAAGACTTTGTTCAGGTGAGGGTGAAATGATTCACTGAAAGTTTAAAAACAAGGCGCCAGCATCAACAGCTTAATTAGAGCTAAGTGCAGCTCATACTGCAAGTACTGCAAGTCACTATTTACAGCTGTGTGCTGCTACTAGCACTGCATAGAAAATCTCGTCTCTGCTGAGGGAACACCCACTATGCAAAAGAAGAGCAGAGTGCAGCTATTAGCCCGTACACCAGCTGAGCTCCTCGGTCTTTCCAAAAGCAGTGCGAAGAGCAGCAACAGAAACACGACGCTAGGCTCTGCCACAGGCTTGCTCTGCTCTCCTGTGTGAGCCTGAGCCAAGCTGCCGTGACGTAAATGCCTGATGAATCTCATGTGCAGCAGAATAGAAAATCTGCATTTTCAACACCAGGCTCCTTGCACAGCCGCTACCAGCAGACCGTGCTTTCATGTTTACATCATCGATTCCTCACCCTGGCAATATTGGTATTTTTATCAAACATGCACAGCATCTGTTCTACCAGTCAGAAACTCAGCACTAGATATTTTTGATACAATTCTAAGCACTTTATGTTTGAATCTCTTCTGAATTCTAAAACACTCCTCAGAGGTCAATGAAGTTCTTTAGTAGATTCAAGTCCGTATTTTAGGGCGCAAGTTTGCTAATACACGCTTTTAACAGTGACTTAAGCATTGCACTACTTCCAACATAAAGCAAACCCCATATTACAGTGGTTCACTAAGAATTCTCTTTCCTTTTTCATTCTCCACATTGTCTTTACTATCTTCTCTGGCTTGCATTACACCTGTATGTATAAAACTGTTCTTTGAGGCTGGAAAACAATCTTTTCTGTGAGCAGAAGATACATAAAACTAATACTCTTTTTTTAAAAAAACCCCTTGTTCTAAACCAAAACGGTATTCATGTAAGTATGAGTAACATCACAGTATTATAGAAGGGAAAAAATGGAAACAAAACCAGTATCTGTGAAGTCACAGAACTAATTTTATAAAAAAAATGATAATTATTTTCTTTTTTTAAAGTACAAAAGAAGATTAAAATCAGTGTATGGACAGAACAAAAGAGAAACATGAAAAAACGCTGGCATCTGAACAGAATAAAAATTTAAATGGTAACACCAAAAAAAAAACCCCAAACCAAACAAACTCAAAATGAAAATGGATGGCAAAGTACATAAACCAAGAGTTACAAATCACTCACTTAACACGTTTTTAATCTAGTCTATTATTACTGGAACTGGTATCTTAGTTAATAAACAGTAGCTTTATACTCTTCATTCCAAAACATCAAGGCAAGTGGTGTTTGGGGAAATTGAAAGTCAAAGGTAAGTCGGAAACATGTCAGAAGAGCATAAAAGTAATTTCTTTTAAATGAGGAAAAATAGTATTCTCTCTTAAGAGATTCATTAGAGGTTTCTGTGTTTAATGACCTAACGAAATACATTCACATAACACGTGTTATTGCTTATCCAAATGTTTCCAGCTTAAAAATCCTACCTTTCACATCCTCATCTTCAATGGTTGTATTGGAACTCTCTGTTGATTCCTGTTGAGAGGTAAATATAAGTAGAATGTATAAAACAAGTCAAGCCCTATTTACGTGCCCTTGAAAAATTACAGTTAGTTACAGATATCATGCAAAGCCTTGAAGCAGGGTGGGATGTAATTCACAAACAAATGGTCACACACCCATTAAGACAATTCCACCTGAAACTGATGTCAAACGCTGCCATTCGCTACAGTAGGGAACATAAATACATCTCCTGCTCTCTAATGCTTTTCCTTCACAGGAATGTAAAGGAAACTTTAACATCCAACCGTTCAAAGTCCATCTGAAATGTTATATGAATTACCTCAGCCAAGTAGGAGAGCTTGCCATTTTAAGCTTAGTGATGAAACCAACTGTGCATAATAAGTCATCCCATTCCAACTTTTACATGTGCAGGCTTCTGCGTGTTACAGTTCGCAACTGGTTTTATGCTCATATGACTTATGCAATGGATATTAAAACAAAGTCGCAGCAATTTTACAGCTATTGGATCAGATTCAATTATTTTTATACTGGTTTTGCGCTTAAAAAAATTTTGAAGGAGATGGAGAATTAATACATATATGATAATGACTCTGACAAACTAATGTATCTTTGTAGTAGTACTCGTCAAACAACCAGTCACGTAGAGGAATGACTCATCTATCAGACAGTTTATAATTAAGCCACCACACTGTTAAAAAGGCAAGGATACTGTATCTCACTTTCATGAATTTTCAGAAACATGAAATACTACAGGCAAATTCAACAGGGAACTGTCAAATCTAGTAAGTACACAATTTTAGAAAGCTGGAAAGTTTTTAAACTTTTTTTTTTAAATCTGTATACTTTCTTGAAAAGCAGAATCAATTTTATTTTATTTTTTTTAAATTCACAGCGCTAGCAAAAAGGATTAACTGGTCTACTTTTATCTGAGCGATAGATGATAGGACTGGTATTGTATTTAACTCTTAAAAGGATTTTATAATTAAACAATAAAAAGTAAACTTGACAGTGCCCTTTATTTACTGTGTCCTCACAAGGCTGAGCTGAAGGAATGTTCAAAATGGTTAATGCATTACTCAAACCTTAAAAAAACAAAACGCATGTGCATCCATAAATAAATCTACACGAATTCATTCACACACAAACAAAACCAAACAAGTCACCATGCTTTTCCTGAATTGCCTGGTGTTAGACATTTCACTCTACACAGATCTATCATGCTCTATCACTTAAAGTATTAGATAAAGGTAAATACCCTCCCAATGCAAGCTGTAAACACCATGCACAAGCTCACATGGTAGATGTAGCCTGTAATACTGAAGTGTCCACTCCAGTTGCCATACTATAACAATCAGTCTTTCAGACAAATTTAGGAGTCACTCTCCACATTAAGTGGCTTGCTTGTTTGCTGTGACCTTCTGGGACACGGAGTATCTTAATTGCTATGATTATATAATAAAGTCAAGTAGATGTAGTCACACCAAGATTTTAGCTGGGTTTCCTGGTCCTTAGTGGACTTCAGTGCTAAAGATTAGACTAGTGTTCAAACACAGGCTCTGTTGCCTAAGAGTATAAACTTGGGGAGCCGAAAAAGTAGTAACATGAAAATAAAAGCTCTGTGTTCGACAGATGCAACGCACATAAAGGAATGGGATATACAAGCACAACACACATCATCAGCACTTTCATGCTTGAGAAATGTCTGCATGCGTTGGTTTTTTTTTTCCACTCAGAGTCAATCCTTCTCATATGAAATAACCACGAATAGTTAAGACTAGATAAATGAAATGTCAGTTTTTTAAGTCAACACTGTAAACAGTGACACTTTTGTTGAAGAGTCAGTTCTTTTCAGGAAACCTAGGAACATGTGTTATATGTAAATGATGATATTTCCTGGCCCTTTTCAAGTCCATGCATGGAAAAAAACAAAACAAAACAAAACAAGTTTTAGGAATCAGCTGCCAAACGCAAACATCACAATACACAAGAAAAAGAAAAAAACATGAAGAAAATGTATAAAAATCAAAAGACCTCTTTGTCACTTGAAATGTTAATTTTTTTTTTTGAAACCGCTCAGTGATGTTATGGAAGAAAACCAAAGTCCTGTGCAAAAGACACGTCACAATATGGTGTACAAGCATGCTGAGAACAGCAGATGGAATAAACTGAAATGACATCTTTATCGAAGGTGACAACTGCACATCAAACTCGTCAGTACAATCTCACCACACTCTGAGAATAGCGTTCTTTGGTTTTAATCAGACCACAGCACTTTTGGCTGAAACGAGAGAGACACTACGCTCCCCAAGCCTTGCTGCACAGGGTACAAAACTCTGCCAATTGCTACCGACCCCTCCTCAAAGAGCTTCAGAAGCTCAGCAATCGCCAGGACGCACGTAGCTGATGAACACAGATGAAAACAGGCTCAAGAGACACCAGGTGTACAAATGCAAGAATGAGATTTTTCTTGATAAATTCCTGGAATGGCCCTATTTTGTTGTGGGACAGTGGATGAAATGTGTGGTGTGAAAAAGCAAGATGGAGTCGACTCTTTCTGAATACCTTATTTCCATCAGGGTTGTGGATTACTGTAGTTTGGGGCTCCTGAGCGAGAACAAAATAAAGAGAAAAAAAGAGTTCCCATTGGTAAATACATTCTCATTAGTGTGAGGGAGTGCAAGAAGAGCCAGCTCACAAACGCTAAACACTGACAAGAGCTAAAACAAACGTTAACCGTTGCCAGAGGGTGAAACTGGATGTCTCCAATACAGATTTCCTCAACAGCAAGACAGCAAAAGAAGACCATCTCACCTAATGCAGCAGCATGCAGAGACCTTATTCATGATCAATGTCTACAGGGCTTTGAAGCTTTGGAGATCTGCAGAGGCTCTGTTTTGCACAAGGGCATACTTTGTGCATTTTCCTGTTCGAGCCAGGCCAGACAAGATGGCCAGATGTCAGGCTCTTCCCTTTAAGCATGTTTGCTTGTATTAGTATTAAGTGATCAAACGAAAATACAGGGGAATCTGTAAGGAATAAGGATGAGTTAACTACTTCTGAGCATTACCGTGTTTTGGAAGATGCAGATTACTATCAGTTGCTGCTTTGCAGAGCAGCATAAAAGTAAGCAGAAGAGATCTTTGCATCATTTTAAAGTGTAATGTCCCCAAATGCTTTTCCCTCTAAAAAAACTAATGTGGCTTTCAAATGGCAGTTAGTCAGCATACTTTCAGCATGGACTACTGTGCATGGCTGTGTCTGGGAACAGACTGCCATATACTCATGCAAGAAACCTGTTAACTGGTCCTTAGAAATTACTTAGAAACTAGTGAAGCAATGCATGCTTCAGTGCCACTTGCACTAAAAAAAAAACACCCAGAGAAAAATCTCTCCCAATGTCTGTGAATTATCCACATTTTTAAAGGTATGTGTGTAGGTGTATGGGAAATAATACCTCACAAAACGAGGTACTTACACACTGGCATTTATATCTGTGAGTCCTGTGAAACATGGGTGCCTAACGAAGACGAGCTACTAATAAAAGCAAGCCTGCAATTCATGAACAGCACTTCAATTAGCAGTAATGCTCCTAACAGAGCGTATCAATGAGTATTGTCTCCTCCTGCAGACTGAAATGTAAGAGTAACAAGTGAAAATGTTCAGCGCTACTGGCCTCTTAATTCCTGTGAAGACTTGCAAAGTCCTGCTGCGTTTTAGGAAATATGGAGTGAAAATCTGAATAAGGTCTATTTTATGGGAGCCTAGCAATACTCCTGTTAGCTCTCCTAGATATCAGTATTTATACTAACACAAAGCAGAGAAAAGAATAGAGCTGCTTTTTTTAATTTATTTTGCAGTTATGTGAAAGGTTAACATTAAAAAGATGGAAACAGTCATCAGGCAAAGAGCTAAGAGCAACACAAAGCGCATTCTACTCACTTTCTGGCACAGCATGCAAAAATTTCAACTACAGTTGCAAACGCATGACTCTACCGCATCCAGCTTCCATGTAACATTTTCAATTAACAAACACACTCTAATGGACTTCCTCACAACAAAAAATAAACCAAAAAACCCCACGATTCATACAAAAAGGTTTTCTAAAACCTGTTCTTAGAAAGCAAACAGAGTAAATGCGTGAAAAAGCAAAAAAAGAAGGAAGAACAAACAGAAAACAGTCAAAAACTTCAAGATAGCATGAGAAGGAAGATTCCAGGTATACCAGCGCCGGGGTAGGAATATTTTCCTTTGGGCTGGTTACCACGTTCGTTTTGTTGTTTATCTGTAGGTATGCAGAAAATAGAAACAGACAGGCCTTAGAACTCGCAGTAGGCACCGTATCTATATCTCTTTGTATAGAACATCTATAGACAGATATAGATATCTATATATAGATACAGATATGGAAATAAAGAATCACAGAAAGATGAACTTATGAACTTGAAAGAACACTAACTACAGAGTGACAGCTAGCTGCAACTCCTCCAAACATGCTGGCTATGGGTTTTTAGATGCCCTGTAGAAAGGTTTATATAAAGTACAGATGATTTCAGCTGTGATATTAAAAAGAATAGAGAGCCTTGTAAGTAGCAGCTAATCACATATAAGAAGAATAAAGAATTAATATGGGTTTAAAGAAAGTCCTAAATAGATATTGTGGTTTCTTGACATGCAACAAAATTAAATAATTGCACCCAGTTGTTCTTTATTTCTAATTACCTATCACTACCATAAACAATATTTGATTATTCAAAGCTCTCCAGAAATCTACAGATTTGTTCTGCTGGCTTCTTGGAACAGATTTGAATAAATAAAACTGATTCCAGATCTGAATATATACAACCGATGATAGGAGACTGGTGCCCCTTTCGCTTTTTTGGTGTTATTTAGACAAAAATAATTGGCAGGTGTGATTTGTTCAGTCTCAAGAATCTTGCAGTAACTGTGTATAAGCCTTTCAATTTTGGGACTATAACCTGAACGTGTAAGGTTTCACACTACAGTATCTGTAGTCTTACTCCACAAATCAGTATGTATCTGCTTAACTTTACATGTAGGTCATCATGTTAATCCTTAAGATTAGCACAGTACTACAGCCCTACAAGACTTTTGGCTTTTAGTTATACAAAATTTTAATTCAAATTAAACTGCTTAACAATACATTTAAAAGCAATTGATTCTTTAAATCCATTTTTAAGATTCAGCTTTCATAAATACCGTGGGATGAAAAGAATAGAAATATTAAAAATAATGTACCGAGCCACTTTTTACATGCACTAAGAAGTAAAATTAAGGTATAGTAAAACTAGTTTGAAATAGGTAATTTTTTTCTTTAACGATTATGAAAAAAATATTACATACATTTTGGTGATGTCTAAATTTTAACAAGAGCAGTCCAAAACGGCATGCAGAACTGGGTGTATAGATACACAGTGTCTAAAAGACTCAGATTTAAAAAATAAAAAGTTCTACTGAACTTTCTAGTCACGGTATTAACAACAGATGTGCAAACCAAAGGAAAAAAGTCCAAAATTGTTTCGCTAATAGATTTTGGTAAAAATGTAATTAACTTCTTCATGTAAAGAAACACACTCTAGCAATAATATTTGGGTCAAAATTGAAAAGCCTTTCCAAACCAATTAGAAAATGGCAATATGCTAAGTAACATATATGAAAAAGCAGAAAGAAAGAGGAAGTCCTGGAACAGTGGACCAAACTGAGCTCGGTATGAAGCATCTGGCTTCTGATTTAAACTCCCTGATGACTCTGTGGTCTCAGATGAAGTATTCAGCTTTTCAGCACGCAGGCTAACTCAAACTTTGTCTGTGCCAAGAGCTTTGCTAAATTTGAGCCTTTAGAAGTTAGCACCACCTGGGGAAATTCACTGAACTTCATGTCCTCAGGGGTTTTTGATGATTATTTTACTTTGGTACAGGTATGGCAGCTGACTTGTTTGCAGGAATAAAGCCTGCAGCTGAAAGGAATCTTACTTTGGATTTTTACTTACAGGATTTGTATGAATTAGTTACAGATTGCAAACTTCCTTATCTTAACCAGCATTTCACTAGCTTTGAAGAACAGAAAGCTAGTTAATGTCAAGGAACATTATTTCAACATTAGATGTTATTTAGTAGTATCTGTAATAGGAACCATTCTATACAGAATAATCTTCTTTAATTTAAAAACCAAAGTTCACAGTGCTCTACAGCAGGTGGGTGAGAAACAGTTGCTTTTGTTAACAGAGGCCTTTCTACAGAATTTGCCTTTAAGAGAAAATATGAGTCATTCCTGAGTTCCAAGTATTCAGATAATGCCCCAATTTGGCCTAGTTATTGTCAAACAATTGTCATTGATCTATTCACTATTACAGTCATAAGTTGCAGAGGTGTCTGAACTCCTTACCCAGGACTAAACTTTAAAAAAAACAAAACCCAACAACTTCAGTAAATTAAAGCTCTGCAGGAGAACTGTGGAATAGTGAGAACACACACAAAACTGCTGGACAGCATACTAAATCTTCCAAGACAGGAAAAAAATCATACATCAAGTTGCATAACTACAAGTTCATAATTTTATGACAATGTAGTCATTGAGAAACTACGAACAAAAGGGCCCTAACAAAAGGCAGACAGAAAGCAAAAACATGAGGAAAGAAAGGAAGATTTCACCAGATTTCATACAGTCCTCTTCAGTAGTAGCTTAATACAAAAAATACAGTGAGATATGCCAAACAAATACTTGTTGCTGAATATACAATGCAAACACATTAATCAAATTTCAATTCCAATTCTGCCTGAGTAATGAGATCAGGCTTGGGTCCATACTCTCTTGGTGAACGTCCTATAAAAATAAACAATAGCCATTACAGCTACTGCTGAAAACTGCAGGAAATATATTCAAAACTTCTGAGTAAGGTATGAAGACTATAGCATTCATTAGTAAAAGCAGAGAGAGATAATGTGATTAAAAATAGTTATTTCTTCTGTGTAAACAGAGCATGGTAAAACCATTTGAAACTTAGAGAGAAACCAGCAATAAGCCTGTACACTTTTTCTCTCTCATAGAACATCTGCATGTGTTTTATTACTAAATGAATACACATGGTGTCTTTATTTGGCAGGTATTTTTACCAGCAATTATTCCAAATGGAGAAAAAAAAAACAAAACGAGAGAAATTCTTCCGAAAGGAGTAAAATATTGTCATAGGAAACAGTTATTCTAAAGCTGAATTGTACTTAAGCGGTGATTTTCCTTTGCTTGCAAAGAAGGAAAACTTTTATACTAATGCATCGTTTGTCAAAAGCCACTCTTAGGTCTGACAGTAGTGCAGGACAGACACACAGAAATGCTCCCAACAGCTGGGCGTGACCGTTGAATCATTACTGGTCCTTTTTTCAATATAACATATTTGAAGAAACAAAACCTGTATCTTGGGCCTTAATCTTTCACATGGCACTTCAATAACAAAAAGTTAAAGCACACCACTTTTGGGATACTAGTAATATCCCCCCTGTACCTTCCGGTGACCTTCGTGTGGACATTGCTACCACTGATCCTCCGTTATTGTCATTCTGTTCCCCCAAAGAACAGACTATTTATCTTTACGACTACATGTCTGCTCAGACCAGCAATTTTTGCTTCTCAAGGAGAGTTGTACTTCCCAGCGAAATGTGGGGATGAGGCATACTTGCCTTCTCTCTACCAGCAGCAGCAGTGACAGAAGCTGCCTAGGATATCACAGCTGATCATCACGAGCATCTCAAAAGTCACATTCCAACCCATAATAACCAGGAATAGAGTAAGCTGCTGCGTGAGATCAGAGGCCGAACGAACGCCAAGATCGTAGAGTAGGCTGAGGAGGAAGAAAAGTTACTGAGACTGACTGTCAGTTGGGACATCTTGTCGCAGAGCCCTGAGCTCTGAAGGAAGTTAGCTGGGAAACTGTCGTATGGAAAGGTGGTGAAATTGTGGCTTTTTTATTCCTGAGCATTTAGCATGGCAGTCTATAGTGGCTCGATCAAAGCGATACTATTTCACTGGCAACGTGGTTTGTGTTACTTTTTATGGTCTTAATACTATAAGCTTTTTAAAATAAGGAGGTTTTAAAAATTAATAGAAAGCTGTTATAAGATTACCGGTTTGTTATTATTTTTATTTGCTAAGAACAGCTGCATTGGCTAATGTTACATCTACTTTTTTGTTTTCCTATGTCCCCAGGTTAACAAAAAAAATTAAAATCTTGCTTGAAAGAACGGCCGAACAATTCACTGCGGATGGCATATAGCAACTGCAGGCTTAAAATTCACAAGGCTGTACTTCAAAATCTCGTAGCTTCTCACAGTATGTTAACTTAACAAAACTAAATGCAACTGTTTGATTTCTAAGTGTGAATGTTTCACAGGAGGAAAAAAAAAAAAAAAAATCTGTCGATAAAGATCCTCACCATCATCTGAACACTCGAACTGGACTTCCTTTTCTGAATTGACCAGTCAGAGAGAAAGGAAAAGAAGAAAATGTGACTGCTTGGATTTGAAGTATCAATGCATGGAGTACAGTATATTTCTGGTTTGGCTTTTTTCTTTTTTTAGAAAAAGACAGCTTAGGCTGTAGGAAGGGGTGGAAAAATTCTATGGAGTATATAGTATCTCAATATCAGAAATGACAAAAAATAGACTCCCCCAATGTAAGTTTACTCCCTTTGCTCCACATGACCATGCAGACAAACAGCAGACACACAGAATATATCAAATCCCGACATCTATAATTTAGGCAAAATTTTGGCAACAATTGTCTACAGTATTACGATCAAAATTGAGATATAACAAATACCATCGTAGACCTGTAGGAGGAATGATATTTAAAACAGAAAAGCTTGTCAGATAGAGTACATAGCATTTATATATTCCATGGTGAAACACGTTAAGGGTTTTCCACAGGAATGATAGGATAGTACTGAATGTGTGCTTCTCCACGTAACTAGGATATCAACTACTTGGCAGCGAGAAGCATTGAAATCATAGTGTACTCACTTCATTTTAAGTCAGTCTCATGATTTTTTTTTTGTAAGAAAAATGCACGTATGTGGAAGAACAGGAACAAATACACTACGAATCTGGTATTTAAGTATACTGTGTTTTGTAAAAGTAAAAAGTTAAGATTAAATAGAAAATTAAAATTCAGGTCAAAGACACCCTTTTGGGTAAACACACAGAGCACAGAAGAATATCTTTTGAATCATATATTGAAAGCTTGAGGCACTTATTTTAGTCTTCAGGAGTCCTCTGAGAAAAGAAATAAAATACTTTTCATTGCTAAGTGATTTTTTATTTTCTGGCTGTTTTTCAAAGTATTTATCCAGAACGTTCATTTGTGAAGCATCTCTCCTCCTGCAGGATCTGGTTACGTGCGAATAGGAGCTCTAAATCATGTATGAAAGCTGCCAAAATATTCCCTTCTTAGTAAGGTCTATTAGTCAGGACGAGCTGATTTGTTGAGATAGTAAACCCCTCAAGTTCTGCCAAATATAGCAAGTACATCTGGCAGAATACATCTCATGTGGAGCCAAGCCTACCATGAAACTTTCGGTCTTCCATGAAATCTTATGAAAAGTCAAGGGGAAACATGGAGGCAATATAACTGCAGATCAGCTCAGATATCTAAAAAACTAACATGCCCACCACCAAATCATTATTTATATTTGTAAACTAATTAATAACATTTGAGTCATCAGCTACACAATCATTCTTCATTGAAATAGCAAGAAAAAGCATTTTTCCCAGTAGTTTTCTATCTGTCACTTATTAAAAGGCTTGCTTTTCAGGTATTTCTTTTCTATCATTTTTAAGCTTCATCTGCTAACTTTAATCATTTCAAATATACAGTAAGAAGCACTTACAAACAAAATTAATAAGGGAAAGAAATAACAATAATCAATCCTAAAACCTGGCAGAAGTTTCAGGTAGGTGGTAACTAACAAAATGTATTTTGAAGCAGGTGTTTAACCTACCTTAACTCCATCCGGCTTTTTCAGTAAACTCTTGGCTGCTGTAAAACGAGACAAATAATTTCAGTGTCAGGTATTTACCACTGAGGGCAACCAGCTGCGCAGCAAACCCCCATTGCCTCCCAGCTGCAGATATGTTCTCAGCTTTTGTTTCGTCCTTTTGTTGCTCTGAGTACAGGAAATGAACTACAAAATCTTCAGATTATCATACACCTCTTTTTCTATCGATTAAAGCTGTAGATTAACTAATTGTGCAAGGAGAGACCTCCTTGGTTTCCATAGAGGAAACAGAAGCAGGGGAGTATAAAGAAGCAACTTTGGATACATTCATTTTTTTCAACTGCAGCGTGTTTACAATTGTTGCTGGGGATAGTTCGATATGATTAAAGTACTGGGGACTCTGACCAGGTGTTTATAGAGCACACTGGTACTTTAATGATGTTATTAATATGTCAGTGACATAAAAGTATGTAATACATAGCAGAGAAGTATATAAAATACCAGATCAATGAGGTCCCTTAGGAGCACAGTGAGATAGTGAGGTACCATACTATCTATTGCACCTAATAAAAAGTAAACTAGGTTTTAAAAAAGCACATCTGAGCAATGTTTTTGGGGATTTCCCCTCCATGACAGCATCAGTCACCTTGCCCGAAAGGTCAGGGAGGCTGCGAATAAGAAAGGCAGAACAATCCGCTAGCAAAGTGCTCTTTTGGAGGAGTGCTGCCTAGGAAATCATAGTAACAAAAGGCAGGCTTTGCTGCAATTTCTAATGAAGAAAATCTGTTATTTTCCAAATCATGTTGCACACTGATCAATTTTTTTTCAAAGCAATGGGGACTTGCCATAATGTTATCCATGTGTCAGGCTTTAAATTCCACCACTTAAAACTGGCACCAAGAACGGGGCCACATCATTCCAAACTACTAAATTTGGAGGGCTAATGTGTGAACAAGCACACTGCAGCTCCGAACCTGAAAACATTTATAGCAGAAATACATGCTTGGTGACCTACCAAATTCAAATATTCACTAAAGCGTAAACGCTTCATGACTCACTGCCAAAGACCCGAAGAATAAGAAATTATAAAACAAGCCTGGCAGTTTTGCTTTTTATTTTTGTTCATGACCCAATCTTCCTATCAGCAAGCGCATCACTGCTTGGGCTGTAAGGAAGTGCTGTTCTATAGATACTGTTTTGCCCAGAAGTTGGAAGCCTCCTCGAAAGGGAAATTCTGCAGCTAACAAACTGGCATAATTAGAGAGACAGCCCTAACGTGGAGCTCCCATCAGTACCGGCATTCTTCTCTTTAAAACAAAAGAACCCTTAAACAACTGGACTTTGCGAGCCTAAGGTTGCTCAAACTGTCTAAAGATAGTGGAGTTACTGAGTATGTGATTTAAATTTCATTTTTCCACTTGTGGCTTATTCTCCAGTTACATCTGCATCAAGTGCTCATTTAGCTCTGGTTCAGAGCGCAGAAAATGTAAGATCACCTCAGAATCTGTACAGAAATAACTCATGTCCATTATTGTGTTGTTTACATTAAAAAAAAACCTCTAAAGTGAAGCCATGTTAATGTTTATTATTTCACTAATATCGCAGCCCTCCAAATGCAGTTTATTAATTAATTATGGACATCAGCCAACTCTACCATTAAAACTCCCACAAGGCCCATGATTTACAACTAAAACGAACACAAACAAATGTGCCTGTCTTATGCAACAGGACCACTGCACGTTTTTAATTACAGAAACATGTAAATTAATATGGAAAATAAATCGTTTGACATCTGTTTTGGAGACAGGATACACCCTGTTGCAGCGTGTGCTGAAAGGGCCTCATGTAGCATGGATTTTGCACTATCACAAATATTGCGGGCACGCCATTAACTCCAGAAATTCATTTAGGGAAAGCCAAGAGGAGGAGCTATTTCCAAATCCTAAGGCCAAAAAACCCCGAAGCTCACTGCTTTCAAAGCCTGCTTTATGCCATTAGTCCTTACAAAAATAGGGGCCGCTGTTCGTAACAAACTAGGTCCTTTTGCTAAACTTGTGAATAAAACTTCTGAATTCTTTTAATGCTTAACAAACATTGTATGTTATATGTAGACAATTAAATGAAAGCCAGTAAAATGAGGGCACCAAAAGCAGTAACTACAAGTGTGCTTACAGCACTGCCAGCGTGTCCTTTGAAATGTGCCTAGTATGGATCATTATGCAGTATTTTGTCGTAGAACATAGTCCATAACCCGACTGCCTTGCTTGGCTTTCCTTTGGAATGTATTTTTAATAATATTTTGATATATCTTTCTTTAAGTACAGATACTGCATACAAATCGAGGATTTAAAGAATTTGCAGTAGCAAAGCAATTAGCATATTCTAAATTAAGCCCACAATGAAAGATTTCTTGCAACTACAAGCAATAGCTATAAATAAAACCTAAGGCAGCGCTAATAGGCCAGAAAGCAGACTGAAAAGAAATGGTGTTTTGACAACATGTAGAAATTAAAGTGATTTAGGACAAACAGCAATTTTGAAGAGAAAAAAGATGTTCCTTTCACGTGCTGAGGGTCTTACCTCACAAGCAATATACATTCCACATAAAAGGAAGAAAGAAAAAGGAAAATAAAACACTTTTATAACCACATCGTTATGGACAAATGACTTTCAAAAGCATGCTTTGCAAAGAAATACAATGGATAAACAACTTGAAAAAAAATCATCAAGGAAAAATATGGGTCATTATGGCATAAAACAGAGATGATATGTGAAAAAAAAAACCAAAATAAAGCAAAGACACTTATTTCTTTTTCACGATGAAATACTAATTTTAAATTACTTCAGCTTTTTTTTGGTCAAAATTGACCCTTACATATATAGACAGTGACTGTTATGAAAAGTGATGAGAAATGATACATGTTTGATATTTAATAATAATTTATTTTTACAAGATACGTAGCCTACAGCATTCCCACCTTTAAAATGAATTGGCAGATACTGGCAATTCATTAAGCATTAACCCAAGGTAATTTACAGAACTGCAGACTTCTGTGTTACACGTGTGTATCAAATATAGGAACTTAGAAAGCAACCGAATTTCAAGTACAGTGCAAATTGAACGAGTTGTTCTTGCAATCACAATTATGTAATTTATTTTGGATCATTCAGTGCTTATTATTCAAAACATGCCCAAAGCACTATCACGGTTTTGTCCGTAAATTAATTTACGTTACACTCCAACAGCTACATCACAGAGGAGAAGGACATGTGAAATTACTGATTTTTAAATTCAGCATTCTGTTCAACTATTCCCATGAAATCTCAAATGGTAAAATGAAAAACTCAGCATAGCATCAAAATTTTGGCAATACTGCTATTGAGGACAATTACAACTCTACTAACAGCAAACTAATTTTAGCTTTTGCTATTAAAATTTGTTTAGTATAAACATCTAAATCTCCAGGGATATCGCTACAAAATTATTTCATAAAGAGGAAATAGCTCTTGTTATATCAAACTAGACATTAGAAGAAAAGGAAAAGGACTCATTTTACTATCTTTCTTACTCCTTAGCAAAGTAGTAAGTAACGAATGTGTATTTTATTATTTTTTTTAATACAGGATACAACAGAATCCTGGCATGACCTTTTAGGTATATAAAAATAAGTAAGTTTTAAAATATTGCTTGGTGATACTTATTCGTGTGGAGCTGTATGCATTATTTTCTATTTTTCTCCACCAAAATAGACAGGAAAACACCAACTTTTGACAGGTAACACTAAAAAAGTGAGGAGAAAGAACTCGCATGCTACTGAAAAATCAGACTGTCATCTACAAGAGCTTCTATTCGGCCCAAATAATTTAAATTCTTGCTTGCTTCTGCAAAGGAAATGACTTCAGATCTACCGTATTTAGATGTTCCCGAATAACACAGTGAATCAGTACATTTCTGTATTAATGAATGCTAATTAGATCTTAGACATTACAGATATCAAACATAAAGACCGTATTAAGCTGGATTTCAATGAACCTACCTGAGAAATTTCTGGTAGCCAGCATAGTTGTCAAAATGGCCCCCTGTGTACACATACATTTTCTCAAATTAGCATCACACTTGTGTAAAATTCTGAATGTGAACACGACACAACAAAAAGGAAAAAACGCGTGTAAATTACATCGATTGCTAAATTAACTCTGAAAGATTGGATTGTCTGTGCATTACCTATCATACACCATGTCATGAGTGCCTAAACTGTAATTTAATTTTAATTACACACCTATCAGCAATCCTGATAATCTCAAATATTTACCGATTGTGGAGTACGTTACGCACAAACCACGAGTACTCACAGGCATAGTAATTATCAGCAAAACACACAGCTGAATATTAAACAGACTTTACTAATGTGTTTAGACTCTTTTCAGGTAGGAAGAGGAGGTTGTTTGTAATGTGCTAATTAGAAAAGTTCACACCTGCAAACATTCTGTCTGGTTAGGAGAAAACAAAGGATAATCTAAAAGAATAACCTTAAGGATTTTCCTCCACTGAAATGTTTTCAATGTGCAGAAATGAAGAAGATTGTTATTATTTTGAATCCAACAAAATTATTCTACGCTCTATTCAGTGTCATAAAAAGTTGAAGATCCTCACGCCAAAAGCAGACCATCTATTAAACAGTTCATTTAACGTTCAAGAAAAAGTTTGCTTAGGGACCATTTGTTTTACACATGGAACACAAGCCACCACTATTTTATCTTTTCAAAATTAGCTACTCATCCATGCAGAAGGTTTCATTCTTACCTTCAGTTTTCTTCTTGCATTGAATTTCTTCAAGCAATCTACAGTCTCTTGCCTGTGCATCATAGAGGCAACAGTAGAACGTTGCTAAGAGAAGAAAAGAATCATTTTAACACACCCAGCCAGGCATCTAGCATTTTATTTACTCTACAATACACATATTACAACCCACATGATCCAAAACGTAGGCCTTTAATTTCTTCTTCATTTAGCATTAGCGACAGCAGGTGAGGTACAGCAGCAGCAGATATTTCTGAGAAAATCCAGCGGTACCTGCATTTTCCCTGTAACTCAATTTTATTTGCAACACAATTTTAAAGGCTAGATAATGCAGCCTACTGGAATAGATAAAGAGCTGGGAACCAGCCATATATGTTCCTGTGACTTTCCAAGTATCAGCTCAGACTACCTGCAAATTCAAAGTGTAGAATATACCGAGAGGTGGAAAGTAGTCCTGAATCCACTAACAGAAAGGCAGCCTCTGCTGGCTGCAAACTGACTTTTTAAAAAAGATCTGCCTTTACATTTCACGCTTATCATAATGGCTATAGGGAAATGAAGATGTAAAACTTCATCTAACTTGGAGTTACTTTCTTGTACAGGTTTTCCTCTTAGAATATAAAATGCTATAATTTTGGCAGTGGACTTTTGCACCACCAAGTCAAGGAAGGCAAAGGAGTTCATTTCTGCAAAAATCTTACCCCAGGCTGAGACCTCAATATATAACACTACTGATTGGATCTGCATAATTACAATATTACACTCCCCCAGCTACATAGCTGCACGAGCAAGGACAAAAATTACCCTCTAAACACCTTCGCTATGTGCCGAAGTAAATCATAAACCGATTTGTCTGCTGAATGATCCTGTTAAATCTGTGGAAATTACTTACACAGATCCAGGGATGCTTTAGTGCTTCTGATGCTGTGATACGTTTTGCTGGGTTGATGGTAAGCATTTTATTGATAAGGTCTTTTGCTTCAGGAGTCACAGTATCCCATTCCGGTGAGGGAAACTTAAGGGAAAAAAAAAAATACACACATGTGTATTATCTTTATATAATTTTACCTCAGGATTTTTATTGCTACTGTTTTCTGTAACGTTACTTGCTAGCATGACTAACCAGTTTTAAAGGGAAAAACGCAATTTGTCACAATCAGAAAACGAGCCAGTCTTATGAATTATTATTTAGTCTCTTGACCTTGGACGTATTTAGTTCAAATGCACGGCATTTCTACATTTACAATAACATGATGCCAGTTGAAATTCTTAAAACAACAATGGCAGACCAAATAACAAATTCCAGTCATCTGAGAGGCATATGGTCACACAGCACTCAATACAGTCCCAGTTTCTTCTTTAATAAAGATGAAAAGATTAAACATTGTTATTCAAATTCCTTGTTTGCTTTCTTTCAATGTAAATTTTAATGCTAATTGCATAGTTACGGTATATAAATCTAATTAGTTACAAATTTTACATCTCCTGGCTCAGCAAAATATTTATATATACACTCAAAAGTGTCTGCTCAAACGCAAACAGAATGAAAAGAACCCAGGTCTTAAACTGCTTTTGTGAACATACCTTAACCTTGAGGATTTTGTGTTTTCTGCTATTTTTATTCTTAGACAACAGGAATCTGATATTCTATAAGCACAGGACATCACAGGTATGTATTCTGTACAACACAGATGCATAGTTCAGTCTCTGCGCTTCCTCATTTCTTGGCCTCTCAGCTGAAATCATAATTCCCCACTATCACATAATTCCCTTGTTTGTTACTGTGCATTTACTTGTTCAGTGGGAATTCAAAGACATGACAGACCGTAAGTTTGTTTTTACCAAAAGGTCTTACCATAACAACTCCCTTTCCAGTCCTCATTATCCTGGATAAGAACTGGATTCAAAGTAAGAGCTTAAAAATTGTAAGATTTCATCTTTTCCTCTTCATCATTCACAAATTACTTAAATTCGAGGACCAACAAAATTTATTTAAAATATTATAAATGGATAATGTTGCAAAATTTGTAATGTCACCAAGTCATCGGTTCTTTCTTACAAACAGTAGTAATGCTTTTTGTTGGAATACACATGGTTAATGAAACCATTCCTTTTGAAAAGCTCTAGAGCAGCTTCTATTTCCAAAAGTGGGCAATACAACAGCACCAATGTCTACATTTAGGCAGCTTAAGACTTCTTGAAAAAAACCTCAGAATAACTGCTGTACACAAGGAAAAACATAGGCCTTTGGGAGTTCACAGAGGTCTGAACAGGCTTGTCAGGATAACATAAGCTTGCATGATTTATACAAGGACCACACAATGGAAGCTTGAAGCCATAGGAAAATTAGACTGAAATTAGCATAGGTTGTTCCCATCCCAATAAGGTTCCTCCTATTTAAGTAACATTCACTATATTCAGTGGCTCATAAAGATAACCCATAAAAAATATTTAAATGTAAGAATTAATTCTAATTTCATTTTTCACTCTAGAGGTACAGGTACAAATAACCAAATAGACAAGGGCATGGTACATACATCATAAGCACCAGCCTTGATCTGCTGGTAAAGCCTGTGCTGGTCTTCATCCCAGAAAGGAGGATATCCCACCAGGAGGATATACAGAATGACACCTGCAGAAAATTCACAGCAGTATTAAGTTAATTTCAAGAAACAAACCCCAGAAATTAATCTCACACCTGACAACCATGTAACATAGACGGCTCAACAGTATTATCCTAGCTACTGAAAAATACTGTGTATTCATACTGGAGAAAACAGTAAAGTAGGGCTCACGAGAATCTCCTATGCAGATTGTGGGCAATAATGTGTATCTGACGCAACATCAGATCAGGAATGCTTAAAAAGTCCAGCTGAAGAAATAATGTTCAATTTTTTACCTCTGGTTTTATCATGGCTTCTCCTGGTGTCTGCAAGACTGTGTTTTAACTATCTCATGTAAAGAAAGAAAAGTTGGGCAACTCAGTTTAGCTGTGTACATATGCGGTCAATAGGAAACGAAGAAGTCCATCTGCTAGTTTTACAGAGATGATTCACTACGATTAGAGAGAAGTGCTTTCATAAATACAACCAAGTAAGCGTGGGTAGAAGTAAAATAAGGAAACCACCAATTGTTCTCGGTTAGGTAGCTGCCACTTGCTAGTACCCTAAATTACACTGTTTCAAGAACTGGATGATAAAGTAATTGCTCTGTACTCCAGTTCATAAAACATTTAGTTTCACTGTTTAAAACGGCAGTTCTAGTATACTGGTCAGATTTTAGGCTGCTTGTGAACCAAAACTAAGGCCCAGCTCACAGTATGAATTGTTGTGTTTCCTAAGTAGTGAGGCATCATACGTCTGCACCTATTTTGTAATACATAATAACAAAAAATCCGTGCACCTCTTCTAAAAATTAATATTGAATCATACCAAATACATATCTGATGCAAAATATAATGTATTCTGGGCATTCTCCTTCAAAATACTTTATGGTTGACTGAACATTGTCTTTCAGGGTAATTTCTTACCACATGCCCACATATCCACAGGTTTTCCATACGGATCTTTTCGTAACACCTCTGGAGAAAGGTATCCTGGAGTACCAGCAAAGCCTGTCAAAAGGCAAGGCAACGGTTCTCAAAAGCTGTACATGCTCTGCAAAAACCAAGTGATTCTCATCTCAGCCCACAAGACACAGGATATTATCTCCCAAGTTACTGACCACTAACCGCTTCATTTTGAACTTTTCTTTTTATGGTAAATTACCTAGAAGTAACAATCTTGGGAATGCTTATGTAGACCTCGTACATCCATTTCTGCCACGCCACCACATCTGGTAAAGTAGAGAGGATAGCAAAAACCCATCTGGTTACCCATTTACGCTAGCACTCCAGATTCAACAGTGGTGTCAAGGATCTGGTGAGAGCACAACAGGGGAAGGTTTCCAGAAAGTTTACAAGACAGTTGATGGAATTTCTTTTATGACTTCTACATTACTGTAAGCTGTTGTGAGATGTCCAGTAGTGAGGTGTAAATACATTTGACTGAGGGTCAAGGCCAAAAAAGATAGCAGAGTAGGGGGAGTGTGGGAAACATTATCTGAATCATCCCCTTGGAGACACTAACTGAAAGATTGAAAACTCACACCACATGTGCCAAAGATGGTTACTGAGGGTTGTTTAAATCATTAGCCTAATTTAGGATATTTTAAAGCAGCCCTAAACTATAAAAATTAAGACTGTAAATATGACTTGCATGAGATTTCTGGGAGTCCATCAGCTGTGACGACTGTTACCAGACAGAGTACTTCTCCTGATATTCATGGGGAACTAATTAAAAAACAGAGGGGCAGCTAAGCTACCATATCATAACAATAACGAGTGTTTCAAGGGCTCTAACACAGTCTTACCAGGGAGCAGATTTCTGAACAACATGCAGGGCTAGATTTAAGAAAAGCTTATGTATGGAGAGATTTTGCATTTAGAAGAAAAGAATAAAGTAAAAACTGCTCAAATTTCTTCACACGGAAGTACAAACTCGATTCAACCAATGCCAGATGGTGGCAAAGTAAATGTTCAGAGATGTTCAGGATTAGCTTTCACACCAGCACAACTGGCTGCTTCTCAGTATGAAGACCCCCAACTTAGTGCTCAGTCTTCTAACAGCCTTTGCTGTTCATATTTCGTACAGCTACTTCTAGTACGATCTTTCTACTGCAAAACTTATTGCCATGAAGTCATTCCACTCCTGGAAACCTTCTTACAAAAGTTTACAGAAAACATCTCTGAAGTAATCTAACTTTCAAAATTTATATGCTCTTCATTTTTTATTCATTACCAGCACTGCCACTTTCTATTAGGAGAAATACAAAATGTAGGGATAAAATTAGACATCTCTTAGAACCCTGTAAATCATAAAAACTTAATGATCAATAACAGTCTGTACCATTTCAGTTAGTATGTCTGTTCTTTCAAGCATCTTTGCCTAGAGTAAACACTTGTGAACTCTTGAAAGGTGAGGATTTTGGTGGCTTTCATGAAGGACCACACATCATTTCTGAAATACCACACTGGATTCCAAAAAACTCATGAGAGATGGTGATAAGGTATAAAGTGAACAGCTACAGAAAAAGGAAGCCTTTGCCCCACAGCTGGCAATCATTTTAGGGTGGGAGGAGGAAATGAAGGAACACATTCTGTATATTCTACCGAGAACATAGCTGAACTATTTTCATGAAAAATAAGCTTGTTTTTTTGCAGTCTCCTGATATGAGAGCTATGAATTGTTAAAGACTACTATCATACAGGAAACACATCTTAAGCTCCTTTGAGAGAATGAAAAATGTATGTTCTAAGTAGCTTTAAATAGAGTGGGTTTGTACATCTTCTATATTAGTATTTTTGTTCATTTTGAAGAGGAAATAAAGTCATCTCGACTTGAAAACTTACCATAGCTCCACAAACATTACTATGCATCATGTGAAAATTAACTTTAAGTCAAAAATAAATATAGTACTTAGCTAACTTTATCTCTTGAAGATACAGAATGAGTCTAAACAGAAATAATTGATATGCTTTTAGTACATATTCTGAAGCTGTCTAAGAAGCAAACAGATGAGGACACTGTCATGATTTCGGAGAAGAAGAAAAAAAATACTGAAATTGTTAACTGCTATTTACAGGTAATTCTGTAAGCAGTCAGAGGGATTCCAATACGAGTCCATACTTTTCAGGAAACTATTGCTAATAGTAGTAATTACTTTAGCTAAAACAATTTGCAAAGCTAGAAACTGTGACTGTACAGTGTCTAGAAAAGATGGCATCACTTTGTACTCCTATCATCGTATGACTTAAGCATCCGGAGGCCCAAGACAAATGCTGCGCGTTGCTGAGTTCAGTGGTGCAAGGGGTACATGAGACAGCATGTTACACAGCCTCTTAAACAGCTTACAATCTCAAAACCCTCTTATGCAAAGATTACATACAGACTTAACTTCACAAACAGTGAGTGTGTCTCAAGTCAAACCTGGATTGAAGGTTAACTGTAATCCCACAACATAAACTAATGCAGAGATGCGTCATAAAAACACAGAAGAGATTACTGCTCCATGATCTGTCCTATGCTTTCATCACCCCCGTGCTGGACTTACAGCCTTCTCAGCACCACTCACAAGGATTCCAAAATCAAACGGGAGAGTAAACCATTTTAGTTTAAATAGTGTAATTTGCACATCTTTGCTAACTTATCTCCCTTTGACTCAAGAATAAAAATTCCAATGAGCAGTCTGGTGAGAAGATACGAAGAAGGTGGCAGCAAGGGGCAAGAGCACGCAGCTGACAGTGAGCGTAGGGCCTTCTGCACAGCAGGATCCAAAATTGTACACAACCTAAATTTAATGCAACTAACAAACTAATTTCGAGTGAAGCTATTCAAATGACTTCAGTGCCGCACATTCTAGTCCCGGTTGCAGGGCTGAACTTAATTTAAGATGAGATGCAAGTAGGACTAAATCTAGCTACCAGTGAGTTAACTGCTGTCCTGCCACTGCCTTCAGCGCAGGGTAATGAGTCACCTGCCTGGGTGAGTCAGCAGAGCCTTCCTGACACTTTCCCTGCACATTAAACACCTGCTAGCAGGGTGGGGTGCTTCAACTAAACCCTGTAGCACTTTCTACGAACAGACAAGGAACAGGTCTGTTCCTAACATGCAAACCAGGAGAGTATTCCATCGTATCCAGATAACACAGAGCTCTAGCCAGTTTCCTGCTGAGGTGTAGCCACAGTTTAAGCAGAAAAGTGACCATCTCACCAGAGGACTACACCCAAAAAAAAAAAAAAAAAAAAAGGAAAATCCCCAACCCCCTCAAAAAAACCTCAANACTGATGCAAAACTATAATTAGAATCAGAGCACATCATGAGTCACTTAGTGCTGCAGAATCCAGCAGAAAGCAGAAAAACCTTCTGGAAGGAAGCAAGAAAAAGTTCAAAACACCGAGCACATAGGAGTTCGTATTTTGCCTTGTTAAAGCAGTCATATAAAGATACAGAAAGATACAGATCCGACCATTCCTAAAAGGCTTTGCAGAGGAAATTCCAGAAAAGGTACAGAACTCAGTAGTCTCACTGAATACCATAAATGAAAAAAAAACCAACCACCTCACACTAGATTATTTTCTGTTACCTTGCTGTCATCTTACATCTTCCTTCCAAACCCGTTTTGAAGACATTCTGTTCCATCTCCTTTCTACCAAGTTCAGCACGGCTGTCCCCATGATACTGAGTCTAAACCGAGCACTTCACAAGAACCAAATGATCAAAAAATTTTACAGGGAATTAGAACCTCCTGTGCATCATCTAAATCCATACGGGTGTATGACTTAGAGAAAATATCCCTGAAGTCAAGTTCATTCTGCTGATTTTTTTCTTGAGATGCTTCCTGTTTACCTAACACTTTTGTCATTATAACAAATGGCTTGTGTTTTGTTTTATTTATATTCCACTTCTTTTGTACTGGTCTATTTGTTCATGTGCAAGAGCAATCTCCTCTGTCTTCTGTGGATTACTGAAATCCATTTATACAAAGGCTGGGATTTAAAACAACAGGCTATCTTATAAAGCTACCAACATATGTCCAACGGTACTGCCTGTGCATCCACACGTAGTTATATCCTAGAATTCAAACATCCAATCTCTCAATCTACAGCTTGCACAAAATCCTTATGCTTTTATTTGAAGTTCACAATCACTTTGCTTACGTTTTAACGGCACTTTCTAGTAAGAATAGATAGCTGCTATAAATACTTTACTCTGTATCTTTTCCTCCTGGGATTTACAATAAATTTTGTCCTGTGCTTCACATCTGTTTAAAGAGAGTGGGATGCAAGATCATGTTTGTACACGTCCTATTATTTAAAATGACCAATATTAAATCCTTTCCACAGTTTTCCTTTGGGCATTTGTTAACTGTTAACATTCTACAATTAGCAATGTCTTTGTAAATTAATTGAAAAAAGAGAAAGGAACAGTTTAGTAGAATTGGAGAGAAGTGCATAGTATTTAAAACGCCATCACCTGTCCTCATAACCCGAAGTGGAGCACTGCACAGGACACGTAAGACACGCTGTAAGCTGTGGATGCACAACCATTTTCAGACTACTGTGTAAGGTTCCAGATGGCTTTAACTACCCTTCACCCTGCTGGGTTTATGCTTTCCGTGACTGACTACATAAGTTGCTCATATATTAATATATTATTTTTTTCATTCAAGTCCCATTCCAAAGCGCTTCAGTATAAAATTTTCAGGTATTTCCTGGTGACAGACAACTGTTTTGATGAGTGGGCAGCTACACTCAGCAGTATTAATCTACAGTCTTACTCCTCAGTCACTCAGGCATCTGACTGGAAACATCCACCTGTCTCCCAGGCACTACACATGGATTTCCTTCCTCTAGGTACACAGGGGAAAGTGGGGGAGAAGGGACTTGTGTGCACCTAAATCAAACTTTCAGGCTGACAAAAGCCAGGGTGAGCCAGGAATCGGGAGGAATCCTAGGCTTCAGGGTCAAGAAAGGTCAATGGCACCTAGACTACATGCAAACGGGACATGTGCAAAGCTGCATTTATTAGAAGTAAGAATTACAAAAACCTCTCCCATCCTACCCTGTACCCATACTGCTGTGCTGGCAAAACCCCCAGTATGGACCCAGTTGTACCAAGAGAAAAGACTTTTGCCAATTTATTTCATATTGCTTGGTAAGGTATTTTAACTTTGCTAGTGAAGAGGCAGAGGCACTTCTTGTCCATGCAAGCTCTGAGATTTGGAAACACAGCCACAAGTCACTTTTGAAGTCTTGGGGCATTTTTGTTTGTCCTTTCACTTGTTTTTTTTCTTTCTTTTCTAAACAAATAAGGTCAGTCAAGCTCTGCTTAATTTGGTGAAAATCACAGATAACATTCTTTCTGGAGAAAAAGGTCTAAAGTATAGTCAGCTGTAGAGACTACACTATGAACCAAATACTCCTGAAAGCTACATTCCAAGTAGTCACACAGTTGCATTTGTTACACTAGGGTGAGAGTTGGGCAGTTTGGGAGGCTTAATGGCTACACTAAATGTATGTTTTGAAAAAAACATAAATATTTACTCACCAAACCAAGCCTGTTGTTCTCCTTGGACTTCTATAGCCAATCCAAAGTCCGCCAGTTTTACTGCTGCTCCCTTGGATTTGCTAGCTAAAAGTAAGTTCTCAGGCTTTATTCAGAGAGAGAAAAAAATGGAGATAAAAAGTAAGTAAATACATTTTAGACAGGTTTTCACTTTTTTTTTGGCTACGGTAGTCTGGAAAAGAATAAATACTTAGAGGAGTGAAAAAGAGAAAAAACGCATGCGTTTTCTCCATGAAATTGCAAAAATTGCACTTTTGATTCCTACTTGGAAAGAAGCACCAGGCCTATGAAGAGCCTTCATGATCCCATGACAAGAAGACTTCAGGACAGTGTGCAGATCTGCTAGAGAAGGAGGTTGGCCAGAAGGGTCATTTAGAACTGCGACATCTATTTGGGTCATAGGACAGTTCAGAGACTCCTATGAGCTCACTACCAGAAAAATGCTGGCAGAAACCCCACAAAAGACACATATCCTTTCACTACTACACTAACCTACACAGTTTGCAGGATTAGGCATCTATAACTGTCAAACACAAAGATGTTTTGCATGACAGCTCAATAATAACAGACATACTATTATATTTGTATTTAGAGGGCAGGTGCATTTACATTGCAAATCTTTCAGCAGAACCAGCATGCCCACCTCTGCGCTTGCAGACAACCAATTACAATAACAATGTAAGTCTGCAGAAGTTCCCATTTTGCTCTTTTTTTTTTTTTTAGGGTGTGTTGGTCACATCTGAAATCAAATGCTACAGTATAGTCACACAATTAAAAGTAAAGGATTCATTCTACTGTTCATAACGTATCCTTTTAACTTCATTTCGCAAATACATCAAATGCAAATTGTCCAAAGATAACTTTGTTCTATGAGCCTTTTTTTGAAAACAAACCAACCAAACTTTAAAAATATTGTAGAATTTAACAGATTATTTCAGAGAACTGTGACCTCTATAGTATTTTCTTGCCATTTCTCTTTTTTCTAGCAACCTTTTTTTTAAAAAAAAGGTTGTGTTCTACATTTACCTAATAACAAACCGTCACTTTCAAGGGTATTGCTGTGACTATCTCAGAAGCAATTTTCGTAGCAATATATCACAAGGGAATTCACTGTATCCCATCTGGCACTGGGGACCCGATCCTGCAAACTCTTAAATACATATTTCATGGTACACCCAGCAGCAATCATAAAGGCTTCCAAGGGACTATTTAGGTGATTACAGTTAATCCCATGCAGGTACCGAGTTTGGAAACAATTAAGATCATAAGCTGCTTTCAGCAAAGGCTACCTCTGTCAAGTATGAAGTGAAATATGCTTGAGCCTAATTAAGACCTCAACCACTGTGACACTTCTATTAATTAAGAACACATCTGGCCCTGACAAACTCTTTAAAGGTGGGTTTTTTTTCCCCTTCTCGCCAAACTAAAAAGGAACATTTTTTTCAGCAATTTATAAACGTCATTCTCTCACACATCCCTATCTTGCTGTCATAGAAAGACAGTATTAAATCCCTTTCATCAATAGTTACTTAATGAATCTTCTATTTCCACATTTTAAAAAACTGAGATTAAAGTCTGTCAGAATAAAATATAATCTTTGTATTCACTTAAGTAATCAGTAACCACTTCAAATCCATTATATCAAACACTGACAATAGCTGAGGACTCTTCTCTACGTCATCCATACTGATTTAAGCCATGTTACACCGCTTGTCATTTAACTACCCTAACTCCAACATACAGTCACATAGCTCTTGAAGGTTTCCTATCAGAGTGAGAGAGGTTTGCAGTAATTACTTCCTGGGACGCACTTCTTATATAAACCTCTTAAAGCAAATGGATGATCCTATTTGGTTGTGACCTTCAGCAAGCCAAAAGCAGTGAAATGCCTCATCCTCTTGGTCAGAACACAAGCACTAACCTGCTAAGCGCATACCACCTCACAACACGTGATTCCATTCAAAATAGCAGTTCTGTGTTTTCTGCTGCTGTTTTTTACCATTTGTTGTCTGTTTGGTTCCCTCCCCCCCCGCCTTGGAATTTTTTTTTTTTTTTAATTCCATTACATGTCTTTACTCTGCCAATCAAAGCGCTCTTTCTGCAGAAAAACAATTGTCATATTCTGTCAAAATCTGAAGCAGATTTCCTGATTTACTCCTATGCCAAAGACACAGCCTTTTGGGCAATGTTGTGGGACTATGGACTTAAACCACACGCAGCTGTCATTGCAGGATGACGAGAGGCATACTGGATAATTATCGTGCATTAACTTAGAATGACTGCAATTACTTAGGAAACATTAACAGCCCAGCGTGGGCCACTCTGGACTCGTACTCTGGATTCAATAACGTCACCTTGTGCAACTGGCAGACCGGCTGCAGTCAAGCATGTAGAATGGTAGGGTTAACTACTAAGATTATTTACAAACAAATTAATGTGATTTATGCCTTATTTTTCTAAAGGTCTTTAATTCTTAAAGATCAAGTACTTATGCCTCTGTGTATTTTCCTTTCAATATAACTAGAGCCTCCACTTTTGGGGGTGGAATGCAAGAGGGTCATAAACACCGAGTTTCGCAAAAGCAGCAATGCTGTTGACTGCCAAGAGCTGGAATTCCTACATGGAAGTGTACTTTTCCCACCTATTAAAAACAGACTGCCACTATTCAGTTAATTTTTAATGGATCTAGGTTTCACCACCATTCTAACTTAAACTAAGGCTTACAAATCAAGCAGCAGCAAGCCGTTCTGCAGGTCATAAGAGGCTGCAAAAGCTCCTCTCTGTTACTAAATTATGCTAAAAGAAAAGTTAAATAAAACACGATTATCCCAAATCTCCTCCTCTCGTTTCCCTCCCCATCCCCAAAAATGTCAATAAATTATGGTCTGACTTATTGGGGAAAAAAAAATAAAATCCACTGAGTTTTGCAGTTTAAGGATCCATGCCAGGCCATAACCATCTTCTACATGTCTTATGTTCCGGTCTTGGGCCTCAGCATCTTCTCTCCAGTACAGAGTTCTCTTGGGATTTCACCACAATCTTTCCTTTCATTGTTTGGGTTGTTTCTTTTGCCACAAAGCAGTAACTGAAGAAGGATGGTTTTCTGCTTTGTGAAGTTTTCACTTTCAGAAATAAATCTGGGTACTACAGCTTGGCAAAGCCATTTTTTTCTCACAGTTTATCCAATTCATCTGGGATTTGCCAGAGTAAAAAATCCACACACAGTTTGGAGCAGGGAACAGCTGGATTTAACGTATTTCCAAAGAAAAAGTTACTCTGTGTGAACGCATGAAAAATATTACAAAGCGTTCCTTATGCTGTCAGCTCGCATGGCTACAATACTTTTTTTTTTCCAACTCCTTTTCACACTGCAAGTACAATGGGGACAGGAACTGCTGAAGCAGCTGGACAAACTTGACATCCTTTCATTTAAACTTGTTCCATGTTATCTGGCTGCCATGCAAGATTTATGGATTGGACAGACTTCTCAGTCTCCTGTTGTACAACCGTGACACGGGAAAATCCAGAAGTGAAAAATGGGGGGAGAATTTTGTGTGTGTGTCTTTGAAATCCATCACAAACTCCGAGTTTTCTGAGCGTAACCCTTTACGTTCCTACAGGGCAACAACAGAGACTTTATAAGCTCAGACAATGACTGTAACAGTTGTTTATTTGGGAAAGAAGAATGGCAAGAAAGATGACGGCATTCTGATTCCAATGGTATTACTGATGATCAGGAAATTCCTGCTCCCCATAATTCATTCAGAAGGGAAAATAAGAGACAAAGAAGCTGTGCCAAAAGGACTGAGCGTGTTTCACTGCCTTAGCTCACAAACCATTTTCTCTATGCCTCTGAGGCTGAGGAGCTAAGATTTCAGACAGTGCACTTCTACTTGGTTTTGAGATAAACAATCTTCTTCTACTTGAGGACCTTGAAGCCCAAGTGCCCAAATTAAGTCCTCTACCTTACTCACAAAGCTAGTTTACCACCAGCTTAGAGACAGACTTGTCTCTCTGAGCTTCCCAGTAAAAGAAAATGATCTTTACTTGTTTCTTCCCATGTCAACATTCTTTAAATGCAGAGAGCTTTTCTGCTGCAGCCATCTCCAGCCATTTGGATATGTACGTGGTTAAGAAAGAGGTCAAGCTCCTCTCAACACAAGAGTTTTCATTCTGAAGCTTCTATCCCAATGCTACCGAAGGAATTGGAGTCCTCAGGTGACCATGGTGAGAACACTGCAGAAATTCCCCGCTTTCTAAAGCTGTTCCGTAGCCCAGTCATCATCTGGAGGAGAGAGAGGTCTTTGTGCCAGCAACCTCAAAGCAGCCGTCCTCTTGTCACTAAAATGTGTGACATGCAAATGCTAGTGTGCTTCCCAGGAGCACTCCACGATGAGAGATGGAAAGTTCCCCCCATGCCCTGCCCCAAAAGCTCTGGATGGCAGAGAGGAAGATCGTGTATTCAACGAATACACCAAATGGTTGAAAAGCAACTCCTGTTCTCCCTGGTACTGACAGCGGCTGCCAGCAAACTGTGATGCTGCCAGCAGACCCTGACGGTGCCAGCAGACTCTGGCAGCTGTCCTCACGGTCCAGGGTCGGACAGCCAGCTACTGGCAAGCCTTTAGCAGATTCTCTCCGGTGAACGCCAGCGGTACGCTCTTGTGCACAGGTGAAGCGAAGTGGAAAGAAAAAATAACGAACGGAAGGAAACGATTTACACTTCCACCGCCGAAGGCTCCGTTTTGCAGGGGTTTGCTGCCCTCCCGGAGCGAGGGAGGGCTCGGCGGGGCGGCAGCAGCGGCGGCAGCAGCAGCACACTCACCTTGAGGTCGCGATGGACAACGCCCATCTGATGGCAGTGGAGCACAGCCTCCAGGATCTGCTGAATGCAATGACTGCATGCAAACACCAGGGGCGCGTGTTAGTTCCAAGCGTGCACTGGCCGCCCGCACGCCCGCAGCCGGGCGNGCTTCGGGTTGGCTCCTGGTTTTTTGGATTTCATTTAGGTTTGGGTTTTGCCGAGTTCGATTTTTTGGGGGTTTTGTTTGTTTGGGCTTTTTGTTTGGGTTTTTTTTGGTTTGTTTGTTTCGGTTTTTTAAATGACAATTTTTAAAAGGAAAATTGTCAAAAGGCGTACCAATATTGCCAATAATTCGTTGAGGTCGCATTAAGTATTTGGCATCCTCTGTAATTTTTCTTCCTTTCCTTACTGAGCTCACTTAGAAATTGTAGCGGCCATTGAAGTAACACAAAAAACCACTCCAAGCGAGGTGTTTTAGGTAAATAATTAACTACTGGCAGTCCAATTTAGTTGTCAATTAGCATCACTTGCCTGAGGGTTCGTCATACTCTAATGCAGCAGTGTGCGACCGGTTGTTCTGCTACTGCAACCCAGGGTCTCAGAACAGAAGTGGCGTTTACATCTGCAAGCTGACATACATCACAGCCAAAGTTCACCTCCATGTGTGTACACAGTGAGACATGGACAGCCTTAATAGGGTACCAGACACGTTCGACAGCACGGGATAAATCCAGCACCTTGGAAGGACACAGGTATTTTGGCAACCATTCCCCCTTTTGCCATGATGTATATTAGGCCTGTAGACTTGCAAACTGGAAAGAGGCGTCATGCATTATTTGTCTGAGTTGTTTTGAGGGTGAGTAGGATAGACAAGGAAACATCGCAGACAACCCACCCTCTGCCCCTACCCAGCAGGAAAAAAACCAAACCAAAACTTTTATATCCAATTGATGGGCACCAGATACTGACCTTCAGGTCTCTGTGAACTATGCCATTTAGATGACAATGATTAACACTTTCTAGAATCTGCTGTATACAATGACTGCAAAGATACAAGGGCAGAATGGAAGGGAGAACATTTTAAAGGCACATAATCACATTAACTACAAAAGAAAATAAAACTTTACAAAAAAAAGATAAAGAACAGAAACAGTTTTGCACCTCCTGACCAGTCTTGATTGTACACTGAACTGGAACAAAACAATGTTGAATAGAAAGGTATTTCCAGCTCTAACACATCCAAAAACCAAAGCAAACAAACAAACAAAAACGAAAACCCAAAAAAACCACACATATAACGTGGAACATGAGACACCTACGAGACAGAATCATTAGACTGTATTTTCATACAGCAGTATGGAAGCTTTTTCCAGTTTCCAAAGACTGCCATAAGAAAATTAGAGTGGAGGCAATAAAACAATTAGGTTTATCTTTTGAGGTGTTTTTAAATGTCTACCATAAAGTCAACATTACAAGTGCAGAAACAAGAAAATGCTCAGAAATGGAATGATATACAGAAAACAAATGAAACAAAAAAAGGTCAAAAGCTGAGGAAAAGCAAACATTTCTCATTTTGAATCTAATGGTTTCTTACAAACTCTTGGTAGAAAAAAACCAAGTCGTTCAAAAAGGTGGTATGCATTTTCATTTAAAATATCATTGTCAAGCACTAGTTTAGTTAGGAGTCACTCGTGAAATGGAAATCCACATTAAAAATTCAGACAAATGTTTTATTTTGGTGCTGTAAATAATTTAATTAGCACCTATTTTTCCATGCCTGGGTTTGCAAGTTTTTGCCAGCCTACAATGCCAAAAAGGGCAACTAAAGTGTTCATTTTTTAGAGCACTGCAACATTTTCAGGTATTTTTTGGTGCCACAAGAGCTTATAATTTCTTCCTTTTTTTAATGATACCCTTGTGGCAGAAGACAGTGACTGTAAGTAACACACAGTAGTCACGGGCCAAGGATTTGATCTTGCTCATCCAAAATGTTTTGACCATGGAATTCAGAAGGAATGGTCATAAATCAGTAACTGGAGCCCAAGCCTGAAAACCCTTCCTCATGTGAGTAGTTCACAACTCGCTGAACTGGACTGCTTGTACTACTCACATGAGTAAGGCCTTGCAGGAGCAGACCAGTATTAATAGCTCTAGGATATGAATCTATAAAGTCCATTAACTATTTCTATAGGGATCCACACATACACACACTATATATAGAGATATATATACACACACATGAATATATATATATAAAGATATATAAAAATACAAAGATGCATGATAACTAGTTATTTCACTTATTTGGTCAAGTTTTTACTGACTATATAAAATGCATATATATATATATCCTATACATATATATATGCATAGCCCCTTCCGCTACATCATAATTCTAGAACAAAAAAAAAATCATTGCAATTTTTACTTTTAAATCACAAGTATCTTAAAACTACACAATGACACCATACGCTGGCCTTTGGCATCAATATTAGAAATTTTATTTAAATCACAGCAGGCAAAAAAATCATTGAATTTTTTTTCAATATAGCTCCTCTCCTACCCCATCTAAATTACCAATTTTGTTTTCTCTTCTACGAGGTGTAGTTTCACACTTAAATGCTTCAAGTAGTGTTGTTTCCACCATTCCTACAGAAATTACTAAGAGTAATAAACAGTGGAAGCTTCCTAACATTCACAGTAACTTCTTGTTTGTTCATTCTGATCCTACCACTGTTGTTAGGGATGCTTAACGCTTTCCGGTCACCTGCCAATTGATTCCAAAAATAAAGGAATAACTCAAAATTACATGTACTAAATGCGTATCAATGGTGGTGTTTGACTATGAACACAAAAAAACAGGAAGATGCTTTATATTTGAGATAAACTTTCTGTGAAGACTGTACTGGTAGAACAGATTTTCTTTAAAGTAACGGACCACAACGTTTAGGTTTCATAATTACATGAGAAATTTAAGATTTATTCTTATATGAGGGCAAACAGATTCTGAAATGGAAAAATGGCCCTGATACTTCACGTCAGCATGCAAATTATGATAATCAAAAAAATGTGTCAACTTATTCTTCAAATTTTTCAACAATCACTTGCAGAAAATCACTGGAGATTTCAAATTTGAGCTCAGACTATGAGATGTACAGTCTAATTGCTTATTGACCAAACACAACGAAAATGTTTAATATGAAAAGGAAATTAGTACTTCTGGACTGAGAACAGAAATTATATTTAATGTCAAATTTTTTCAAGATCAACATATAGCTCAAATTTTGATCAGCAACTATAAGAATCCTTAGGAGCGACAGCTGAAACGTTATATCCAGTTTGAAGAGGAGAAAACTGGTTAAAATGTTAACAATTTGCAAGTTTACCAAGATTTTAACAAACTGAATCCAATTTCAGCTTTTTCAGATCATCAGACATCAAGACTTCATATAGTTCCACACAGTTGTGAGCTCAAAAAGCCAAAATATGCCCTTCCAAATCTACAAGAACTCTAGGAGAAATCCTAGAGTCTCACAGACTGTGCTAGTGAAACTGATGCCAAACACCACGAGATACAATTTCAGTAACTATCCTAAAATTATTAACGGCAACATGAGAAAAACAAATTACTTACCTGGCATCTGCTTCACTATAATATTCTCTTGCAACTATATCTTCAAACAATTCACCTCCAGTGACTCTGTTAGAAAAAGCAAGATGGGAGAGAAGATTTTAGAAGTGAAAAGGAGGATCTTTCTTAAATTAACTTGACAGGGAGAAGTCAGAGAGGAAGGACCAAAACATTTGTACAGAAATGCAAGAGGCTTGGACCAGCAAGGTGAAGGAACTAAAGTGGAAGGTTTGTCCACACACGTCACTACATGAATAAAAAGGATGTGATGGAAGAGCAATCATAACTGGCAAATAAAAGCAAAGAGCAGCAGCTCGTTGGGCAAGATACCATACATCAGTTAAGGATGTCAAATGTAGTAAAGAGAAGAAGACAAGAAGAAAGAGAACTGATCAGCAAGGAAAATTGTGGCTCAAGTTCAGAACAGTTCAGCATAAATTGAGAACTGCAACAGAAGACAGATGTTAAGAAAGGAGAATGCAATGCTAAAAAGGGAAAAGAATCTTTAAGTGTAGTTCAGAACACAGTAGAGGTGTACCCATGTGACATTGCCTTTTGTGCTTTTGCTAGAAAGAGCATTACTGAGTTGGAAGCAGGGTATCAGAAGCAGCAGAGCACCTTCATCAGTTTAACAGCTGATTTTTTTCCTAGAAAACATTCTGTCATCTTTGTTGCACACTTAGGATTTCACTGTACAACCTGTGCTTTAATATTAGTAAGTGACTAAAAGAAATAAAACAACGTTGTTATAAGTCAAAGATGAGAGTCCAGAATCAGGCACCAGCAGGATGCTGCCACAGTCTTAGAATGCATTTGCAATAGAGTGACAGCAGCATCCTTACATATGGCAGCGAAATCCCTCCTTGTACGTACACCGTTCTGGTCACTCACATTCAGAAAAGGAAACCGAAACAGCAATATGAGCAGAGAATTGCTACTAGGCTATCCAGTCATTCATCAGATCTTCTCAGAGAAGCAAAGTCAGTTGAGCTTGGGAAAGCAAAGTTTAAGAAGGATGAAAGGAAATACTGAAGACAAAGAGCTGAAGAGCAAAGAGACATTTCTCCGCAGAGGAGAGTTGTAAGGGATAATAACTACAATAATAACTAAGCATACAATACCTGTGAATAAGTCTAAGGTTAAAATCAGGAGTTTTCTAACAGTCGTAAAACTGGTGTAATTAAACAGCTTGGTATAGTAACTGAGAGAGGTGCTCTGTTTTTAAGATGAAGACTGATGGAGTTTTTAAAGAAAACCTTAAAACTTGGCTGCCTGTATCAACATGAGAGCGGACTCGAAGAACCAGGAAGACCCTTACTGTACTATACTCTAACATTTCTCTTTTCTGGAAAACATTAGTGTACTTCCACAGCTAAATGCAAATCTTCATATATTCAGGTGCTATATGGAACAGCTGAAAACAGATGCAAGCTTTCAGAACACACACAACATGGGGAGTACCCAAGGGCACAGTCCAACCAGAGCACCGAAACACAGCCTCCACAGCCAGGATGCACCAACTAGTTCCAGTCCTGCTTTCCAAAACCCTGATCCTGCTGAGATGCCAACATAAATAATTCCTAGATGGGAGATCAATGTTTGTATTTCATTACTTTTTACGAATACAGTGAATTTTCATATAGCGTATTACATTCTCAATAAATTCCCAAAGGAAAAAGCTGGAGTGGGCTACAAGATGCTTAAAGATTAAGATGCTTAAAAATCTATGCTACAATGAATACAATTATTATTGAGTACCATTAAATTTAAGAGGATTAAATTAAAGAGGACCGTAACACTGCTGTAGTGACAGTCTGCTGTAGATCTCAGTTATTCAGTCACATTAGATGACGACAGAAATGACCCACTCAACCAGCAGCATAGCTACTTTTTTGGGAAAAAGAACTTTATTTTCATGCTTCCATTTGCATTTGGGCTACGTCACGTTTTTCCCGACTTCACACCTTACTGAGTTTGAAAGCAATCACTTTCAGGTAACAGAATACTATTTTGTACCAAAGTCTGCAAAAAAATCTGGAGGAGGTAAAATAGCTTGTTGCCCAATTTGTATTCTCTTTCTTTTTCTTTTTGTCTTCTACTTTCCAGAAACTGGCTTTGCTTGCTGTAACACGAGATGTCTGATTGATGCATATTTTGACAGTCTTTGATCCCTCCTTTTTGCATATGTATTTGTCTGCCACAGTTCTGGTAAAGAGGAATAATTCTTTCTTTGTGATGAATGAAAAAACAAAGCATACTTTGATCTTATTCTTCCCAAAACCACTTATTTTTGATACAAGCCAAAAAAGAAAAGAAAACGCTTTTGTCATCCAAGTGCATGTCAGTGGAAAAGAACACCAAGTCGATGCTTGTTTTTCTCAAGCACCGAGAAAAGAGGTGGATACGCTTTCTTATTTGCTGACACTAAACATTTGCTTGGCATTCATAACCATTGTTAAGTGACAAAAAAATGAAAGCGAGAACAGAGCACGTGAATTTCACTGACAACCAAACAAGTAATCACCAATTCCCACGCTCTGTCACTCCAAAGGGTATGTTAGGAATAACTCTCAGAAGGCAGCTAAATGGCCATAATGAAGGGAGGACATGCAGGGGACTAAGAGAAGCCAGAACTCACCCTCATCTTCTGAGCTTCTGACTGAGGAAACCATTACAGCTGCGCTAGTGGCCTTTGCTGACTGAACGTGCAAGAGCAGTGCGCCCTGGCAGCAAAAAAGGTCAACTGCATCATGACACGGGACATCCAGCAGGCTGATGGAAGCAATTCTTCCCTTGCATTTGGCACTTATGAGATCACACCTGGAGTACTGTGTCCCCTTTGGGCCTCCCAGTATACAAACAACAGTGACATAATGAGCTGTGTTTAACGGAGGGCCACCAAGATGGTTAGAGGCACGTGTAGAGGCTGAGAAAATTGGGTTTGGTCAGTGTTAAGACAGGAAGGTTCAGAGGAGATCTTACTGCCGTCTATAACTCTCTAACCGGTGGATATACAGAGACAGCATGGAAGGCAACAGACTCTCTGAAACACTGGAAATACTAAATAGATATAAGGATTTTTCTTCCTTTATTATTAATACAATTATTTACTACACACTTGTTGCTTGAGAGGTTGTGGAATTTCCATCCTTGAAGATGTACCAACTTCGACAAATCTCTGAGCAACCCAGTCTGAGAAGAAAGGTCGAGGTACTTAGCCCAGGAAAACATTGTTCTGCAATTAGGCTTGCCTTTGTTTTTTTTGGTTTTGTTTTTGTTTTTTGTTGTTGTTGTTGTTGTTTTGTTTCTCCTACACAGCACAGTTCCTCCACTTGGAATTCAACAGCAATGCCAGGATTCTAAATGTACTAATTGTTGCATCTCATCAAGTGCATTAAATGGGAGACACCAAAAAGAGAGAATCTCATTGAGTTGCATAAGAGAGTCTTCAAGTGCTACAGCTGTTTCCATTCAGATACAGCAATTAATACTGACAGAATTGATTGGATTTGAACTCATCTAACATCATTAATGGTGAAGACAATCTCATTCGTGCTTAGCAACTGGAATGTGCTGATAGAGAGATGCAAATCCTAACTACGGTTGTCTTAACCAATAAGCAAGAGGAGTAAGGAACTTCATCAAGTCCATTACTAATCTTACTGTGCACATGTTACTAATCCACAAATCACACCACTGTATCTAATGGGAGAAACACAACACGAGGAAGTCCTTTGCTTGGAAGAAGTATCACAGAAGGCTGTCTTAATTTTCTAAAATACATAGGAGCCATACTGGTAGATTAGTAACATGCCTCTCTGTTCCTTGACAGCCACATCAACAAGATCTTTAAAATCACTACAGTGCCTAGTCAAGCGCAAAACAACTACCATACTCCAGAATAACATCGCCATGTATGCATTTCAGAGATAGGGAGTCAGCAACCAAAAAGCAATTTTATATAGATATATATATAGATATTCGATACGTCAATACTGCAGTGTATCTACCCCTCTCGTATATATCTCAGAGGAACACTCCAGTACTGCATTTTATCAGAAAGTACAGCTATCGTTGTTCAACGTCCACTTTCCGTATGGATTTTAAAAAGACTTCCAGCTTCCCATTTTGAAAGTAGAACTGTTCACTCAAATGCATGCCTGTATGTTAATCACTTTTTTCCTCCAGATAAAAGCACAGCTATCACTGATCTACCCAAGCGAAGCAACAGGCTGCTTCTTCAGACTGCAGACATCTGTATGACATCAATGCAAAATAAAATGGCCATGGCTGTTTTTTTAATATTCACTGAAAAAGCACTCTTCCTCTTCACTTTCATATGTGGGATGCCTTTTTTTTACAGTCTAAAAGAAATTTCTGAAAAAATAGTCGTGCTGAATCCCACACAGTCTGAAAGAAATCATTAAGATAATGACATGATGGTATGCGTGGGCAGAGTGACAGTGCTATGCCACAGTCAGGCTCCTATTGAATAAAAATTAATTAAATAAAAGCATGTACCTGGCCTTCATATTAAAGAAGTCCATATGGTACCACTTTTTGTGGCAGCTCTTCTGTGCATTTGAACAAGCCACTAGGCCACATATTTGTAACTGCAGTAAAAGATGAAGTTTCACTAATAAATAGTATTAGTGAGCATTTACAGCAGTAACTTTTCAATCTGAATTCAAAAACTATGAACAGCTATCCTTACTAATTAGGTTAAAGTTTTTCAAGAATGCAACACATTGCTTTTTGAAAGACAACTATCAGTCAGTACAGTTGCTACCTCTACCACTTAGACATCACCATTACTGCAGAAGAATTAACTTTAACAGAAAAACCCAAACCACACGATCAAAGCATAAAAAGCTGTATATATATATATCTACACACACGTATGTTGAAGCTTTCCACAACAATGCGGACCGTTCCAGATGAATGGAGTATGTTTGAATCTGCTCCTATGTTTGTCCCAAAATGGAATAATAGAGAAACTGAGGAAGTTCCAGCCAGTGCAGAATGCTTCCTGCAGAATCTGTTTTCCTGCCAAGATGGCATCTTTGGGTTAGGTATTAATTTTTATTGTAGAACACAGGTTTCTATTTGCTCTGTTGCTATCAAGATATAGATACCGGTATCTATAACTTTGAAGTGGTTCAAATGCCTTCTAGTTTGCATTGCAATCATAATCTCCTGAGATATGTCTGGCATTATATATTCTGTTTAAGTCAGACGTGGACAAAATGCAATTACAGTAGGCCACCGTTTCCAACGGTACAGAAGTACAACATCAACAAAAAATTCCACCAGTTTATAAAAGGGATATTGTCCCTAGAACTAAGAATTCTGCAAACCTTTCTCGGAAATGTTCAAGACTAAGAAGATTTTTTTCCAATTCCACTAGAAAGATTTCCTCTGTAGCCCTTAAAAAAAAACCAAACCAAAAACAAACAAGTGAAACAAAGCCCCGTGTGTGTCAGAGAACAAGTATACTTGTTGTGCCCTAGAGCCATTTCCAAGCCAACAGTCAGAGAGCTCTTACCTGGGATATATAAATATCAGATACAAGTTCTGTGAACCCAGGCAGGATTTGAGTAGTGAACTCCGAATGCCCTCACTGTAACCTATTTAATAGTTTTGTATTGCTAGTCTGAAAACTAGTCCTGAAGAAGCCCTTACAGACTTATTTTTAAAAAATTAAGGCAGAAAATAAACCAGAATGCAACCTGAACATGAAAGCACACAACTGATAGGAGAAGATCCAGGTACTAACCTACCTACACTGAGTGAAAATATTTCAATTCATATGCTTAGAAATGAGCTACTTCACATTGCTAGGGGAAATAATTTTTTCCCTTTCTAACCGGCAAAACCATGTTGTGTCTAAGAAAGCTCTTGGTGGTGAGGAGTAGGGGGTATTGTTTGTCAAAACCATAAGCTGCACTGGAAACATCTGCAGCTGAAATACATCATTTTACTTAAATAAGCCAGGGAGTTTTGCAAGACAATTCCTGATCATCCATGTTTACCCATACCCAAAGAGGTACCTTTTCAAGTGAGTGGAAAAGTTTGCCTGTCCTGGGGAAGAATGAAGATTATCAGTCATTGCTTTTTTAAGTTAAGAGCCTGAAATACATAGTTCATGTAAAATGTAAAGTAAGTAAAAAGGGAAACAAGAAGGAAATTTCCTATCTCTCTGTTGGGCATTTTACATTCTGAATGGTGTCAAAATGAAACATTCTGTATGTCAGTAAGATAAGAATCAGGACTAAACCACCGAAAGAGTCTATCTCTCAGAAACTCAGGCTTACCTTTCAATCCAGCAATGGAGATTTTCTGTAGATAAACTACTCTTCCACGGTTTTTTTTTAAATGTTTCCTTTAGAGACAATTGGTTTCCAGCATTTTTTTTAGAGTCATATATTTGATTAGCTCTAGCAGATATGCAACTTCATTTACATACCTACATGTTACACTAAAATCCACTTCAATGGTGGCCCTACTTAGTCAGTGTTTTTAATATGGAATTCTCAAGAGTGACACTTACAAATCAGTTCTTGTACATGCAAATAATCAAATGTTACTGTCCTTCCAGCTTCGTTTGCATCTATATGTCCAACTCATTGCACCAGAACCATGCATTTATCTTCTGAGCTTGTATTTACATCTATAAGTTTGAATACCACATTCCCAACATGCTAAACATATGTAAAACATATACTTACAAGTCAAAGACTAAGTAATGGAATCCTTCTTCTGATATGCTGTCATGAAGCCGCACTATTGAGAGGGGGAAAAAAGATAAACACCGGTCATCTTTTTTCATGTCTTTAATGTCTGTCTGTTATTTTGGGGGAGAAAGGAGCATTGTAATTCTACTACAGAGATGATATTGCATCTGTATGTTCTCAACTGTGCCTTGCTTTTTTTAAATTTTCTGCCCTCAGAATCATCTTTTTCATAAGGTGAGATAAAAAAAGAAAGCAAAAGAATGTACGTACAGCTGATTGTACAGTCATCTTTAAAGGAGCTCTGCTTTTGCTATGTCACAGAAGAACGCTGCACTCATTTCCTACCACGTCCTGCATGTACAGGCACGTACACACGCACTGTACCTTGTCTTTGCCCTTCATGCTGAATCATGACTAAGCACCTACTAAAAGCGCAGTCAGGTTTCATCTTAATAGATTGTATCAGTAGGATTCAGCTTCCTTTTTCTAAGGCAGAACCTCCAATCAATCTTTTGAACAGCACACGCAGGAGTCCTCAATCACTGGACTTCTATTATCTTAAACCAGTATTCTTGATGTTATACAACTATTTCCTCAGCAATGTTACATGTTAAAAATTGTAAACAATGCAAGATAAGGGGGAAGCCACAATCATAGACTTAATCAGAATAATAAACCTTGACAAATTCCATAATCAGACAACAGATGCTGATTTTAAAAGAGAAATCATCACAGCAAACTAAATGTGTTCGACTACACACAAAAGAAAAAAAAAAAAGGGGGGTCAGAAAGGGACTAAGCTATATTCCCACTCATATTTAGGTTACAGATATATATATTTCCCTCTAATCTTCTTACCTGCCATCCACTTCAACCACAGGAATAGTGAAGAATTGCAAAGATAAAGCTCCTGGCAGATTGATTCCTGCCAATTTATGCTGGATTTCCACAGTGACAGCCAATACCACAGCTGAAAGACTAAAGACTAACTGAAAGACTGGGACTACCCACCACCCAGCTGTGGGTGCTCAGCCAGACCTACAGACGTTTGAGAAAGGGAACAAGGTTTTGTTTGGGAGTGTGACAGCTTGGCAAGGTATCTGCCTCTCATTAAAACACTCTGAAGAGCCATTTCTAGAAAGATATAAGGCATATGAGAGGACCTGCCACAAGCAAAATGATCTGACATCTAGAAAATAGTCATTAGCTTTTCCAGTGCCCGTCGCAGCCGACAAACTTGCAGCATCCTAATGATTAAAACCCCACATCACATTTACACACCTATATGTATCTATACCTGAAGTTTTCCCTGAAAATGCATCAGTCAACTGCAGAACCTTCATTTTTAATTTTCATAAGTCAAATCACATCATGGTAAAACTATGAATTAAGTCCTGTGGTTTTTCTTAATTACTTTAAATGAAATGGCAATTTCCAAAGCTAATTTTTCCACAATCCATGAAGCTGTCAGTAGTTTGATCCAAATCTTTATCACTTATAGAATCAAACAAAAATTCAGGGTACCCTAAAACTACTTTGTCTTCAAAAGTGAGCCGATGAATAAAGCGTAAAAGAAAAGGATTTTCAGATTTCCCCAGATGGCAGCTTTATGTATTAATCATTTTTTACACAATGCATGACATTTAAAAAAAATAAATCAAATCAACATGACTTTTTTGCTTAATAATATTTAGCCCTGGGAAACATCTTGTGTTTACACAATACTGAAGAGAAAACCAGCTCTTGGCTGACTCACTGCCCAGAGCTCGTGATGATTCAAAAGAGCCAAGTAGGTCTAAATCAGAATTTGGGGTTTTGGCTGATTTTATATTCTAGACCTGTCCAAGTTTTTGCAAAGTGCAAGCCTTGAGCTTAAAAGACCAAGATAGTAAATTGCTGCCAAAAAACCCACCCCAAATTCAACCTTCTTTACGGTTCCCTTCTTTGTCTTGAGATTTCCAATATGCCTAAACGTCTGGTTTTTAAAAGGAATCAAATGTGAGATAAGACACCAACTGCTACCCTAGAACAGTATCCTGAAATTTCTAGCTCAGAAAAGGGGCCCCCTAAAACATCCAGCTTTAGAGTACACTGCTTTGTGCAGGAGTATCAAAGATACTACTCATGAATGAATGTTCAGAAATGGGATTTAGTATAGACCCTTGGGTATGTCACAGAGATGCAACATAACCCTAAACTAGTAAATTTTGGAGTGCAGCTAGCACGTTTTACATATATCTCTCCCAAAAAGTTTAAAACTTTAAGGTTTAATACATAGCAGATTGTACTTTTGATAGGAACTGCCTGTTCCTGGAATAGATTTGTAAGAACTCAAAGCATGTTTTTTTCTGTGAACATTTTTTTTAATTGGAAGCAGCATTCCTCTCCTCGCTGCTCACTAACAGCCTTCTATTCCAACAGGCAGAAGCGTTCATGTTCGATTTCCCATATTATGTACAGATACTGAGAACTACCAAATACTGCTGGTAAGGCAGAATATTTGCTGCCAACTGCTTTCAAAGAGAGCTGAGGCATGTAAAACAACCCAGATTTTGGAAACGTCTTTAGTGAATTGAAAAAAAGTATTAAATCTTAAAAGTTAGAAATGAAATCCACCTTTAAAGCATTGCTTTGATATTAAAACCAGACACTCTTGGCTTCAGCTTGTGGCTACAAAACAGTCAACAGCCCGTATTCATACACATACTTCCTCACACCTCCTACTGGTCCAGTGTGGATCAGTGAGCAACCAGCTGAAACAAAGGACTGTATTCTTTAGTAACTACTGTATTTTTCAAACATAGAAGGACTTCGTTACCTACATTTATGAGAAAGTCATCTCCTAGGTAAGAATGAAGTCAACATGAACCTACAGTCATTAAGGCACAGTTTTAGAACTGTGATCCTGAAGAGACAAAGTCATAGGAGAGGAGTAAGCTGCACTTCATTGCCTTTGTATGAAACTCCTTTATCTCTAAATAGACACACTGTTACAGCTAGGACAGAGAGATATCGGCAGCTCCATACAGAACAGTGGCATATTCCTACTCTGTCAGGGAAGATCAACACCTTGCCCAACAGCACACAGCCTATGAAAACTAGAGCCCAGAGTACAAGTTTTCTTTAGGATAGAGGCATGTCTCATATCCCTGCTACAAAGCAGATGCCCGAGGCACCATGTGAAGGGGCTTCTAGAGATTCGCTGCCTGCCTGACACAGGAGGCACTCTCACTGTCTCATCGTTTCCTGGAAGAGGTCTTCTTTGTTCATTGTCACTGTACAACCATAGCTCCCTGCTGACTAGGAAAGGATTGCGATTTGAGGTGATGGACAATGTTTTTTCTCAGCCTAGTGAGGCTATTCTATTTCCTTACTAGCCAAGCTCTAGTCCGACACGTCCTTGGGAGTATCTTCTTCAAGGATCACATTCTTTCTTTTTATTTCCTCCCAAATGCCTGAATCACAGAAGTCAGACACTATAAACCCTTCTTTGAATCAGGATCACATGCCTCTGATCATCTCTGGAAAGCAAAACAGGCTGAGGCAGCCAGGGAAGAACAAAACTGCCTTTTGGCAAGTACTTATGTTGGCTTCTTTGGTCAGTTCAGATAGAGTTTTATTCCAGTAAATCTGCTAGGTGAAAATCCCGCATAAGCATGGGCAAAGGAGAAAACTGCGTGGTGAAGACAAAGACAGCTGGACAATCCAGAGTAAAGGGTGCACAACAGCAGAGAGGCAAATCCAGCATGGCCTAGCCTTTGCTACTGCACTCTGCCTGAAGCTTGGCTTTTCACTGGGAAAGACAAGGGGTGTAGTGAGAAGCTATTCACGAAGTTTAAGAGGTGATTCACTACAAAAAGTATTTGTGTATTCATTTCCAGCATACATAGTTCATCAGTAACCTGCACTGCAATTCCTGTTTCTCCAGAGAGACAGAAAGTACTCATCAGTACAAACAGTTCAATTTATCTTTTTTGAAAATAAGACTACAGTTAGACCTAATCATTATTAATCGGAATGGTTTCATGAGTGCTGTTATGACCAAACACATCATATGGCAGAAAAGACGCCAGAGTAATTATTTTTTCTCTCCATGATGGTCATTCTCGTCCGGTGGGTTAACAACCTTTGATGGCAAAGTTTCTGCTCTTCAGCAAACCACCTGAAATGTCTGATAGGAATCCAGGAAGCACACAGCTCTTTCTTTTGGAAAACTACTATAAGTCCATAAAAGATCAGGACTATCCCCTTGGCTTCAGCACTGATTTTCAGAAGTGCTTTTCAGTCATCACTCTGTGATAATCATTATAATAATTTAAGAAAGAACTCCTATTAGCTTTATCAGCTTTGTATTTAGCTATGAGTATGGGCAAGCTCCAAGTAGGTGAAAAAATAAAACGATCTTTAGTTGATTTTTTGTGCTGAACTATAGTATTTTATGTCTATTTTTCAGAAAACAGCTACAGATATAACGGCCAAGCAGCCTTATTATTTCCTTTCTGAATTTCTGCCTTTAAAGAAAAAAATTAAAATAATAGTATTCCACATACTTTCAATGAAAATCAAGTTCTTCCAGGTGGGAAAAAAGTCACACAGTAAAGTCAGACAAAAATTCTTCAGCACAGAGACTGTATCTAAATTGGAACTAAAACTATTGCCTAAAATACGTATTTTTGTGAATCTGATGAAGTGATAATTTTGATAAATCTGGTATCTGAATTAGTTCACGTTACAAAAAAAAAAAAGCAAAACAATTGAGAAGACTGAACTTCAAACAGATGTTGCAGTCTGTGGTCAGTCCAGCAGCTGCACAAACGTGCACAAAGGAGTCAAACTGCCAGAATGCCACTCCTTAGGGAAGACTGTCCATGCAATCCCATTCATCGTGTTTATTAACAGAGCAGGGAAAGGGATAACGTAGTTAATGGTAACGTAGTTAAAGACACTCATTCTCCCTTTGGTGCTGAAGATTAAGATCTATGGACTCCCAGAAGCATTAATCCTCTAGCTCTGTGAAGCTAGATGTCTTGAATTAGGGCACCGTTAGGAAGTTACAGAGGTCATTCGCCAGCACAGGTTTAAAACGGGTTCAAAAGTCACAAAAGCATATGTTGTAGTTATTGAAAAATGCAAATTACTTTGAGTTCCTGCTTTCCTGTAAGAAGAGTGAAAAAGGGACAGATGTGCTTTCCCTTCATGTTCACTTCCAGAAGCGCAGTATTTATACAGATCTTACGTGGATCACTCTTACTCGAGAAAAAAACCCAACACTTTTAAAAATTAACTTTATTACTTAATAGAATGACTTAATTTAATCTTGAGTTTTCCAGGAATTGGTATCTGCCTGCCACTAGGTATGGGATAAGCTGTTCAATTTGAAAATAAAGAGGTAAACCAAAAACTGAAAAAATTTCAAGTTGCTGAAAATGTATTAAACAAATGTGTTTTATGTAATATCTGAACTACTCAATTTACTATTTCAAAACACTTGTCTTTAAGCATTTTCTGCTCTCTCACCTCTGACAAAGAATGTCTCGCACTCAGCAAAGCTGCTTGGCTAAGAAGTAGAAGATCTGTAGTGGCTTAATGCTGTTTGGACTCAGATCTTTCTGCAAAGTCATCCTTTGTCATCCTTCCTATTCTACTAAATAAAACAAGGTAACAAGGGAAGGAAAATAAAGTTACTGCTAGAACTTGATCAGAAACTCACTCAGATGCCAGTACAGAAGTCATTACAGCAGGGCCAAGAACTGAAACCAAAGTCAAAGCCCATCCTATAGCTTTTAGTCTAGACCCCAAGCTAAACATGCTTGGCTTCCCAAGCTAGGCATGTGAAATATAAGACTGCATGTGGGAGCAGGGCTGCAGATGCAAACTTGCAAACCACTGTTCGAGTGTGCTGCTGTTTGCACTGATCAGATACTTGCTTCCTTCAAAAAACCCCAACATCTTCAACCTCATTCTCTATACTTCAATACTCCACATTTTCCAATCACTGTCACTACTTCTCTTTTGATGCACTGTATAAATAATTGCAGCTGAACAACCAAACTCCTTAAATCAGTGGTGCGTAACACAGTCACGACTCAAGCCTACAGACATTAAATTCAATAGAAAAGAACCCTGCTTAAGGCCATGTTGTAGTTACTGCAGCAGCTACAGCTCCTGTTTTGTGTGGCTTAGAGATTTCTTCGAAAACAATTACAAATATCAGTCAAACCTAGTAAGGAAGCTGGATAAATACTCAGGTACTCAGCACTCAGTAGGAATCTCTGCTGCCATTAACAGACCAATGCTCTGTGACTAAATCAGGTAGGTGAAAGCTGATACATAACCACAGAAGAGACCATGCAGACATGCCCTCTGTACAGAGTGAAACAGAGTCGGCAGCTGCATGAAGCAGAGGTCCTCTGTCATCTGCTGAGCCACAAGATGAGGGATGCTCAAGTCACAGAGCAGCTCTTGCCGTGAGAGATGAGTAGTGCTCCTCAGCGTGCAGGGTAGTGTCCTTTTCCCTCTGCTCACGTTTCAAGAGCTCAAGAGTCAGAAATTTAGGCAGTACCGTTAAAGCGGAGATTGCTCCTTATTCTTATACTTCCTCATATACAATACCGTTCTGAGACCATGAAAACCTGGAGTCCTACATAATAAAGCTGCTCATTTATAGTAGAAAGAACTTAACAAATATTAATAAGAACCATTACCTAACAATCTGAAATATTTAGAGGCTGATCTGGTAAGATTAGTAGAGCAGCAATGCTCAAGGGCAGTTGATTTCTGAAAGACATTAAACAAAGTAATGCTTTGCGTATCTAGGAAAATAATCCTCCCCCACGCTGTTAAATACACAAGCAGTGCACTGTAATACTATCATTAAATGCCTTTATTCAAGTCAGCAGTGCTCTCTATCCTGTTAACAGGTCTATATTCAGCAATCATAAATCAAAACTATATGGCTTCCATATTCATTCAAGAGGTAACTTTTTATTACAGTGCAAATTCACGGTTATTTAAGGTCAACAACTTGAGAAAAAAACCCTATTAATCTGTATCTGCACTGGTATAATGAAAAATGGCAGGAAAATAATTAAGGCAACTTGATATTTGGAAAGACTGCATTCGTCCCTCAGGCACTGTAACAGTAAGTGTTAACTAGTATGAACAAAATGTCATATATTCTAAAAATACTCATTTGTGACCAAAACCCTCCCTCATCAAAGCCCTCACACAATAACCTTCTGTATTCTGATTAAATGCCAGGAATATTTACATTCACTGCCTTCATTAAAGTCCCTCAAGTCCAATGCATGCTTAGAAGTCAGTCTGCCAAACTGGTAACTCTGATAAAAGGTTCTTTCACTAGAGATTTCTTTTACCAGACAATAAAAAATTATTTGCCGAAGAAGATAAAAGACCAGATTTTGATGCGAGACTAAGTAAATCCAGGTACTGATGTCAAAGCAGACGGCCTCAAATTACCAACTCTTTTGTCATGAAGAGATTCTTGCTTCATTCTGCTGGGTGAAGACTGACAGTTTAAAGAGGTCATCAATAGATGTGGTGGGAAATGTCAGGGAGAGAGGAAAAAGAAATAATGCTTTAGAAAATATATGTTTTGTGGTCAGACACAGCTCATTTTGCTACTAAACACACTAAAAAACACCCAAAGCAGCTTCTCAAGTCTTAAGCGGTGATGTATAAGCACAAACAGACCCTCAGGTCTAGCTTCTGAGCAAGCTTCAGGCACTAAGTGCTAACAAGTAGAACTTAAAAGACAGACACTGATTCAGTCTAAATATCAGAAACTCAGCTGCTAAAAATGAAACATCCCAAATAGAATTAACTACTTAAAAAAACCCCCAAACAAGCCAGTATTCTAAAACACATCATTCTGCACTGGTAACCTCCGGGGAGAGTAGCTGCAGTAATTCTCATGCTATTTTCTTTAACCAACAGCTTTTTGTTGCTTTTCAGCACACCCTAGCACAGGTGTGTGAGCATTTCTGCGTACACACACACACACAGAAGAGTACTGTGGAATAATATCCTGTATCCTGGAAGTTAAAAGGAACAGCTGGAGTCACACACCTTTCATTATTCATATGTGAAAATAGCAAAGTTGTATATAGTCATTTAGACAAAGAACAGAGTACTACCACCTACACCTGTATCTTCATGTCTTCATTTAAGATATAATCATGGCATTTACTAGAAATCCTGCATTTCAGGTTGAGCTAATTCCTCTTTGCAGTTAAAGCTCTGATTTTTTAAGTTAAACAAGATTTTTTACAATGCAACAAAAAGCCTTATGAGTGTCATCAGATTAAGCTTTATGAGGATAGCTGCATAGATTTAAAGAAAGTCTGACAAATTTTTGCTAAGAGCAAACTGATGTCTCAGCTGCCAGTGTTTATGCTTTAAGCACTAATATTTTTTAACCACTTTAATATTCATCAGAAGATGTAAGAAGAGGAATAATGACAATCTACATGAGAATTTCACAGAGTGTTAACTAATAAAAGACAAGCTGTAATTTAGAGATGCTACATCAATTAAAATTAACAGATTCGGAAAATAACACAGAGTATTTCAAATAGAGGGGGTGCAACTTGCTTCATTTTTCTGAAAAAAGGGCTTAATTCTCATGTTAAAGCAAGTCTTCTTTAAAGACCAGTGATGACAAAATTGCCACAATGGTTGGGCAGCTCACAAATTGCCAAGATTCATTATGAAGTGACATACAGAATTTCAGCAATTCAAGAAACTAAAGTGATGGAAAAGATCAAATGCAAAAGTGAAAGAAATCCACTCAACATACAGACTTTTAATACCCTAGTCAGACAAGCAAAATGGTCTATTAATCCCTGCTGGAAAGATACAGTTCTGTACCTTTGTGATAGATACTTTTTCCAAATGTAAAGGTAGTAGAAGAAAGTTGTCAGCTAGACTCTGAATCCATCACAAGAAAATGAAACATCAGACAGAACCACTCAATTGTCAAAATCAGGCTAAGTCAGTGCTTACAGTGCTGGCCAACATTCAAAACAGATCTATATAAATAACATGTAAGAGCTACATGCAAAATTGGATACTGGGGGAGTCATAATCATTGGGCAGGACACAGTCTCCCTTCTTGGCTTTCTTCTCTTAAAACACATTATACACAGAAATATAAACAATTTATATAACGACCACTTAGAGAAGTATGCTGCTTCATTTTTTAAATGCTCTGCTTTCACGGAGGTCCCAAGGTATTTAAAGACATCAGTTCATGAAAACAAAGACACTCCACTTTAAATATTTTAAACAAAGGGAAAGCTGAAAATTGTAATCCTGTGGCACGACTCAAAAAGTACCACAGAAACGTCACCCACTGCACTAGAACTTCTCAAAAAGGAGTAAGATGTATACTATATTTACGTTGTAACACTATGGAAATACAGCAGGGTTGGAGAGCCAACTCCCAGGGGAAATGTAGGAACCACCTTTTGTTTTCTTCCAGCAGTTTTCTGAGGAAACTGTTGTGAAAAGAACAATTACATAGGTTTTATTAGGATCCGATGGGTTTCTCACGACAATATATTTGTTACTACACAGTGAAAACTCCCTGAACATATGCTGCCAGGGAGCAAAGAGGCTCACAGTTCCCTGCTAAATAGTAAAATAGAACTGTTCTATTAATTGATCCCATTTTAACTGAGCATTGTGATGTGTCAGTACACAAAACAGCAGTAGGCTACAGTAGGCACAAGAGCTTGCCATGTCCAAACAAGCCTCTGGGCTAGAGCTTCCCACAGAGCCAGCAGCACGGAAAGGGAGGCTTCTAGCTGACACTGACGAGTTCAAGATGTTTCCAAAGATCATTGACTTTGCAGAAACGTTTCTGCTGCTGCTTCTCCCTCTCTTAGTAGGGCATGATTTAGCACACAACAATTACAGATAGGTAAGTATTTTTCTTTGTAATTGTTACAGTTACAGCATGTTTTCCAGAGCATATCTATCCTGCTGATGGGAATGCAGCGTAGATCGTCACACCGACTTTTAAACGAGCTGGTGTGTGCACTTCTCCAAGTTTACTCGTATCATATTTAACCTGCTCTTTGACAACAGCAAAACCAAAAAGCAAGCCTAGGCATCTTTACATTATGCCACAGGTTACAGTGAAGATGCAAGGAAGTCTTGTTTCTTACACTCACTACAAATCTGAAAAAGCAGACTGTCTGAAAAATCTCAAGGGAAAAATGAAAGTTGCATAATTGGTCTCTTATTTCTAGCTATCTGTATGATGCTGCCGACATCCATATAGCATCAAATGTTGTGCACCTAGATAACCAAATGCTTCTACAATTAATCAAGACAACACATAAGTGGTAACTTAGCAGAGCTTAAGACTGAGAGATTCAAAGTACTGTACCAAGAGATGGTGTTTCCCTAATAGTCCCACTCTGTCTCTATCCACTGCACTGGGCTTAAAACTAGCTGTATTATTTTCTGAGTGAATGTGGCATCCCCCTCTATCAATTAACTATCACAGCAAGTCATGCTACCAGAACTGAAGACAACTATAAATTACTATCATTTTCCTAACATGCAAGTTTACAAGTGAATGATGATCCTAAATGATTGCAAAGGGTTTGTTTTACAAAGAGCAGGGAATGCATATTAACTTAACAGATGACAAACTTGAGGTTTATGATGAGAAGCTGCCATTGTCTTTCAATCATAGTCTCACAATAAATGGAAATTAGAGAGTTTGTCCTGTCCCATGGGACGTTTTTAAGATTGTAGTTAGCGGAATGAAAACCCACATAAACTTGGATGGAAGAGGAGCTGCAAAAGAGAGCTGGAAGCCAGTCTGTATTCACAAAACAAGACTACTAGTTGCAGTTGAAGCACCTCTCTAAATATTGCTCTTATTCAGCACATCCAAAAACTCCCAAAATATATATCTGGCTAAAGATACCTGCAAGCCCTTCAGCTGCAGTTATGACTTTAGATCACCAACCAATTCTTTTCCAGCAAGAATGGAGAGCGACATAATTCTAGCAGTAACACCACTGATACTAGACCAAGTATAAATGGATGGAACGCAATTAAATAACTGTCAAGGTCACCCGATAAATAAATGCACAACAAATAAATTAATTAAAAAGCACTATTTGGATGGTACAATTGCCGATACAGACAAGTGCTGTTCACTGCTGTGCAGCATACGAGCAGAAGCTGTGGATTTGATTACAATACCAGAACATCTTTGATATACAAGTATCAGGAGCAGAGTGCCATGCTTGGCCCAGTGTGGCTGTAATGAGAAGTTGGATGTATTTAAAGGAGGCAGACATCTAGAGGACAAACTATAATTAGAAGCACATTCCCGTGGGCAGCCCATGAGAATACTAACACACTGGTGAAGATGCTAAAAAAAGAACATCCAAATTTGGAAGGTGACTGGGAGGAGAGAGGTATCATTAAACCCCTATCAAGTGGAAAAAATCCTAGATCAGCACTTTTGTAGGAGTAAGAAAGTGTTCAGAGCAGAAATCTGCAAAAACCAGACTGAACTGAGCAATGACAAGATATTTATCCACTGCCAGTGATGGAGGTTAGCAGCATTTGCAGGGTAAATACGCATGCTAGGCTAAGCTGGCAGGCCTGAGTCCTGATAAGGATAGACCTGCAGCTATTTAAAAAATAAAAAACATCACATCATTTTGCTGTGGTAAGTAGTTTAAAAGAGAGCTCCTCTTAGGAAAACATGGACTCGGGTAAGATGCTCTTGAAAATCTCAAAGTTTTTTGATGATTTTTGTAAGACATACTGGTCAGCAGTTTCTAGTAGGCAGTTACCATCGTATCACTAAAATCTGGACTATTAAGAGATATTCCAGACCACATGATGCTATACTCAGCATAAAAAGCTCAAGAAGAAGGACGGTAGGATGCTTGGAGCGATGGTGTTTGTCTACCCAAGTAACTGTTACATGTGATGGAGGCCGACTTTCCTGGAGATGACTGAACAACTGCCTGCCCATGGGAAGAGGTGAATGAATTCCTTATTTCACTTGCTTGTGTGCGTAGCTTTTGCTTTACCTATTAAACTGCCTTTATCTCAACTCACAGGTTTTTTCACATTTATCCTTCCTGTTCTCTCCCCCATCCCACTGAGGGGGAGTGAGCAAGCAGCTGGATGGTGCAACGTTTCCAGCTGGGGTTAAACCACAACGCTGAGTGAAGACAGAAACTGTGCTACGGTATTTCCTCTTTCATGACTTCTCCAGAACACAATACGGGGATAATCTGTACTGCCACTACTCATAAGGTGCATTTGCATAGACAGAGAACATATCCTAGGTAAGACAGCCCTTTGTCGCTAAACAGAGGAGAGCCACAGACTGATGTTCAGCCAGCCTCTGAGTTTCCCAGCAGTACTCAGTTTCACTGAGCACGGTGCACCACCTTCTACGCGAAATCTGACATTTTTAGTAAGTAAGCAGATTTTCCATGTGCTATTCTCAATATATACTATCCCAGATACTATAAAATCTCTTACTGAATGGGCATTCCATTGGTAAAGATACAGAAGATGCATATGAAATGCAAAAAAGCAAGAGGAAAGGGGATTTCTGCACACCATGGTGTGACACAAAGTTCAGCCTACAAAATATACTTCCAAATGCATGCTGTGCAACCAATTAAAAACTGCATTCCTTTTTCATCCTTTTTAGTCAAATTGCACTTTCATTAGGAATTTGTCACAATATTTAAACACGAAAGCGGATGTATTTTGAAGAAAAGAACAAAATCATCCAAACAGGGATGCAGCTGTATTCAAGAATATCCAGTTTTCCTTCCATTAGCCTATTTCCTGGTCAGTAGGAAATATTTTAGAGAACAAAACATTGCAAACATCTTGCTCTGTGCCCTGAACTATTTTCTTCTGCAGCATCTTGCCCAGAAAAGTATGCTGGAGTATGGAAAGTCCCAACTAGGCAGAGAAGCACTTTTATTTATTCGTTTATTTTGACAGGAAGGTCGTCAAACACTGGAGCAGGGCCTGGAGTGGCTGTGCAACCTCCTTCACTGAAGATTCTCCAAAGAGAGCAGGACAGGCACAGAATAACCTAATTTTACTGGACATGGCTTGAGCAGGGCATTGGGACTGAATAACCTCCCTTCCAACTTGCATGATTCTATGATTCACGATACTTTTTTCAGGGGGTGGGGTACCGAAGTAAATCAAATGTCTGGGCAGATGGGAGCAGCCAAGTATTGCCCCTCCTAATGAGCCTCCTGGGTTCATATTGTCTTTAGAAGTAAAGACATTCCTAAGCTTCACAACAGCAAGCTCCCAAAGCTCCACTCCTGATTTATGATCACTTAAGTCAAAACATGATCCATGGTTCAAAGTCAGGAGACCTTCCTTTTGCCTCTCAGTGCTCCCAGCTCAAATCCCCAGCTTTCTGCTATTCCCTCACTCAAGTGTTTCCTCCTCCCCACCAGTTGTTCCATCCTTCCTCCTTTTCTTCCCTCTGCCCCATCTCTGAATTTATCCTTTTCTGCATGTCATAGGGAACTGAAGTCAAGACAGCAGAGATGAGGGGTGAGGGTGAGAGCTCTGAGGTGGTACAAACAGCCACTTTTTCCTTCAAGAGACCTCTTCCAGAAGTAGGCATGTACCAATTCCTCCGCCCAGCCTCCCTCCCCTCCTTGGATCAGCATGCTAAACGCTCCAAATGGATAGATTTGGGTTGTTATGGAAACAAATGCGCTCTCCTTCTTGCGAAGAACAGGTCAAGACAAAAGTGTCCCACAGAGCAGGCTCAGCCCATAGCCACAAAGGTCAAGGCTGGAGCAGGGTTTATAACGGAAACACCTCAACACCAATTTTACCACCCATACAGAATTTGCGCTAATGCCACTCAAGCAGTGACACCCATCCACACTACTGAATATACTGTAACCTTTTTTCAGTTTGGGATTGTTTTGTTGGGTTTTTTCCTCCCAACTCAAGCAAAAGGTTCACAATATTTTTTTTCCAGCATTTAGGTATTGATCCAAGAATCAGTGCAGAATTCACCTAGTAAACTGTGAACCATGTTGTCTGCAGACAGCAAAGGGAGCAGAACTTACAATATCCCCTAAAAATGCTCTAAAAATGTCTGTGCTAGCTTTCCTGAAAGAAAAAGCTTACTTTAGCTTAACTAGTAGAGATCTATGTTTTTGAGGGAAAGGGTCCAGAGGAAAATTACATATTTGTGGTTTAGCTGGGAGTCATGATGTCTATCCCCTATGCATAACACGTGGTTGCAGATTCACAATAAACAAAGCTTTCCAGCAAAAACGTAAGTTTTCAAAGAGTCATCTTGTGTGTGTAAAAAGAGAGCAATTAATTTTAATCTATCTTATTTATATGGCTCTTGTAGTCAGCAATGTAAGTACGAAACTCTTCCTTCCAGATAGCATATATAGAAAGTAAAACGGAAAAAAATATGAACGGGAAGTGTGGCAGCCATCCTAGTAGTCACCCCCTCCAGCAAGTTCCTCAAGAGAGATGTTCAAATTCCACTTCCCATTTTCTGTGACTTACTCTGTTTTACATTTAAAATGATTGGTTAAACAAGCATAACTGACTTGATGGAAAGAAAGAAGAATGGGGACACACTATGAAAAGAATTTTCATGCATTTAAGAAAACATACAAAACCAGCTATAAGCAGGCGAGGAAAATCCTTCAAGGTCTGGTTCACACTTGATTTATACTTTATCGTACCTATTATGGTGCAAATTATGCATATACTTTCTGAGGCAAAAAGCGACAAAATTTGTGGCCGATCTTAGTGAAACCTCATTTCCTTGGTATATTCTGGAAGTTGCTACAGTTATTGGGGATATTACAACCAGCAATGCTTGAGTTGAGCTACAATCATCTTGTCATCCACTAAAAAGGAAGCGAATTAACCTAGTGTGGCAAAGAGTAGTGTCACTGTCTACGTTAAAAGACATTTTAATGCTCCACAGTAACCCAGGAGAGTGAAATCTGAAGATCCAACGCCACGCTTACCAGAATAAAAGGATTAGGCTGTGACTGCAACAGAGACAAAAGCTTCAACTCCTAATAAAGCTGCCTTCACACTTCTTTGCTCTAGCACTCAGACAGACCACGTTTTATCTGACACTTAATATGTTACACATTGAAAATTACTGACGCATTCACTAGCACTAAGTAACTTACAGCATTATAACTATGGGTTGTTCTGGTTTGTTTGGTTTTTTTTTACATTTAACTCACTTTTAGGGCCATCAACAGCTCTACAGAAAGCCCTTTGGCCACCAATTTCTTACATCAGAAGTGAAAACTTTCAGTCTCTCCATTTTAAACATCAATTACGCATTCACAACAACTTTACCAATTAAAAGAAATCGAATGCATAGTAATAACAAAAACTGCTGCAACTGAGAAAAGCTGCAGAGGAGTCAGTTGTCACAAAAACCCACAGTGCCCTCCTTGCATGTTCTTGCCCGGTTCAGTCTCATTACAGGACATTTAATTTTGCAAATAGCTACTATAAATCCAGCTTCTGTGTTCTGTTGTTGCACTTCACTATTCAGCTACACACTAGCCACAGCAGAGTGGAAACACTGAATCTGTTATATTATAATACTCATTAAATTGGTTTTTACATTAAGTACGAAATCATCTTATATCACTGGTTTATGTGGTTTCTTGATGTTTTATTTTAATTGTTTCAAGGACTATGGTTCATCTTACTCATCACGGAAATTACAAATTTAACTAATTTAATAGAATGGATGAGATTTTAAATTGTTGAAATGATCAGCTCATCTAAGCAATAAAAATAATTAAAGGAAGCAAGATCTTCTACATGCATCGGTCCCACAGAGTTCTACTTTCTCTCTGAGGTAAACAAAAGCTTTTATACATTTATATATATAGAAATTATGTGCATTTATTTCTATACATAGATATATTTAATATATTCATGAGGACTGTGTTTACTGAGCATAAATTTATACAGTTTAGGATTTGCTTGATTTTCACTGCATCAGGAAATAATTGTGCTATTACCTTTTCAGTCTGTTTTAATGTATGTTTGATGTAAAGAGTGAAATCTAAAATTAATCACAGAAAAATATTGTGCTGAAGAACGACATCCACCAAACCTGAACAGGCCTGATTTTTATTCCATATTTGGTTTAAACAGTAATTTAACTAATGTCAGCTGAGCTACTCCCAACTTAGCCACAGTAAGTCAAAAGAAATTCCAAAAGGATTTACTAAATCCACATTTGCTGTATATTAAGAGTGGTTCTCTTCAGATTCTTGTGAATTTACATGAAGTCCCATGCGAAATGTGGTGAATATAAAACATAAAGGACATGTTATCTTGCATAAAGGACATGGAAACCCTACAGATTTTTAATTATCCTCTGCCCAAAAAAGGACAAGACAATATGAAGTTTTTTAATTTTCCTGTGAGAAGAGATGAGAAGACACCAAAATGCAGGTTTTTCCTTCTTTTCTTCAGGCATAAGGATATGCTCCTGATCAAGTAAGCTGAACAGAAGCACCGAGTTTGATGAGGAGCAGCGCCAAGTTAAGGTGCTATCCATTTCCTCAGCAATTTATGAGAAGTTCCCAGATCAAAGTATAGAAATCAGAGCAGACTGCAAATAGACATCAACACATTTCTGAGATCGGTTTAGTTATTTGTCTTTTTTCCTGAAAAAAAAACCCAGGAAGCACAATCGTCGTGCTTCTCCAAAGCACGACAGCTCATGCTAGTTGGCAATGCCACAGCTCCAGCCTGACCGAGGCTATGCGAGCAGACCTGCACACAACCGTCTCAGGCCTATTAGAGCAGACATGGCATCATCTCGGCTTGGCAGTCCTACTTACCTCTAAATATCCTGACTTACAAAGCCATTCGGGGACAACCAGTCCTGTTGCCAAAAGGACTTCATTTATCACCTGAAGGGCTGCCACATGTCAGTAAAATCTGCTGTGGCCTTTCGGGGAAGGGATGAAGATTCAGCAGAGTGAGATTTGAGCCTGCTGTAGTTGGCTGCTGCTTGTCCTATCTTATGGGACCTCATAAACCAAAATTACCAAAACAGGCTCTCAATCAACATCAAAAGTAATAATAAGATGGTGCACCAATGTTACACCATCAAAACTATGTGGATTACTAGACTAGAAATCAAGAGTGCTAAAATACAATTTTATCTGAAATTAAAAGAGGACTGAGAAATCAAGTTTACCAAAAGAATATAAAGGCCAGAAAAGAGTACAATGACAGTGGACTTCTTGGTGAAGAGACGATTATTTTTTCCTACAAATTTTCTTTCCAGATTTCTAAATTAAAAAATTGGAAGCACTAGTACATATAACAGCTATAAAAGGAATAGTTACGCAAGACGACAAATCCTTCATGCGTATTTGTTCAGTACGGGAGGTAAGCTTTTAATGTAACTTGATGTGTAATCTTACAAGGAAAATGTACTAGGCTCTCCAAACAGTGAGGCTTAACCTACATTTGCATCTTTCAATTTTAAACTCTGTTAGCAAGTTGTAGTAAGTAAAAAAGAAAACCTCTACATACTGATGTTGTTACAGCCATCTCACCACGGTAAGACCCTGAGAAATAGAGCAATGCTGAAAAACAGACTAATGTACGATCTGCTGCAGCCCAGCATAAACTGTTGGAGCTCTGTTACTAAAGAAACTTGAGCTGTTTGCCTAGAAATTTCCTACCACAATATAACAGAACAAGCAGGCCAGATTACTCAAAAAAAGCTGGGAAAGGAGAAAATACTAGTATTGCCAAAGATTAACCAGGAAAAGAGGACACTGAGCTCCCATGACATTTTCTCTCAAGGCCTGAAACTTCTGAAAGGACTGTCCAGCTTCCTAAGCGCTTCGGAAACAGAATCATTATCTTTCAGTCTTTCTTCAATATTCAGCCTTCCAAGAATAATGGCCTGCACATAGTTCTGAATACTTTGTGTATATACATTTTCATAGACAGTTCTTATTATAAAGCTTTTAAAAAAAAAATTTAAAATCCGCACTTCCAAGTCAGAAAACATCATACCCCTGTTATTCTCATACTTTCATTGCCAAAAAACTAACTCCTGTGTTTAACTGTGTCGCTACAGCCATGTTTCTTTTTGTACAAAGTCTTTACATATAATCTAAAAGTATGACTCACCACAGCTGTGCTGCTTTACTCTGACTGGAGGGAAAGTATGAAAAGGGTAACTAAAAAGGGGATTTCACCCTAATGTATCTGGCAGTCTGAAGACTCGACAGGTAATCAAGTGAAAAGGCCATACAACACTCTAAAAAGCAGTACTCTTATATATGTATTCTTTTAGAAATAAAGTTAACCTGAAACTGACACCTTTACACTAAGTCACTTTTAGAAGGGAGATTTAATCTAGCTAACTGGGAAGAATACAGAATAAGCCTGAAAGAAAAAGGATTACTGAAGTCAAACCTCAGCAATCTGCTGCCCTGCAATGAATGTGTAATTCAGAAAGACAAGTAACTGGAAAAAAACTACACCGGAGGAAAATAAAGAAAACCACTGAGATCATCTTCGAGAAAGTAAGAAAACCCAACTGATTAAACTAGATCTCCGCTTTCTTATCAAGATCTCATTAGAAAAAATATTGTTTACAATTTTTTTATTACTTTTCTGGAATTTTACATACTTATTGTTAACATGACAGGTTCCTTTATAAAAAAATACTTTTTTTTTTTTTTTAGTAGGAATGTGATAGTGACCCAAGAATAAAAGATTCAGTCACATACAGGCAGCATACACCTAGAATAATTTTAGGGTTAACATTTGGCTGTTTGACAAAGGGCTGCAGAAAACGGCAAACCACAGGATGAAGGGAGAGGGTAGGCACCTGGCTGAAGTGGAGACTGGACAGCAAGCTCATCGTGCAAAGGCAAACCATTTTAGCCCAGTTGCTTAAGTGATAGGATTTCAGAGGCCTGAAACTATTACTTTTGAAAAGAGTTACCTTTCTAAGTTTACAAAAACAGTTTCTCATATTCAGACTACATTGATGATCCTCTTCCAAGAGAGAAACTAGATAGATGCAAAGTGGCCTTCACTCCCACAATTATGCAAACAAGGAACTATTGTAACCACAGTAATTGGAAGAGTGCTTTTTCGTTCGGAAAAACAGACAGGGCTGGCAGAACAGCTGACAGCAGTAATTGAACAATTACAGAATATAACGCCTGCTGCCAAACCCTGGCATGTCACTTAAAGAGTCATGAAAACCTCCTCTCAGACAGATCAAGAACACGAAATCTTTTCTGAAGCAGGACTAGAAGTTGTCTATAATCCTGAGCTGTACGCCTTGGTACAGAGCGATGCATGGATTTTGTGCTAACTTACAGATCGCTATCTGCCTGTCACCAAAGCTGTCACAGCCTGTTTGCATTTCAAGTCACACGTTCACCAATGTAAACACTGTATGTGGAGCAGCTGGCCTGCCACAGGGGGTCTGCACTACATCCCAGTATTAGTCCAAACGACTCAACAAACTGGAGACATGAGATCATATGAAATTAATTTTGACACTTGTTTCAACTGAGTTCTTCTGTGCGCTTCAGCTCTTCCACTTCATCAGTTTCTTATTGGTTTTTATTCACTTTCTCTGGCTTGCTCAAACTCCAGGATACACTCTAGTTACAGCAAGGCACTGGTAAATGACTCTAGAGCTGGACTAGCACCAGATGTGTGATCACTTCTTTCCATAACTGCAGAAGGGCTGCACCTGTCCTCCCCCCGCAGAGAGCTGCTGAACATTCCCTTGTCCTGCATCACTTTATAATGCAAAAATTTTGGCTGGGAGTAAAGTAACACAGAAAACACTACTCGTTAACCAAATTTGCATGTGAAGTCTCTAAGCTTTTCAGGCTGCATAAGAGAGCTTCTTCAGAGATTCGACATTTCATTCTGAACTGTGCTATGTTCGTTGTCAATTATTAAAAGGAAGGAGTCGATTCTTTCCCAGGCATGAAACAACTATATTTGTCTAAAAAAGTCACAAAGACTAATAGTTGGTAAAAATCAAAATGAGAAAAGCTAACCAGAGGGAAGAGCAAGCAGATCACCAAGTGCTTTTGGAGTACCAAGAATATGTGTTTATCGCAAAACATTCAGTGAGATTGTACTAGTTTTTCTGATGACAACTTAAGAACATACACGAGGGTAGATGGACAGAAAAATCCCACCCCTCCACAGAAGTCTCAGGTAGAGCAAATGTTCTTGTGAGAGATACCCTTGGCATATAATTTAGTGTCTGAAAAAAACAAATACAATTCCTTAAAGATCAAGGTACTTATCTGTCTCTAAAGCAAGGAAATAGACACACCCCGCTGCCCTCCCCTCCCCAAGTGCCTTTTTCTGCTTGCCATGAATGCTTGAGTAGAAAAACTAGAGTTCTGGAAATAAAAGGAGCAGAGCTTTCTGCATCTACCTGTCTTTTCTACAGAAGAATAGAATCTCAAACTCAAAATAAAACAGGATAAAATAAGCATCTCGGTAAAAACAACACTATCAACATTGGCATGTCCCATTTTGCAACATACGCTGTTAGACGGAGTCCTTCTGCAGGTCTCAAAGTCATAAGCAGTACTGGAAATAACTCCTCCTCCACACTGATCAAAAAAGCCCCAAACACCTGGCAGAGACAGCTCATTGGTGGCAGAGCAATAGCTCAAAGAAGATGAGAACAGTACATGTTGCTTTAGGTGATCTATTAGGATATTACAACCCATAGTAGAATTAGAAAGGACTATCACATTATAAAGAAAGAGTGTTCTCTGGAGATATTTCCACTTGACTTCTCTGACACGCTATTTGTATTTGCTATTTTTCCTCAATTTTCTAAACTGATATCTACTGTATAAAGCAATTAAATGTTCCTACCAATATTGGGATGCTTCAAGAGGCGACAGATTCTAGCTTCTCTTTCCAGTTTCTGGTGATCTGCAACAAGAGGAAAGCAAAACAGTTGCTTTTAGTTATGAAGGTTAACATAGCTCTGTGTATTTGCTTTACAGAAGAAAAAATACCATCTGATGTGACCTTTAAAAAGTACCTCCTTTATTTAGATCCATTAAGATTACACATCCAAACTGTTTGCAATATTGAGTTAGGTTACTGCATCCAACCATTTCTTTGATGGACTACTGCAGGCAGCTCCATTAGAAAAGTCAAGCTGTCAACTTATCAGGGAGAACAGGAAATATTCACACCGCAACCTACAATTATCATCAGGCAATAAACTGCGTTACAACATTAACCGAAATAAGGACAACCTGAACCTCAAGCATTGCCTTAAATCCTGCCCGCTCACTGCTTTAATGATACTGACTGACTGCACCAGGTACACAGTTCGACACCCAGCGGAGTGCCAGCACTCCTGCCACCACACATTCCCACCACAATGCCACGCTATGGGGACCTGCAATAACTAATGACCGGCAGTTATTACTTCTCCAGCAGGTCTAATCCCTCTTTCAGGCTGATTATTCATTAACCTGAGGGTACCCTGAACATGCAGGTCCAGGTGTACCATCTGTTGGCTCCTCCTCTCCCCGCCATTTGATTTCTTTTAGCTTTCAGGTAGAGCAGCAGGCTGTAGGTCTGAACCCGTACACCACCACTGCCTGATGACACCTTTGGAGATAAAATACTGCTACTCGCATCAAGCCTCGTTTTAATTCAGCTCAGTTTATGTAGTATACCTTTATATTTGCTTCAAACACCACCACTTACAGTACTACTTCTGCTGCATTGTGGATAACATTAAGTAATATAGCACTTGTTTTATATAACGCGTATGAAAGTTCTGCGAGAATGCATACGTTATTTATACTGGAAATACCTGAAGGCCTTCAGATACTTTAAAATATCTAGTGTCAGGCAGTATCAACCACACACAGGTAACTCAAGCAATAAAATACATCATTTGGAGATAACAACAATAGCCAGCTAGTGCCTACTGTAATCCAAATAGACTTCTAGTGCATTTATCCTCATTTTCTGCGGCATAATTTCTACAGCTGCTAAGAATACCAACCTGTTGTCAAGAGGCCGAAAAGCAGCACAGATTCAATTTTACAGTGTTAGTTAAAAATAGTTTTTCAAAATTAGAAGAGAAATAAACTGTAAAATGTTCTTGGAGATAAGGCTGTTTTGCTAGTATTTTAACTAGCTCCAATTTGGTATCTCCAATCAAGGGTGCAATCCTTCATAGGAAGGATATTATAATGATATCCAAAGATATTATAATAACTAATTCGATATCCAAGAATATTGTAACAACTGATCCTTCACAGGGATTCAAACATCAAATGTCACATAGGTAATTCCGATAACGCTATCTCTGCAATCCTAAATATCTGCATTATGTTTGAGAACGCTGACAACTAAAAAGGAAAATTCTTAACTGTCCTTCCACCTCATAAAAACAGTAGTCCACACAGTTAAGTTTTGAGTTGCATAATCAGCATTTAGAGAATACAAAACTTTTAATCTACAAAAGAATACCTGCAAAGTAAGCTCAAAGTTGTTTTATAAACTTTAACTCTTCCACTCAGGCTTTATGTTAAGATTTTTAAATTCAGTTGCAGCAAGTCTGAAACACAAGCACAGACATATCCAGTTACAGCATCTTAATGCCCATCAGCTATGACTGTAACATAATCATGGGCCAACCAATTGCCGTATCATACACTGCACACGGAGAGATGATCTGAAATGCAAACTAAATTAAGCTTGTTTTAGAAGAAAGATGGAAACATGAGCAGTGTCTAAGGGGGGGGGGAATATGGGAAAAATAAAAATCAAGGGACTATTGGTCATTTGGCATATGATGTCTCTCCCTGGTGCATACCAGAATGATTTTAAAAGGCTATTCTGTACTACCTCAGTCTCTATAGACAGGATTAGCTAGCATAGCTAGAAACCTGGAAGGTGAATGACTGTCTTCTATTAAGTGCTAAATACATCCCATGTCAGCTCTTCAGGAATGACACAGACACAACAAAGCACTTCACCTATGACTTGGAATATAAACACTTGAAATTTCTTTGCTATACCACAGCTTCTGAACTGAGATGGTATGTAATTTCCCACCCGCACCGAACATTTTCGTTGGTTGTTTAGCTGTTATCATGCTACACCTAAGAGCACTCTGAACCCAAAGAGCAGACAGGTACCACCTGGGTAAGGCTATCTCGAGTACTAAACCATATAATGTGCAATGAATGTGATATAAATGTTCCTCTTGCTCCAGTGGACAGACAATAAACTAAAACAAGACAAAAAAACCAGGTAAGTAGCCATTACTTCACAATTTACTAGGTGAAATAAACTCCCGAATGACAGAGCATAAACTAAATGGAGCTCTTTCACTGAACTGAAAACAACTTTCTGAGTCTAAATCTGCAAAATTCTGGCAGTCCTTGGCTCCCACTGATGTCACTGAAATTTTAGTATTAACTGTATAAAAATAAAGGGTATCTTCACATGTTCATGTACTGAAATACTCTGAAACAACAGCCACTGTGACTAAGCAACAAGCTTCATTTATTCAACTACATGCAGGAACTATGGTTCCTGCATACAGAACTTCATATTACCTGATGCTTCAGTTAGTATATTTCTGTGGAAAAAAAAAAAAAATCAAAACCTATCTCCTTCATTAATTAATACCATTTCTTAGAGACAAAGCTTCACATTGCAAGGCCTGACAATTTAAAGCACCCAGTGAATACAATCATTGCTCACATTTCCAGCTTACATGTCAAAGCAAGGACATTCTGCAGATGTCATGTGCCCACAGTACTCAGTCAGAGGTAGCTGTGCCTGAGGAGACTGCTTCAAACCGTGCCACATAACAAGAGGGTAATTCACAAAATGATCATGTTCTAGAAAAAGGATAAGGAGCACACTATACTGAGATAGGCTTAATATTCAGCTCTCATTTACAAATAACAAATACTAGAGCTGAACATTTTCAGGTATGAAGATAGGCTAAATTGCTATTGCATGATTTAAGAACAATAACTGTACTATTTTTAATCAGTAAATGACAGCAGAACATCTTACTCAGATATGCTGCATGGATACACTGCAATATATATACACCATTATCATCATCATATTTTTGACTGCATTATAATGTTCCCAGATTTTCACCCCAAACTTGACTAGTATATAGACCGATGCCCATTAGGTGGTATCTGGTATCACTTAAATTACAATAATGAGCTCTCTGCATTTACCTCATTCAGTTGTTTGTGTCAGAGTAGTTGTTATATCTATTATAATAAGAAATGCTAAGTGAACGGAGATGTCTCAACACCGTGCACATTGTGCCATGAGGCAGCAGAAAGAGCATTAAATAAAATACTCCTCCAGTCAGAGATTTAAGTGGACTTCAAGGTCCAGAAGATGATTGCTGCACTTCCAAAGAAATAAAGTAATCCTTAGTGTCATTAGAGGAGCATCAGAAACCTTCTGAGTACGGCTGCAGTAAGTTTTTGTGAGGGGAGCCAGATGTAAATTTAAGCTTGTTGTGTACCCAAGAAGATGACTCGTCTTTAAAGTCTGCATGTTTCAGGAAAAACTGTGTTCCTTCCTTCCTCCACTCAGCTTACTTATAACTACATCCAACTGCAAATGCTGTACATAAATATCTGTTACCCTGTTTTCAGCCAGGTTTCAATTACTGGTGATCTGAAGGTGAATGTCAGAGGGCAGGTCAAACTGAAATACTTCTAGTGCTCAGCTTCCAAACATCTGAAGTGTAAGAAGGTGTGCTGCTGCACCAAGAGTCGATTAGGAACAAAATGTCCTGCCATGACGAGCACAGCCAGAGAAACTACCTACTAGGCAGCAAAATCCCACGAATCCTGAGAGAATCTGTGATACTGTCTAGCCTAAAATATTTTTGCTACAACAGTATCAAAGGAAAAGCTCTAGGGAAAAAAAAATAAATTTTTTCTTACTTACTAAAATAAGAAAGTTAATTCCTCTCATTTTGACAGTGTATAATTCATCAGCTACAATTATGTACATCTATCAGTATGAAAAGGGAAGAACGATTATCAGTATGAGGAAGCCAAACATATAATAAACAGGGAACACAAGTACATTTATATACTTGCTTCCTTTCCTCTCATTTATCTACGTATACTTGATTACAGAAAGGTCTCCTACACCATCTAATAAGAAACTGGAAGAAAATTAAATGAAAAATACAAATACGAAGCTCAAAAAGCAGCAAATGCAGAAGAAGTAATGCTCTAAGAATTCTAGATTATTTAATGAAAGCGAGTCTTTGTTTACGAACAATGGCATCTACCACAGCAGCAGCCAGTTATCAAGACTGGAGAAAGATTACTGCCTGCGGAACACTGATACAATCAGAAAGAAGGCAGCAATGAAAATAATACAGGTTTTCTAATAAAAAAAAACTTGCAGCCAGCTACAAATAACTTATGTGACATGTTGATAAGTAAAAAAAAATCTAACGCACTGAATCACGTAAAATTCAGCCTTTGCAATAACTAATGAAACTCTGCAAAACCTGAAACAAACAGAATACGGATGTATAAATTTACAGTAGTGACAGACTTCATGAATGCAAAGACTTGAATTAATCCTAATACATATAGCAAGATAGCTATATACAGAAAAACAAAGCTTCTATTAAAAAATATGATGCATTAAAATATCTCTCTTCTTGTCTTCATGCTTTGTTTCTATTAGAATTAAAAAATTTACTATTGTAGAAGGCAACCCGCATGCACCTAAAATCTCACCAGAATATAAGATCTTCTTTGTGAACAAGAGAGATCAAGAGACTATATTGCCTGAGACCAAAGGTACTTAAGGTCTTTGAACTGATAGCAAGCCAAGCGGCAGAAAGCTTTGAGCCTGCTCAGGAGATGAAGCCCTTTGCTAGAATCTTAAGCGCTGCTCCACGTAATTTGGTGGCAATTCAGTTGCCAAGCAGGACCTATGCACCCGACCTTCTCGGAGTTTCTGAGCTGTGCGAAGACATACCTATCACCTGGTAATATTTAGGAAGGTAGCTGCTGACTGGGAATTTTCATGAGCACAACATGGGTGTGAGGCACCTGAGGTCTGCTTACATCCTGTGTCAGTCAGATCTGACCCTTATGCGCTACACATAGGACATCTGTAAGATTAAGGGTTTAGAACTGGAAACAGCTTAGCCGGTCTGTGGATGTTTCACCGATGAACAAAATCTCTTCTTTGTGCTCCTCTGTCATAGGAACAGGTCAGAACCTCTCCTGCTTCTCACGGCTTCTCCATATTCTTAACTTTTATTAAATCATTCAAAGGAACGTATCTTCCCAAAGTAGAAGCTCTGGGTCCAGCTCACAGGCTGCACTAACGCCATCAAGCGCAATGTCACGCATACGCACAAGAAAAGGCAGACTTGTAGCAATACTGCCCTCTCGCCCTCTCCCACCGCAGTGGCAGAGCCCAGCCCTGCCTGGGACCTGTAGGCAGACCACGCTTGCTGATGGGAACACAGGTTGTCCAAGAAAACTTCCCCCTCTCACTCCTGATGAAAAAAAAGGACTGGCTAGAACCAATCTATGGATGATGTAGCTATCATGCAATGGTGCAGATGAAGTTAATCGAGCTGCCCCTTGAGAAATAAATGCGCTGTGTGTAGTAATAATATGAAATGTTAAGATTACAATAAACCTTTCCATATGTGCAGAATCTAGGCCAAAAAGCCAGAGCTGCAAAATTTTGGGGGCGGGAAGAGATATGAAAGAAAGCTTACCTTTCAGTACTACAGAAGTGTCAAATATGTGATGCCTGGGTGACCTGAGGCAGCAGCCATATTCTTACTACACTTTTTCCCCAGCACTTAATGCAAACCAAATCTTTGTAACTCACTGCGGGTGACACACAGGCTAACAAGAGCAATGCAACTTTCCCCAGAGCCACCCTGATTTTGCCAACTTCTCTTGACAACTATCTAGAGCACAATGAAGTATTCGAGGTATCGTGGAATGTAAACGTTTGTGGTTTAAGGGTATATTGTGTATAGAGGAATAGTGCTACAACAGTGACTTGCTTTAAGTCCAGGAATGCAGTTTATACACGCTCTAACTGCATCAGATATATTTTTTCCTCTCTTCCTCTGAGGAACTACTAAGGCTCTGGAAACAGTCCTGTTCTGTTTCTTGGAATTGATCATTTCTGTAAGTTGAAGTCAATAGTGAGGACCAACAATATTACTAAGCCCCTGACTGAGGTGGTTCTTATGAAAGATAGTTTATAGACTTTAGCAATTTGCAACCCAGTCATTCTCAGCCTGTAAGATAAAACAACAATCACATTTATTCATATAACGGTACATCATGCCACCCTGAGAATTTTCCAGTACTGAGCTCATGCTACAGAAATGCTCACAAATGAACCTCTCTTACCTTTTCCACTATTCTTGGAGAAGGTAAATGCTAAGGAATATAGCCCTTCAATTCCCAAAAGCACTTTTTCAAAATGAATGCTCTAGCATTCACTACCTGCTCCTGGGGAAATAACTGGAAACAGACTTCACTTAGTCCTCACTTCCTAGTATTTAGAGCGAAGAAAGTGGAACATTCTTATAATAAACAGACACTGAGAGTACTCATCTGACCCACCTCTCCTAATGTTTCCTGACCAGAAGCACACTCCAGGTGATCATTGTTATAAAGACATCTTTTCCTCGGATACCCTGCTGCGTAATGGATAAGAGTATGCAACAACAATAGCAGAGCCAATTCTTTTATTAGGCCATTGGGCAAAAGCATCAACAGACCAGAAATCAGGGCACAGACTATGCCTCCAGTTATTTCTGTGGCTATGTTCGCATACACACTTCTATTCAATTGGGCTTCTGCATATCAAGGAAAAGTAAAATATATTAATCCAAGATGCTCTGTAAGATAATGAACAAAACCCACACGTGTTGATTTTCAAATTCAGCCCCAGGGCATTAAGAAAACAAAAGGCACATTTGTGCTCAGCTGTGAAGGCCGCCAACAATAGCAGTTTTCAGTTGGCTTATGTTCCTGCAGGGCTTTCTTCCACTTCCCACCCACTCTCTATGCTAATAATTTAGCGTTCATAGTGTGTGTGAACTCAATGAACTGACACAGAGACTTCGGTCCTACCTACAAGGCATAGATTAGAGAATCGGCGATGGTACAAGTGTCTTCAGGCCACTTTATTGAGACGCTTTAGTCCCGATTTCTCTGACAACTGTGACCAAAAAAATGTGCAGGATGTTCCTATCTTTATTCTGTTTCTAGCACTGCTGCTGAAATTGAGGAGCACAAGACTTACTCTAAAGTAAGGAGTAAAAGGAGTAAAGAGAATATGTGACATTAATAGCACAGCACTGAGCCAAGAAGATTTTACTTTTTTTATACTATCTGTTATTAATGATGTCCAGAATGAAGACAGAAGAGACCAACAGAATGATAAGAACAGACTGAATTTTACTCATGTTGAGAACCTTTAAACAGTTCTTAAAGCATACATTCACATAGTGCCAAGTTCAAGCTCATAAACCCTCTCCCCCCCCACTTTTTATACTCTTAATTTGCTGTGGACTTGAACAGGCAGCTGGCGATTCACTCTCTTCAGTCTTCCGAGAAGTGACGTAGAAAAGCAAAAAGAGCATTAGTAAAAGTCTCAAACTGCTGCATTGTCCCAGCAAGCCACCCTAACACAACCAACTTTAAACAATGGTCTCTAGGGAACAAGAAGTAGTTATTGTTTATATGCATTTTGCCTATTTTTGGGTTAAATATCCTCATTGGGTTTGAGGAAATAGTATATATATAGTTTCTAAAAGTGGAGATTCAATTTATGTTTTATGTGTTATATATTAGAAGATATATACAATTATATATAGGTTTTTCAATATATTATATATTATAGATATTACATAAACATCTAATAAAATTGAGTAATGTGCTGTAAAACTCTTCAGTGGCAATGTACACAGAAAGGCCCTGAGACAGTTAAGTGCAAGTTTGATCACTTAGTCACCTACCGTTGTTTGCCAACCAACCTCCACCTGACATTTCACTGTTTACAGTGTGTCCCATCACTCCTCTCCTATATTCCCTCTTTCATTCTGACCTTCTGTCCAGTGCCATCTCCCTAATGTATCTTCATGAAAGACACATATTTGACTTAACAGGAAAACCTGAATGCACCATTGCTTCTCTATCTTCTCCTTAGTACCTCTTTCCCTACAGCAAATTTTCCTTTGTGACTCAAACTTGCAAATTCTTACACCTGATAGTCAGCCAAATCTTCAACCCTTCCTCTTTTGGGACCATAATTTGTTTTTGGCAACAACTCTACGTGCAAGATGTGAGCATATTTAAAAGCAGAACAATAAGGCTTCTTTTGAGACTACAATTTTTTTTCCCTGTTGCCTCAGTCTCAGTTTCCCAACTCTAGTTGGAAAGCTGTTACTTCATACAGTGCTCTCTCTCCCCTCATCCATCATCTCAAAACAGCTGCTCCCCACCACTTTTACCAGGTGACCCTCCTGGAGTCCCTTAATTGACTTTCACTTTTTGCATGATGTTTATAAAACAGGTTTTGAAAACTCTTCACATTTTCTCCTTGCAGCCCTTTGCTCTCCACCTTTTCCCCTTCCATCGCTCAACAAATGGGTGTCCATCTTGCATGTGGGGAACTCCTCCTTTACTTCACTGCCCTCCTTTCATTTTTAGTTCTCCATTTCATAATGGATGCCATCTATCTATAACTTAGTTTATTTCTGCTGATTAATATCTGAGTGCATACAGCATTTCTCATTTCGTTCTATCTTCTATTTTCTGCTGTTTCGGGGTTTTTTGGTTTTTTTTGGGTTTTTTTGTTTGTTTGTTTCTCCAGGCTTCTCAGTCATGACTTACATTTGAGTAGATCAGACATTAAACATGACAGAATATGCAAGCTTTCTCCACTTACTCTAAGCAGGAGTTAAAACAGAACACACATACAAGCAGACCAAAAGCCCTGAGACTGCTCCAGCACAACAGATTTCAGTCAAATGGCAGCTTCCATTTTCCAGATTTTACAGAGGAATAGTAATAATTCAGCAATGGGAGTTTGAGTGTGCTTGCATTGTACAATTTGATGGTGTGGAGACTGAGATTAAAGGAGAACAATTTGAAGAAAACCCTAAATGAGAGAAAACTAAAATACACTGAGCTGCTGAAACTAATACTGAATTAAATTTTAATGACAAAATGCTGCCGAACGAGCACTTCAGTTCCACAAAGCACCTGTCTGAAAGCCTTCCTACATATCCCCTTGTGCTAATAGGTGTGAAAGCTATGTGATGTATTCATAAAAATCACAAGTTTGCTTTCGCGATTCAGTCAGAAATGCCTGAAGTGAAAGAAGTATACGCAGCACAAGTGAGTCAGCATGGACAGCTAATGGAGATGAAGGCTTCATCCCACACAGAGGGGCACTTCAAACCTGTTGAGCAGCTCCATCACTGGTTGCTTTTACATGGAACTTGATAGAATTTATTACATTTGTGTAATACGGCCATCAGATGCCTGTGTTATATTACGCATAGAGGCTTTATTTTCCAGTCTTATGTTCCTACAAGTCAAAACGAAGAAGTCGGTCTGCAGAACATTAAATTCTTGAGTACTTGCTCCCGCATATTTTCACATAACCTCTTTACAACACGAACACTGAAAATGAGTGTTCTAACACTGATCCTGAATAAATAGCTCTAAATCATAATCAGGGAAATTAGTTTTTCTGTTTAACTCATTTCCTGCAGAACGTTGCAGTAAGTTTGCAGGAAACAACAGTATTTGGAAAAAAAAATATCTTAGGAATTGAAAATAAGTTAAGAAAAATACATCATATCTAAGAGATGCCTGGAATTTCGGGCGTCAACTCAGCAATCTAACAAGCACTAAAGCATCTGCTCGCCCTCAAATACTTCACTGAAGAGGGATGGGCTTAAGTACATACTTGGATGCCTTGCTGAACTCCAGTCCTGCAGACCCCACCTTCAGGAGGAATAGCTCAACCCATTACATCCATTAAGAGCATTATAAACTCCAAACAGACTTTTGTTTGACAACTCAAATTTTGAAGACACCTTCAAGTATCTAGGTTTCTAAAACAATGCAGTGAGCCATACCCATTTTTTTCTCCAAATGTTGATAAAACAGTACGGTCTAGTAGTAAGAAGAAAGCAACAGTTCAGCTTACTATAAATCCAAAAAACACTGTCAGCTACAGCAACATGTAAACTATGGTAGCAAATGACTTTTTTAACTTGAAATAAATTATGACCTACTGAAACTAGCTGATTTTAATATATATGATTAAATACTACATATAAGACACCAAGTGATGACAACTGTCTAGGATATCCACTTGGCTCGGACAGACGTAAGTTACTGATTTTGAAGCTGCTGTAAAGAACAATTTCTGAACTCTAACTTCAAGTTCTTCACATTGGAAATGTTTATTTTCAGCAAGCACATCAATGATCACCATCTTTTGCCTTGATGTCATTCCTAGGACAAGATACTGCATTAATTGCTTGGGAGGGAGAAACTTTATTTTTTTAAAACAGGTGATGACCAGTGAGAATGTTCAGTTCACTGAGAGCTGAGGGAGGCTGGAGGCACATTTAACAGAAAGGGGGAAAGAGTAGTCAAAGGCACAAATTCCATCGTGCAGAAAAAGGTCAACAATTTTATTTCTAACATTTTCTGTAGTCACTGTTACTTTAAAACTAAACATTACACATAACTTATTCGACCAGAGACTAAGGGCTTCTTCTATGCAAATCCACTTGAAATCACTGACATTTATCTTAATAAAAGCTCCTGGACTTTAACCCCCCTCAGGAGGAAACAACTGTAGAACTGCAATCAAGTCCAAAAGGAACAAGAACAATGGTTTGGCAGCTATCATTATGACTCAGAGGAAATTTATTAAGCACATCAAAGCCAAAGCTTTTAATAACAAAAAGAAACGCTAAGAATACATAAGCACATGTCTACAGGAATGTTTCTTCAAAATAACAGTAGGCTGTACTAGTACTATAGGAGTGAAGATATTACTATATTAATAAAAATATCCTAATGACTAAACCTCAGTATTCATCAAGTGGTAGGTCAGAAGTAAAGTAGGTGTTTATTTCTACACGGCCCATAAAAAGTTAAAAAAGTAATAAACTCAAAAATGAGTTAATTACCTTGCTACCATTAACTTATTTTAAAGGAAAGAAGTGGTTTATGACTAACCTACCATATTATTTTTCTGCTCTGAGAAGTTGCTAAGTCTTTGCTCATAAGAATAATAAATCTGCTCTTCAAATACTATGTGCATGAATAGGTTTTAACCACCTGAAGCTCTGTATTACAGTAATCTTTAATACCAGGATTCGGATGCCATGGCCTCCAAGCAACATGAGTATGGTCGCATTTTAAAAGTGGATCATCTTGACATTATTTTTCAGAATCATTTGTTGTCACTCGTTTCACTGAGTTTGTAAAAGCAATTTTTAAAAAAGCAACTGTTAGTCCTGCAAACAGATACTACTAAAAGATAGTACTCAAATGGAGTCTTTTCTTATAAATAAAAGTAAATCTCAGAGGATTACTGTAAAAGTACCATCCCGGTAATTTCAGTTAACACCAACTAGTGAATCCTTTAGTGCAGGTTAGTGGTCTAATTTTTATTAAACTACAGTTTTGTTCCTGAGTTTGAGCAATTTGTTTCATTTTCTAACAATGTAGACCCACCGTAATTGACTGAACTGCGAAAACACAAAAGCTTCTAATACTTGAAATAAACGATAAATGCCCAAATCTTCCAAGCGGTTTGTCTCCTGTTTTCTAATTTTTCTTACTTGGGCTTGCCTGATTCAACAGTTGCCATCATTTCACTCTTTATACAGACAGTGAATGAAAATGTTTCCAGGCAACGAAGTCTGCGGATGGTTGATTTCTGTATTTTTTTAATTAAGGTGAGGATAGAATAAACAGGATTTTTGAAGAGAGACACAAAGAGAAGTAAGAGCAAGCATCACCAGGTATTTAAACTTTTGATTTTGACAAATTTCTGAGGTTTATTGTGTAAACAATCTCTTCCCTAAATGTGTGCTTTCATTAGCTTCTGCACTCAGTGTCATACATTCTACCTAGAAGATAACCAGGGGAGCTGTAAGTGTAGAGAAACCCTGCATCAGATTAAGCCATCCAGTGGTGCAAGCAGAAGTCCCATGAGGCAAGCTATCCTCTTTAATGGTCAGTGGTTGCATGAAACCTGCCTGAAGGGATTTAAGCTCCCCCCCCGCCCTCCCCGTTATTAGAGCAACTAACACTTCACACGCACGCATAGTGTTCGCTCACAAGCTGCCAGTCTTTTCCCCAGCTCCTGAGCTTCTACTATGGAGAAGAAGACAATCCATTTCAGTTTCTCCTGGTGTCACGGTCATCCCTGATACAACTTCAACGTTAAAGATGGGAGAAGTCTTTTAAAAACCACATGCAGCTTTCAGGGATAAAACAAATCCAGTCAATAGGCCATTGTAGATAATGAATGTTTATTTCTTGTTTCTGTAAATAAAGACCCCAGGGAAGATATTATAATATTCCAGAGAGTCCAAATGCTGGCACAGTGACTAATATTAGCTGTCTGAAAGTGTAAAACTGGAATATTTTAAATGCTAATAATCGCACAGTATTTTATCGATATTAAAAAAGACAAGAAGAAACCAATCAATACAATTGGGAAATTACTGAATTTTATTAGCCTAATGATTTAGAGAAAATAAGTATGTAAGAATCTATTTACAGTAACATGATTTGTTCAAAACATCCATACTGTCACTTTCAGTCAGGAATTTTATTATTCCGATTAGAGACTGTATGTTTGAGGTGTTCTACTGTCAAACCCCAATCACTGATGCAATTATGCCTTTGAAAAATCACAGCACAGGGCTCTGGCAAAAAAAGCAGACATCTATGACACTCCCGAAAAAACAAAACCCATCCCACACTTGAAAGACGACGATAAAATGTAATTCAGAGTCAAATGGAAGAATCCTATTTACTCAGCAGAAAATCTCTCGCCTAGATAGAGGTTATTTCCAACAAGAAAAACATGCTTCGTTCAATCCTGCGCCATCTAAGCATCAGCCTCTGGTATTGTCACTGTTTTTTCCAGGATCTGTTGCATATCTGAGAAAGTTATTGAGCAGAAATACTTGAAATTATGATGTTATGTACCACTATTATTAAATACCCAGATTTAATGTGGTTTCCAGGGTATAGCTGAATATTCTACTTATCACATACAATTTTATGCTAACTGAATCTACCGTTGGAAAAAAACTGTCTCTCCTGAAACTGAGGTAAGGGAACTGGAGGAGGGAAATCACCCAGACCCCAGTTGTGCTATTTAATTAAAACTGCCACTTCTAATTAAATTGCTGGCAAAGCGCTGGGGAAATAGTACTACTGTTACACCATATTCATAAAACAGAAATTCATTACTCATATACTGTATTTGCCCACAGCCGTTTCAGCTAATTCCAAGAGCTCACAGCCAGTATACTGTCAAATTAGGAAAATTTTCTTCACAGAGAGGGTTATAAAGTATTGGAACAGGCTGCCCAGGGAAGTGGTGGAGTCACCATCCCTGGAGGTATTTAGAAGACATGTAGATGTGGCACTTAGCGACACGGTTTAGTGGTGGACTTGGCAGTGTTCGGTTTACAATTTGACTTGATGATCTCAAAAGTCTTTTTCCAGCCTAAATGATTCTATGATTCTGTGAAAGGCTGAGAGAGTTGGGACCATATAGGCTAGAGATGTAGCAGCTCAGGGATGATTTCTCAATGTGCAGAAATAGCTGAAGGGAAGGTCTAAGTCATATGGAGCCAGGCTGTTTTCAGTGGTGCCCAGTGACTGGATCAATATTAAACCAAGCCCTTCAACACCCATTTCAGAAGACAACTATCCATTTAATGCCACCGCAGGAACTACTAAGAGCACGTACATTTTTAAAGCCCTCTCAACTCCCGGTGCATCAAGATTCCACTTGGGCAATCTAGTAGATGTTTCCCACGTTAAGAACGCAAAGAAATTTCCTGCTTAGGTAATTTTTATTTAATAACAACACTCTGACTAATCTGCCATGAACTTCCTGCTCTGAGATTTCCAAATTAATTGTAACCACTCTACACCTGTAAACATTATACCATTTGCTGCCTGCTTAGGTAACTAGATGTGAAAGATACTTATCTGTTAGCTAAATAAGATGTCTGCTATGACAAGATCCTGCTGTCAAGATCAGGATTAGGCTGATTGCAAAAAAACCCTTTAATTTCCCAGACTATGGTTTGGACGGATGTTGACTTCTGGCACTTACTGTTGCACCTACTAAACAGAACATGCAACAATAGCTACCATAAATATAGCTGATCAGATTTTCCTCTGGAATCTGCCCCCTTTTTGCTCCTCAAGAAATAAAAAGGGGAAGGTGTCTGCGAAGAAGCAGAAAATTTCCTTTTTAAAAGGGAGGTCTCTGTTTCCACATTTGCTCCAAATGTTCACTTAAACGCACGTATCGATGACGAGAAAATACTGTCCTGAAGAAGCATTAGTACGCTGTGCAGCATCAGTTCAGCCCAGACAGCCAGCTAACAAAGTCTACCTTTAAAGCACACTAGGACTACAGCAGCTTTCACAATTAGCAAGTCCTAAATAGCTTCCTTGCACCACCCTTTCACTTCTGCATAATGAATATGATAAACTCCCTTACGCTACACAGCGGAACTGAACGACGGTGCCATGAAAAACACTACTCTGAATCACCTAACTTAAGAACTGCACATTCTTAAAGCCTGATTCATAACCTGTATGACTGCTGAACTGTGCAAGGTTATTATGAATCATGTAGGACCGTAGTTTTCTTCAGTCTTCATCCACCCACCTCCCACATGCATGAAGATACTGCAAGTAAAGCTATGCTATACAAGGTAAACACTAAGAATCCAACCATAGCCTGATGGTATCAAAATCGTGATTTGTACTGAAAATATTAGTTGGGCACTTATCTCCTCCACAATAATGTCCACTGATATCTGCATGTTCCTGAATTTAGTCCCGAACAAGAGGGAACACTCTTCTAGAAGCAGGTATTTTTAAACTGGGAATTCAGAGGAGCTCTTACTTAGAAGAGCGCTAATAGGCACCTCAGTAAACAAAGGCTGATACTTGTACCCTTCCTTGGCCAAGAGCCAGTCACTGTAGTCATTACTCTGGGAGAACTCTCACTGATAGAATTGGTCCACAGTGTGCAAATTATGAGTCATGCTACAAAAACTTGGCTCCCGTAGTTGTTTCCCATCTAATTAAAATTCATTCAAACATCCTACAATCTGGCTTTTACCATAACAACATCAATATCTGTGCCTGCTGCCAAAAGACTGTTTTAGCACCGCAAACTGGCTCCAGAGGTAGCACATGAACATAATACTGAAAGGGACACCAAAAATCATCTATTCTGTTGCTTCTCTCCTCAAGGGACACAGTTAGAGGCAGCCAGAAATCACGCTGATGTCTTTTTTTTTTTTTTTTAATCAATTGAAGCAGCAGTAGTACAGTGTAAAAGAAACACACATGCACAAAGCAAACTGTTTCCACATATTTTCAGGCTAGCCTAAAAGATTTATTGAACATGGCTTGTCTTCACTTTTTCCTCCCACAGGGCTTGTAAAAACCCTTCTGTTGCCTTTTATTTTTAATTGGATGTTTTGAAGCAATGTTTAGTTCATTTATCTTCATTGGTTTCATTTCTGCTCTAACTCACTAGAGAATTTCCTCAATTGCTACTCCTCCTTTTAAAATATAGTCCAAAGATACCAGTGAAGATTTGGGTGACCTGTGCAATTATAAGGCATACAGGAATAAAGACAACATACTGCGTGAAGATTTTTCATTTACAAAAGAGGATTATTTGGGTTTGTCTCTTTATGCAGCCTTGTGGATCAGGCTACAACCACAGCCAGTGACACTGTCACATAAGATTGTCAGATGGCTACTAAATTGAAGCATCAGACACTAAGAAAAGAGATGAAAATACATGATGATATTGTCATGACATTTGAACAAAAAAAAAAATCCAGTCATCATCTGGAACACACAAAACCAACATTATTATTGAAAAATATAACCCAATCTTTTTATGTATAATGCAATCAAATTACAAAAGACTTAAAAAAACCCCCAACAAACTGGAAAAAAAACATCTTTAAATCCCAAATTAATAGAGGTTTCTTTTACAAGCCCATGTGCTCACTGAAACAGCCTTGCCTTTAAAAACCAAAAAATGTTCTGCTATTTTAAATTAATGTTATTCTATCAGGGAATTATCTAATAAAGCAATTAAAATTCCAATCCATGAACTGGCTTTAATGTTAAAAACTAAACAAAATAAAACCCCTACAAAACCCCAAAGGTATAGGGACATTGTGCATAGCTAAACAGAGAAAGCAACGTACAGCAATGCAAGCTGATAATGACACCTTCTGCTTCATGCCCATGGTTATGCTTCCAGTCCTTACACAGGCGAGTAACAGCTGAAGGTTCACCAAGCTGGCTGAAGTCACTGCCAGTCACACTTGGTTCCAGGTTACTTAGGATATTTAGGTATTGTCACTTTATCATCATAATTAGTTACAGCAGGAAAAACAAAAATAGAAAATGCTCTCCTGTTTAAGAGCTTTTTAAAACATCACAGTGATACAGGTATGAAGTAGCTAGAGCTGTGAAATTTGCAGAGATGAAATGACCGAGCAAGGGTGAAGTGCTAACTTGAAGGCCAGAAGCAGACAAAAAAGACAAAAGCAAACCACATCTGTGTTAAGAGCACAGGGAATATGAAGAAGTCTATAAAGTCCTTGACTGAAGTGCTAAACTAGTAACCACTTCAGTTATGTACCTCAAGTTAGATGTGGACAAGTCTCAGAAAAAGTATTTTCAAGCACTGCAGATTCTGCATCCACTCTGAAAGTGTCTTTTCATTGTATAAGCTTCAATACTCCCAGCTGTTTGCCGTGAAAGAGATACTCTCCCGTTACCTAGCACCAGTTTGACAACTTGTTACTAAACCCATCCCACAATGTTGAGTTCACTGCTAGCAAACTCCACAAATCCACTTAGTTGGACTAAACAACAACGTAACTGTTTCAACCATCTGGTACAGTAAGTTTTCCAGCTTTAGTAAAATTGGTTTTCTTCTTGTCCCAGCTAATAGTGCTGAACAATCCTTTTGGAGTCAGGCTTCAGCACTAACATGATATATGTATAAGTACAGCCAGGGAATGTGCTTCCTCCGCAGATATTGCGGAGACTTGACCACAATTAATTATGGATAATAAAATCCAGACAATTTCTTTAAACTTTAAAATCACTTTAGACAACCAGCTTTTGAGAAGCATTAAGAAGGAACTGCAGAAAGCTAGAAATACAAACACCACTCTCTCCTTAAATGTACAGTATGCAGTGAAATATCTCAACCTCTTCTAATTTTGAAAAGACCTGCAACAGCTTTTGACTCATTTCACTGGAAAATGTGAAGAGAGTATCTAAACCATACTGAATTTGAAGGGAAAAACCTGGAATAACATATATATATATATATACACACACACACAAAAAGAGACACACAAAGACTAATATACAAACATTTCCCCCCACTCACCCTCACACCACTGTTTTCACAGCATAGATGTACATCGTAACACACAACTTTACATAAAGGCTTTGCCATTAAGTATTTAAACAAGTAAGACTCTTCTCTTGGGAAAATTAATCTATAAAAACTTAAGCAAAAACTTCAAATAGAAAGAACAGTTGCAAAGCTGAATTATTCCAGTGACAAACTACTAAGACTGCCTATGGCACTAAGTGGTCCTTTAAAAAATACACTGATTCAAGGGCATTTTCAGCAGCCCTGGTGTAAATGCAGTTTTGGTAATGCTGTGACATTTCTTTCCTACATTTTTTTTTTTCCATTATTTTGCAATAAGATGTTTTTCTCTAAGCAGGAACTTTTGGTATACATTTCAAATATGGCTGCACCACTTTTAACACTGAAGTCTCCACACTAAAAGCGTGTAATTGCACTACTCATGAATGCGTGAACTTCGCAATAAAATACAGGATTTTCCAGCTCCAGTGATTTATAAGCCCGAATTCAGAAACAGTGCTCCTGGGAAGAGCTATTTTACAGCTTCAGGTGTAAGCAAAAAGTGTTTTAAGAAGCTGCCACCTACTACATGCAGTTTTAGCAACTCATCTTCTAAGATTGAGACACATTTATTTTTATACACTTAGTATCTTCGATAGATTATGAAAATTAGCAGCTTGGCTGTGAGTGGCACATTACTGAAATGTGTAATTGCTTTGTCAAAAAGCAAAACAGAAATGTGTTAATGAGTCTCGTGTTTTCAGTAGCTATATGCCCATGGGAACATTTTCATACACTCAAAGGCTGAAAGAGAAGCACTAAAATACTTCAGTAGGACTTGCAAGGACTCACAGCTTGAAGTGTCAGGAAAATGAAATTAAAACAGAGAAATCGATGGTCACAGCCTTTGCTGAGCATTCTGAGACAGAAAACATGTACGCTTTTGAGTTGCCAGGGCAGAGATGTCACACAAGAAAAGGACTAGATTTCAGAGGGGTGCGAGAGATTAAACAGCTATCAGCAATAAATCATTAACAGTAACTCTTCTATTTATACCTAAAACCATTAAAAGATCAAACTTTCATTTGATGGTACACAATATAATGCTATTACTAGAAATCAAATCTTAACTGTTGTAAATTAATTTTAAGCCTTGTCTGCAGAGTGGTCCGTTGCCAACTTTGCACAGCTTTTTGGTCTGCTGTGCCTTTGGTAACAGAAAAGTAGCTGTTTATCTTTTCGGCTCCTGGTAGTAGTTCTCCCTCTTCCCCTGTTTAGTAGTTTACTTTCATCTTCTGCCAGAGTAAAGTGATTTGAGTAACTTGATTAATTATACATGGAAAGTGACACGTGAAAACAGGCAACTTTGATCAGAATCAGGCCAAGAAGCATTCACCACACTGTAATTGTCCAGAATTACAAAGAATCTTAAAAAGGTTTCATTTCTCACTGCATAGAAAATATGGCTGCTAAGATCTGCCTTTCCTTTGGGAAGCCCTCTCAAATTCATACAGGAAGAAAAGAAGACTACTGATCCTCTTTTAATTATGTGAAGATACTTGCAAGCTATTTGATAAATTAATCATTACAATTGCTAACATGAACTAAAGGCCTTAGCAATATACTCATTATGGTATTGCGAAAATAAACAATATACCTATAAACCACTGCTCATTAGTTAAACTAAGTGAATTATAGGGTGTTTCCCAGCATTTCAGAAAAATACCTAGTTAAAATCCTTCTGAAAAATTAATGATGTACGTTTGTGTGCAACTACAAAGATCAACTTAAGTGAGCCACAAAATTATAATGAATAAGAACCTTACTGAGAGCTTCAGCATTGCATAAACTTAACTTTACTAATTAACTAGAACTTAGTTATTAAAGCATTATTTGTGAGCCACTGATCATACCTCGGTTCATAGTTCCGAAATCACATGCATTTTGCTGTCAAGTAAGCCAATCATTTCTTGGATAGGTGAAAGATCAGAATACACATTTTAACTAGAGCCTCTTCCTACCTTGTCTTTAAAAAAAAAAAAATAAAATTGTACTGACACAAGTATATATAATGATAGCGAAATATCAGAGAAATTAAAAAATTTGTTTCAGTCTTTGTTTGGATTAAAATGCAGCAGTTTGTACATGTTTGATTCTCTGGACTCATTTACTCCGATCTAAACAGCAGAGTTAAAATGCTTACCCCTTTGAAGGCCATGAAAATATATTTCAACTATTTCATGATGTAGTAAACTCTAGAAATTTTCAGCACGATCACTTTGGAGGTTCATTGTTTTTCTGCACCAAGCCAACCAATATTCCTGGAAGCAAAACCAGCAATTGGAGACTAAAGAGCTGCCCGAGTGCCTGAAACTCATCCCTATGCACAACTGTGAGCAAGCTGCTGGCTATTACCTAAGACTATTCAGTTGAAGCATAGAAAGTGTATTACTTCTTTTATGTAGCAGTTCCTATATAACAGAGAGAATCAACTACTGTATGCAAACTTCAAATCTTGCGCAAGCTTTCAGCCACATAGGCTCAATATTTAAGTTCATACGGTTAGTGTTTTTCCTTTATTTAAATCAATTAATGTCAAGGTTTTCCACTTAATTTTGCAACCCTTACGCCAAAAAGTTGTCCATAACCCACTAATCCCATTGTGTCAATCGGTATGTGCCTTATTTACACAATTCGTACTTCTAACTCAAAGTCAAATGATCTGGGGCTTGATTATACAATGTTGCTTTACTCTAAAGTATGTACAGAACTAGGTATTACTAAACAATTCATTTTATTCATCATTCTCAATCTATCAGGAGACTTTCAAAAGCAGAGAAGTTTGGGCAGCTTTGGCACCACACTGTGGTTTTAACATCTGATCTGATACTTGTTGTACGTAAATAGTGAACTACCACAAAGAAACGCAAGTTGACCTTTTGATCCCCGCGTGAGACAGCTATGAAGAACCCAAATTCATAGGTTTAAACAATGCAACATCATCAAATGAAACAAATGAGTACTTAAACATCAATTTATTTTAATTATATAAGTAGTTTATCTGGACAGCATTTTATTCATGTCCCCACTTGACATGTTCATGTCTATTTTAAATACAAACAAGCTTAGAGAAAGCACATGGTAGTTATTGTTTGCTTTGACGTTGTTAAGCAACTGGAAGTTTATCAGGTTTCTACAGCCAATTAATTGTTCATCCTAACTTAGCAGAAAGCAAGATCAATGGGTCAAATCCTCAAATAGCTTTAAGCTCTGCATATAAGGCTTTGCTTATGACTACCGAAGAGAGCTCTGACAGCTCTCACAGGGAAAACAAAACTGAAAACTCCCCCAGTTTTACTGAGATTTCCCTCCGCATTTGTACTTCAGCTTTTTCAGTGAAGAAGAAACAGAGACCACCAGGACAACCTAAGCTGTTCTGATGTAGGAATCCATCAAGAGATCCAAATGTAAATAGCCACAGCCTATCTGAACTCACTGTCATTCTGTACAAAAGCCAGAGCAGATGTAACAAGTACACATAAAAGAAGTCACTTTACCCAATGCCACCATAGCTGGGACTGCTTTATGTTAGTATGTGCATGAGTGCCAGCAACGAGTGACAGCTTTATGAGCTTTATTTTTACTTTGTTAAACCACAGAGGGCAAAGAGCTATCACTATATATAACACATTAGTATAGCTTAGGAAAACAAAGCAGGAACTAAGGCTTTTTGTTTTCATAGGGACACACGGTACCAACTTATCAGTAAACACATACCAGGGCACAGAGTCCATCATAACATTTTCTCACAATTTTCATAAAATACTATGATGAATTGAAGCAAAATTTTATAAAACACAGTTATATTACTTATTTTTTTAATTAGGTATCTCACTAGAAAAAAATCTAAGCTCCACAGATTTAGCCAGATCAAGCTTCTACACCTAACAATTAAAACCAGCTTACAGTCTAACAGGAAATAGTCTCATCCTGAACACTTCTGATATCTCCAGATTCTATGTAGCTTTTCAGATAAACTAACATCCTCCAATCTCTTCTAAGTTCTATTTCTGAACTACCACAGCACTACATGAGACCACTTAGCTATTTTATGTTCCAACTTCATGAAACATCCTGAAAGAGTTATGAAATTCAGTGTACAGAAGGACACAAGCTACAGAATCAGGTGCAGCATGTAAAGTCAGTGTTCAATGGTTAAACCGGTGTAAAAATAGTAAAAGTTCTCTCCTACCCTTAGATAATTTTTCAGAGTGTAATAATGTGAGATAATCTCAACCACCTCTCACGGAAGATTCTAAGTTCAGCCTTTCACTTCTGAATTACTTCAATAAAGATGTGAAATTTAAACATGCTTACCTTTTCCAATTCCCAGCTTCCAGCCTCCTTATCCCCATTTTCATTTTCATCACTATTAAAATACTTCAAGAACTTTCATTTCCAATTTTTTTCAAAGAGAATTCCAGTCTACAGTCTGACAGTTTGCTTAATGGGCTGGACACTGTACAGATAGTACTTCTATTTAAAGATAAATTTTTAATTGCCCACTCGCATCTCAATTTAATGCATCTGCAGTTAGGGGTCATGTGTCAATATTTCTGCTTATATATCAAATCAGACAGTTCAAGAGGTTTAATGAGATACAGAAGAACAGATTCCAGACTGAACAAAAGTCCATTCATCAATAACAATGAGATTTTACTCTTTTAGCTCTTCTCTAATGGTTCTAAAAATACAAACAGGTGAAAGTAAAATGTGTATTCTGATTGCAATTAAACATGGCATATTCATGCATTTTAAAAACTTTCCATCTACTATCTGATTAATTATTTGTGAATTAAGGCTTCAGCACATCAGAATGCTCTCAAATGGATGTGCACATAAAGGCTACATTTGGCTTTCACTGCTAAATCTTAAAAGGAAGTTGAAATCAACAGCTGAAGAAACAAATGGCATGCAGCAAAAGAACATAAAGGACTGGCCATGCTTACTACTACACAGTAGATAAACCCAATAGCAAAAGAAAACAGTGAAGATCCAAAGGAAAAAACACCAGGAGAAAAATACTGTCGAAATCAAATACTGCAAATCTGGACTCAAGGAAGGCAACTTAAGTATCAAAAGGACTGATGTCACCCAAGAATTCGGATCAGGTTGTAACATCGACGACTCTTATGCTCAAAAACTATTCCAGGAGCTGCCAAAAACAAGTCTCTTGAAGAGCGAGTAAACGTTTGATCGGAAAACATTGTCTAACTCACGATCACTCTGTTAAAATTCTTTGGTTCTTCAGACGACCCTAGAGATTAGCCCATTAGTAAACAGCCAGTAGAGTGAACATGTTGAGAAGCATTTTCACTAAGGCTAGATGGACTTGTTAAGATAGTTTTATTGAAAAATACATTATGATCATAATTGTCAGAAGGGGAAGAAAAAAACCACAACAAAAACCAACTCAACTCTAAGCAATAATTGATACTTTTTAAATTAACAACTATCATGAATAGTTGAATAATTTTGCCTGTATGTGACCAAGCTCTCAGGGACTTGGGGGGATTTATTTACTTTTTTAATAATCATATCATCTTGCCATTTCACCTGAACAGTTGCTAGTACTTAAAGTGTACGGCACTAGTAGGATAAAAATGCCTTAAAAATCTAAATGTGTACAGTTTATTTATTCAAATTAAGAAAAAAGGCCTCTGGTAGATAACCTGTTAAAAAACAAAAAAAGCCTACCAAAGCTGTATCAATCACTTACCTACAGCAAATACACTGCCAATTTTCAATCACTGGACATCAGAATCCCAGTTTAAAACTTATACTGAGAATTTAGAAATACTTACATTACTTTCAACATAAATATTGAAGAATATGCTTCTCCTCTGCTTAATAAGTTTGCTTCGTATTTGGCTGGTGCTTCTTTATGACGTATAAACATAATCTAAGAGGTGGGGGGGGGGGGCAATTACGAAGCTTTGAGTGAAGGAGACATGAGGCAGAAACATTATTCAGTTCCTTCAGGCTAAGCAAAATTTATTCTGTAATATCCAGAAGAATATTAAGCCAAAATCAAAAAAATATAGCATCTTCTCCTCAAAGTTTGAAAGGAGTCAAGAACTCATTTTGTCTGGACAGAAAAGAAGAATGTTCATCTTCAGAAGTATGTTCCGTTCCTCCACAATACGCAAGAACTAGTGTTTCCCATTCCCTTTCTTCCACAAGCAGTTCAACAAGACTTTGGGCCACAATTTGGGCAAAAGGTATCAAAGTTTCTTGAGGAAGTTTCTCATTTGTTCGTTTTCCTCTAGAGGAACTGTTTTGGTTTTTTTTATTGTAGTTTTATTTCCCCACCCTGCTTTCCCCTCCAACAAAAGGGAATCTCCCCTCTTCCAAACCAGAAGAGCTTGCTTAATATGTTTCATACAACTTTGTAAATTTTCAAAACTTTACAGATTTCTTCAGCTCTTGACTTTTCAGAAAAAGATTTTACTTTACCTAGTTATCCCAAAATAAGATTTTCTGTGTTATCCATGCCAAAATTTGTTAACAAGGTGCTCATCCAGAAATATCCAGCATCATTTAAAAGTATAAAACACGCAGAATTATTTTATCCAAACTCACTAATCATTACCTCAAGTTATTCTATTACCCAGTGATATTCTGTCATTCTAAGAGAAATACCTGAGACTAAGGAGACATGAAACAATTCACTAGGTAGCATCACTGAAGCCCTTCTTACATTCCTGCTTTTAAAACAAGTCAAATGACAATTACGGTTCTGCATTTGGAAAGAAAAACAAGATGTATTTCCTAGTTTTGCCAGAAGAAGAGCAGCTAGAATAGACTTTTTAAAAAATAACCTTGTATTAATAGAATTTCTTTAAGAAGAATTTATGCACAAAAATAATACAAGATTTGTACATCTGTGCAGTAATTAATGATAGCTTACAGGCACAATTAAGTATGGAAGGAACAGTAGTCTTAACATTTAATGTGAAAATGACCTTAAGCCACGTGAGAGACTTCTCAACAGAAACTGAAGTGATCATTTCTGCTTTTCAGTTAAGTAGCCTTTTCAGAGATTGTTGCTCTTACTTTTCACACACGCTCTTTACTGTCAATCCAAATACCATAATTTGGTCTGAATGCAAAGAGTCATTGTTTCAAAGAGTTTCTTGTGAAGAGATGGCATTTGTAAATGTATACCAGGTAACTATAGCAGGAAACCATCCTTTCCACGTTACAATCAGCTTCCTAGAATGACTGTGTTCTTATGAGTAAGCCCGTGCTGCACAAGGACATTTTCTATCCATTGAAGGTTGATTCCATAGCATCATGGCAAAGGAAAATGAAACAGCTAATATTCTTTCACAGCTCTCCAATAACGTAAGTAAAAAACTCATATGCCCTCGTTCCACCCTCGTCCCACCCTCGTCCCCTCTATTTGCTCTTTTCTCCTGCCATATTTTCTTTATGTTCACAAGCCAACTCTACCTTATGTAGAAATGTTGTGAGAGAGGTGAAAGAAAATGAGCAGGGCCATTGCTCTCAAGAAACAAACATATCAGAATACTCTAAATTTTCCAAATGTTTGCATAAAGATATCCACTAGCTGAATTTCCTCAGCAGATAAATGAGCCTGCAAAAGCCTATGTAGGTAGCCATTTCAGCCCTCTAAGAAGGCATACGTTGTTAATGCTGTATCTATAAATATCTTGAGGGAATAGTTGTGAAAGAAGAGGTCTGTGCAGGGCAACTAAGGAGCTTATCAGACGGAGATAATCCCTTTCAGGAACACGCAAAGGCACTGAGAAAGGTGAACAAGCATTACAAGATCAGTATTTCATGAAGAATGCGTGGCACCTCTGTAGCAGTGGATCTGCAAACTAGGAACCATGGCAAGCATCCTACGTCAGACTTTTGTTAAGAGGAGCTCAATTTGGTAATCTCCTCTGCATGAGGCCTGCTTCGCCAGCAGTAATTGCATCACTTACAAATCTCACTGCAGAAAAGAATACATCATCCCAGGCAGAAGAACATCTCGTTTCTTAACAAGTCTTTTGCAGCAGTTAAGCAGCAAATTATTCCCTGACTATCAAAAAAAAATTCTGTCAGAAATGACATTGTTTAAAGAACACTGCAGATGTTTTATGGTCATATGATCAAACAGTCATTTTAAATACATATGTTGAATCTGAACAAAAATTAGGACAAAAAGCAAAATAGTCTTTTACCTTTCATCACTATTACCCTTCCCACCCAGTAAAAAGATACTTGATACTTTCAGTATGAACTACTCCTAGATTTTCACAGACTTTTTAATATTGATCAAAGCATTTCATCCTCTGAGTCTTAAAATGTTTAATATTTACTCAAGTCTATTTTTAGTCAGCTAATGGCATAAAAATTCTTCTGTTTAAAAAATTGTTTTATTATCACATATGAAAATTAAGTAGTAACACAGGCTAACATGGACACAAGTAGTAGTTGATTTCTGAAGATAAAGACTTCTTAATCATTTGGTTTTGAAACATCTGAGTGTAAAACAGAAGCCTACATTTCCCTTCGGTGTGTCATTAAAACTCAGAGATGCTAATCCAAAACGAGACACTCTGTATTACACCTCAGCCCTGTCAAATTTTTGATGGACTCTCTGTAAGACTCTTTATAAGTGAAACTTACAGGGACTGTCATGTTTCTGCCATATCAGCAGCATGAGAAAATACTACTCATCATACCACAGCAGGAGACCCTTTGGAAGACCTTTAACATGACTACACCTGCGGCTGCAGAAGCTGCAATAGGCAGGCAGAGCACAAGCAAGGTGCCAAACGTGCGTTATCTTCTGTTTAACAGGATAAAAAGCTACACAACTGTTTAAAATCACTCAGTCTGCTTCACAGTGCTGTCTGTAAAGAATCTCCCCCTCTCCATCCTAAAAGGAGAGGGAAGAAAGACACACAAAAGTTTAACAGGAAAGTGATTTAATCAAACGAGTAACCAGTTTGCAGCTTGCACTCATAGTTCACACAACAGCATGTGAAAAAGACAACTACCAAGGACAGAAATCTCATTTCTCTTCCTTTCTCCCAATAGCAAACTTGCTACATGGCTTTTTAGTTAAAGGCCACATTCTAACAAGATTTTTGGTACTACTACAAAAAATATAGTAGGAATGCTCAGTTCCATCATGAATGAATTGCACACTAGCTTTCTTTTTGTTTTTTATAGCAAACATAAATAAAATCCACCAAGTCTAAATCACCCTGGTAATTGTTCCATTTGTTAGAGATATATACATACATAAAATGTCACATTTCAAATTAACCAAACTACCAACTGGCATTAGTGGCCAAATCTATCACAAACACTAATTACCTGTGCTGCTAATACACACTGCTTTTTATTAAAACTGTGCAATCACTGAGCAAATCAAGACGAACACTATTCTGAGTTTGAAAAGGATTTGAAATTATCATTTAGCAGAGTATGTAAACACAAGCAGAATGAAGGTATGTTTAGTCACACACATTATTCACAGGCTTCAAGATATGTAATTATCATGCTGAAATAGGATCTAAAGCTTTATAAGTAACAGTTTCACCATCCTACAATTTGATTTTTAACATTATGTAATATCAAATTTCATTAATACTAAAAGCACTATCATCAAAGTCTTTGGTTAAAATGACAGCGTCTATCTTTCTCATGAAGTAAGTCTTCCTTCCAAACTACTACTGAGTATCCTATATAATACAGATTTCTATATTACTAGTATTCTAGAGTCTGGAAAATATTAGCTTTGGTTCTTCACTTCAAAAATTCCTCACTGGAAAGCTCTATGCAAATCATTAATCAAACAGCCTGGCAGCAAGTAGATTTTACAAATCTAAAACCTAGTGCAGTTCAAGAAGTAGAAAGTACATAGTAATTCTGAATTCTAAAGATGACTGGCTGCATACAGATCAGATAGTGGTGGAAAAGCATCGCTTTGGACAATTATTTTTAATTTTATTGCTACATAAAAGAAATCAGACATCTTATTGTAAATCTACTGACACGACCTCAACAATAATAAAAAAAAAACACAACAAAATACTAATCTCCCACCTAACAAAGCAGCATGATTTACACTACAAAAATCAAATAACTCTGATTCATTCACACCCGGTAAAAAGAAAATTTACGCTAACAAAAACTTCCCTCCCAGGAAAGGTCAACTGGCTTCTAAATAAATAAATATTTTTATTTTAAGTGTAAACAAGATCTAAGTGAAAGCTTCATTGCAACTACTTAATCATGGAAGCATATCACAGTTTCAGGCACTGCTTTAAATCTATCAAGTAGATTATGTATTAATCAAATGGTTATCTGACAAGAGTACTTCTCAAACTGTTCTTATAGTCCACATCAGACATATACAAACCCTCCCATAGTCACTGAAGAAGGAGCAGCAAGACAAACAGTACTTTGCACTAGGTGTAAAGGAGAATGGAAAGGGCGTTTCGAATAGACTAGCTGAAAATTCTTTCCATTATCCATTTATCAGAATCAGCGAATACACTTCACTGATCAGAGTGGTTGAAGTTATCTTCATTTGGCTCAACACTGCCTGCACGAGTGGCAGCAATGCTATACATACATAAAATGTATCTGCCATACACTGTAATTTTCCCATTGGCTCCAGTGTTAGTGGGGATAACACCCTGACAGACTACTTCTAGTGGTCACTGGCTGTGTAATGCCATGGCAAATCTGAAAAGTGTGCAAGTAATTGTTAGTTACGTGCATGTTTTCAGAAAGGAATGGAAATTGCAATTTCATCTGCCAACATTACAGTATAGATTTCACCCACATGTTCTGACCAATTTAAATTCTCCTTGGATTCAGAGGAAGCTGGTGAAGGGATCACTCTCAATTCTATGCTTGGTTTGACACAAGATGCAGCGTTACAAATGCATAAAAAGAATTACTGACACCATTTCAATTATTTTCTCATTTTTTAAAAGATAAAAGACAATTTTGAAATCCAGTCCTGTGAGTTTTTATAGTCTTCCTAAGGGCATTTCTCTGGTTCCTGACTCAGTTTCTGATGTTCAAGGGGAATCACTGGTGAAACATTGAAAAAAAAAAAAAAATCTTATTTCCTGAAAGAAACATCAGAAATGGGAATTTCTTTGGCAGGGGGTAAGAGAACGCCATCTGCCATTTTAATAGCATTGCCTTACCTATCTGTCCTTGCAATTGTATAAATCCAACAGTTTCATAAGTTATTCTTCTGAGCTAATTCTGCTAAGACAATGAATCAGGAAAATGTAGTTCAGAGGAAGAATTACCTATCATTACAACAACATGAAACACAGCCCACCAGAGAGTGGTATACATGATTATAATGGAAATGCAGTACAAAGTGTTGGTCATAACACAGGTGATAAATAGAGCAAAAAGCTGCCATCCTGGAAACAATGACGCTGCCCTGCCCTTTGGCTCCAACAGACACAAGGGATTATGCTGAAGCTTATAATGCAAAGATCAGATAAAGGAGAGGTCATCATGGATTCTTTTCAGATCCCCACCTTGCTGTGTTCCCAAAGCTTCTCAAGTTTTTTCCACAGATAATTATTAGGTAATAAAAAGAAGCTCTTATGAAGCTGTTGCATGCTCTGGCTTTCTACCTACCACCTCTGCACTAGAGGAAGATACAAGATTTTAAGAAAATGACAGTTTCTGATTTTTTTTTCATTTTCAACCTGCTGTCACCAAACTGCTACAATGATTGTTGTTTGTCATTTGTCAAAACACTAAAAGCTTCCATTTTACATTTCCTTATTAGTGGGGTGTTTTTTCTTACTGTCAACAAAAGGGGAACAGTGACATTCAGGTAATGACAACAGAAAACAGAATGAAGAAATAAAATATTTTAAAAATTTATTTATTTATTTATAGTTCAAACTGAAACACTCCCAAAGGTGTCTAGATTCTTCTTCTACTGAGTCCTATCCAAAAAAGGGTAAAGAACACAAGCTGACAAAGGTCACCAAAACGCTGTAAGCAGGCAATAAAACCATAACTAAATGTGTAGGCCTTTGCACAGTTAACTATGAAGCTGAATTCTTGCACCATCTTCAAAAATTACTTTTCCCCTCTGCAAGTTTCCAAATCAATTAAAGGAAGAACATTACAAGTACTCAAACCAACTCGGAGAACTTGATGACAGGTTTGACAACATCGCTCACTCCTGCGCAGCCTTTCATTTTCATATTAGGCAAGAACGCTTAGTCATTAAGGAAAACTTCAAGTGCATTTGCAATACTTGTCACTCAACGATCCACCACAGAATATAAATTTATTTACTCTGAATCAGGCTGAAGCAGTGGCAGACCATTTTATTCAACTGTTTCACTGAAAGTCTCATGAAAATATGAACAATCTTCCCACATTTAAGATAAAGGTATCACTGTGAATATACAATTAAAAGTTAACTATATTGCAAAGTCTTGTTCTGCTCTATATTTTGATGTGAGATCATTTGGGATGAACCTTTAATAGTTTACTGAATATTAACAGCAGACATTTCTTCTTCATGCATTTCACTTTAGCTCTTACACTAAAATGACAGGATAATGGAATGCCAGGATAACATTTTCACTTCTTGAAAGGGCAAGCCTATCAACAAAAAGTTAGGTTAAACGAACATCACACTTTCCAGATAAGATAACAAGTTTTTTTTCCCCTTCAGGTGTTTGATCCCTTAAAATAACCATGAAGTTTTCTGTTGGGAACTATTACCCATGACAATGCTTCCTTTTCTCTAGAATCACTTCTCCTCTTTCTGGCAGGTAGACCATACATCATGTAAACAGAAAAGCCCCTGGTACACCAAGAGATCCCAGCTGGCACCCCATGTATTTTTTTACATGTTTATAGATAGGCTAAAACTTAAATTCAGAAAGCCAAACTAAAGCTACGGTCACATGGATTTCTCATAGAAATGGGTAAATGTTACCACGAAAGAAAACTGACCTTCAGAAAACCCTACTGCATGCTACAGATATATCTGCAGTATTGGAGCAGACTTGACGTCAAAGAGTGTAAAATAAAATCAGAGCAAATCTAAACTCAGAAACACATCTGTAGTTTCAAGAACAGTCCTGGTGTAAGTGTATATGCTTTGCAGTGGTACAAACTAAACATTTAAGGTGCTTAGACTTTGTACCTGAAATTATTTTGGTCAAAATGTATGCCAGAACTGAAATACATTCAAAATCTAAGCACATTCAAGTCAAATAACCATGCGTTTTAAAAGAAGATTTTCTAACATTTTAATTATGAGAACTTTTGTTCCATCGACTATTAATATAACACAGAAAAGGAAAACAAGCATGTTTCAAGCCAACAATATGAAAGAGACAGCATTTAAAATAATCAGATTCCCTTGTAATGAGGTTAAGGGCCCCATCTCAGAGATGTGATATAAAAATTAAAAAAAACCAACCCAAAACAAACAACAAACTAACACAATACCCACCAAAACAAACCACCAAACTTAGCATGCCAAACTCAGATGCCTCTTTTATAAAGCTTCTCAAGCGTGATTAAAGAACCATGGTTCTCAAGCCAGAAGCTATTTAACACCTTAACAAACTTGATGGAATAAGCTTACACGAGAAGGATGCATGAATAGCACAAACTCTGGAACTCTCCCGATCCCCCTCTCATCTCACCAGAAGTTGCTAAGGATACAGGTTACTAGACTAAACATGATCAGGTTACTGCAGTTCAAGAAAATGATTGCCCAAGAGTGGAATTTCCCGGCAGCAGTTAAGTCTGCCACAGTGGCAAAATAAAGCACACTGGCTTTAACATCATATACTGAGGTTCTCAGATCAAGTCTATATTGAACAGTTTCTTTGATGGGTCCTTCATATACTCCTTCTTGGTGAAGAAGAAATAATCAATATGTTAAGAACATGGCAGGGGAGAATCCTTCAAAGTCATAAAAGATCAAATGCAAATGCTTGCCCCTTCTGTGCATCCCAGCATGCAATTCCAGAACTTGATTAGTCTGCAAATACCCAAAATTCACATCAATAATTTTATATAGCTACACATTACGATGTCATGAAAACTTCTGGGGCAAAATTAGTAGTAAAATTTCCAAAGGAGCCAACAGAGAAATTTTTTTTTTTCTTCTCCAATCACAGCTGAGATTACTCGGTAAAACTGTGTGCTATGAAATACAAATTTAGGTGGGTCAGCTTCAGGTTATCTGAGCTTTAGTATGTTAAGTAAGATTTTTGAGAGGAATGTGAATGTAGCCTTAGGTATATAGATCTGCTCACATTCCCATAATCCCATATTCTGTGTAGAATTTCCATGGTTTGCTTCATATTTAAGAGATGTAAAGAATATACATCTGATTCAACTGAATTTTGCTACTGAAGTTTGATAACAATAGTATTAACTTGCTAAATCTGAATGACACCGACTTACTCTGTATTTTGTTTGTATTTCAACACTGGAAACAAGCTATCATCTTTTATTTCCCCCACTGCTTTCTGTAGAACTGTGTCTCATAGAACGTCCTACAAGGGAACATTACTATCTTTGTATAGATCTCCTTCCCTTACTCCTTTTAAACAAGAATGATCCAGGACAGAGAGGGAGCAGGAAAAATCTCAACAAATTAACACAACACTTCACTAAAAATAACAGTAGTTTTGTTTGCTATTTTGATTTTTTAATTCATCCAGCATCAGGTTTTGATTGATTATCACAATTTATTAAGTAACAAACCCAACATCAAGGGACATACTTCCACTTCACAAAGTTAAATCAGTCAATCAGCCTAAATATTTACAAGAGCAAGGAAGCTTAATACTCCACTAATTCAAATATGTATCTCCCATATTTATAAAAACCCTACTCAAATTTAAAAAAAATCCTAACAGTTATGCCGAATAGAACATGGCTTTACGTGAGAGTTTACGGCAAGGGATCTCTAAGGAAAAATAATAAAAAAAATGGCCATGCAATGCCATCTAAAACACCCTCATCCAGATTGAGCTACTTAGTCATTTTTACACACTATATTTTATTGACAAGCAGTCAACAACAATTAGCGACATTTTGAAAATGTTTCAGTTTAGTGTGTGAATCAATACAACTTTTCTTTAAACAATGGACTAAGCTGCTGGAAGCACATATGCAGTCTTCATTTTCTTTGAACATTGTGTTGAACAGATGAGCATCTGTGGCTGCAGAAACAAAAGTCAACACTCAACAGAAATTATTCCTAATTTAGCTTCATTTCATGGAGCTATTTTCACAGTAGTTTCCACTCAACCTTGTACAAAGGTGAGAGTAATGGCAGATTGTAGAAAGCTACTATGTCAAAAACTGAACAACACACGTGTTGGAAAGAATGGAGTTTTGACTTAGGTCTCAAACATGCACAATTTTGAAAAAAACTGTACTAAAAAGCATCAACCTACATCTATGCATATGAGTTACTGGTTGGGTTCAGTAACTCCTTTAAAACATTACTCTGGGAAATTGTTCCAGGCGTGGATCACTGCCTCCTGCAAGACTCCACTGTGTTAGATACAGAAACAAAGAAAATGAGACTTCTAGGGATTAGTAAAAATGGAATTACCAATCTAGCTTTAAAATTGATAGGAAACTTGGTGAAGGCGGTGATGAGAAATGTAGTGAAGAAAGGCAGAGCTGAAGTGAAATTACTACAGTTCCTTCAAAATCAGCTTCCGAACCAGTCAGATGAATCTGTAAATAAACACTGGAATTCACCAGACAAGATCCTCCCATGCAGACAACAGGTGATTACTAAAACTACTCATCAGATCAAACCTGGTTTTATTTTATTTTTCTGGTCAATTCCAAAGCCCCATTCCAAACATCCATATGTATGTATAAAAACTAGCATAGCGCATAAGTAAGGATGAATGGCCAGAATAATGGCCTGTCTATCATACATGAGGAATCTAAAGGAATAAGGCTGTTAAAATAATGGAACCAAGATCATCCTTGATAAATACACTGATGAAAGATAAAGAAATCTCTAGAGGACAAGCTAGGCACAAACACTGACCATGAATAAATGCTGGCTATAAATCAGAAAAATCTTCAGAGTGCAGTATTAAACTCTGTCTTCAGTAAAGCAAAAGAACTAAGCCTCTCCAGTTAATTTTGAGCGTGATTACTGCATGAGAATGTTTACTCTGCTGGAGGACTCAACTTCACCTTGCATACACTTTTATTTTATTTCCCATTTTTCACCTAAGGCTGGCCTCAGTTGATAGATGCTCAATTATTCTCTTATCCTGCAGAAGTCTGACAGTGGATAATGGATAAGTGGGATTTGAAAGTGGAAGCTATCAGTTTCAGCTAGACTGAATCTGCCACATGAAACAACAGACCACTGGGGAAAAAAAATTCATCACTAAACCTGGCTTTCAGTTTGAACACTAGTAAATGACCAATGCCTACCTGTAAATTATGTAAATAAGAAGATAGCTGGGGACAGAGGGAAGCCAATCCTATTTAAAGAGGACAGAGGGGAACCAGTACTGTTTAAAGGACAAAAAGTGGTTTTTTTCAAATACTTTGTACTTCAAGGAGTATGAACTTTGTTGAGATATAAGAACTTCATTAGATTTGTATCTGTATCTAGAAGAATGTCCTGTTACCATAATAAAACTAATGCAAAAAATGTGGATGGAACATTAAACTTCATGGTTTTGAGACTTTAAAAATCTCCACGTATTACTGATTTGAAATACACTTGAGTCCTTGTCCCCTTACTTCAACTTTTCAATGACCATTTCTGAGATATACTGAGCTCACCGCTATTAGCATGCGACGCCAGCTGCATCACCGATCTGGTCCCCAAAACATCTGTAACATTAACACATCACCTAGGAGAGGCAATGGACCATACAGAAGCAACTTCTACTCTGGGAAAATTAATCTCATTAGTAAACATGTTTTGATTAACATGGCACCGAAAGCAATTTATTACTTAATAGATAAATCATATTAACCACAAAGAAACAAAAATTTAAAGACACCAGTTCTTGTATTCCTTACAAGTAAAATTACTTTAGTTAATAGGTCTTTTAGCAAGAAATATTTTCCCAGAGCAAACGAGCTGGCTGCGGACACACAACTTCTGCCAAGCTCTGCTGCATCTTTTTCTGCATCTAACATCTGCATGTGCACACACACACACAGAGGGCACCGAACCAGTGGCCTTTTATTTCTTTCCGCTACCCCCAAATATAACAACTGTGAAAGACCATGAAGTACCACAAGTAGAAAAGAAATGTCAATGGGTGTTGCAAGCTTTTCCATCCAGGACTAGTACACACCATCTTATAAGCCTTACAATTCTCCAGTATTAAAAGACTGCTGGGAGATTTTAACTGAAAGAGTGCGTAACTAAAAATGCTTTTAACAGGCTAAAGTTTACTAAGGATAAACGGTGACGTATCACCAAAAGCACAATGGAAAGATACAGAAATGTGACAGAAGACACTTTCCCCACCCCACCTTCTCCCTTTTGGAGTGGTAATACTAAAAAGCCCTGAAAAGGGCTTTTTTTATGCCACGATCAGCAGGGTGTTCAGTCCCATGAGCATATCGATGCAATACTAATCACAACTTCAGAGTGGTCCATATTGTGTAAAGAAGGCAAGTACTAAGCAATCTACCTTGCACCTGAGAACCATTTTTTTTAATTCTAAAAGCAGTACACACAGTATAAAAAGCACCAAGGTGAGCTATATATATTTTCATAGCTATAGTATTTCATAAACAACAAAACAAAATAGGTTTTTAAGGTTACATTCTGTACTAAAATTTACTTGCATCTTGGAGATTTAACACTTGTGACATCTTTCTGTGAAAAAGGTGGAAAGTAAGTCTTTAAGGAAGTTCTAACCACCAAAGCTCAGTAGCACCCAGAGCTGGCCCAAAGGAAATATCCTCCTGGTCAGGTAGTATCACAGGAACAGAACTCTGTCTACGTTATACAATACATCTTCACTTTTACTGAAGAATCTGAATAAAACCAGGTATACAAGTAAGGTTGCAAGAGAGATTTTTGAATTTGGTGACTACTTATTCTAATGAGCAATAGCCTATTAAACCTATTCTTTTAAGTCTCCCAAACCAAAACCATACCAAAGCACTAGCTTGAAATCTGCTATGAAACACAAATAACTTCAAGGCCTCCCTTGACTGATTAAATCACAAACCTATCTGTCCAAGAGGTTAAAATTTAAATGAAAGCTTAGGCTTGGCAAATCCCATCAGATTGTCAAATATGGATATTATGTAGGAACTCCATCTGTTCACGAAGCAACATGAATATGCAACGTGACTGTTGCTGCAACACTTGTATTCAATTGTGGAAAATTTACAAGTAAGAAGCTCCTGACCATAATTATATCAGGAACAAAGTTCTGAAAACACATGCAATAGATTGCCTGCCATAAATATGAGCTTCGGTGCTGTAAATTTAAGTTTCTCTTCCTCTCACCTGCTGAGATGATGAAACTTTACGGCAGAGGTTTGTTAATCCTCCTTGTTGGGCAAGGTACACCACTCATTGTAGCGCAGGGAAAGAGGAGTGCGTGGAGGAAGGCTGCCTGCCACATAAGCCAAGGCATTGCCCAGAATGCCATACAAGTCAACAGTTTCACAGGTAAGGAGAGCTATCAGCTGGAGGCTACAGGATTGGACGAGTTGTTTGGAAGGGCTGAAGATGACTAAAGATGGGTTTGGGTAAAGTTCTACATCCAGTGGAATGTAACCACAGCCATGCTTTCCACAGCACTGCCAACCATGTTTTAGCACGGTAAACACCGATGCACAATAAAAAGAATCAAGTCTCCACACAGCACATTTCAGATGCGGGGAGAGGCTGTCCAACTGACAACCCAATCAACGGATTTGGCTGTAACTGAGCAAAAGAAACCACATGACCGGTTGTGAACTTTTTCAACAAGCATGCTCTACATCTAAGGTGAAAGTAACTGCTAAAACATAAATAAATTCTGGTTTTATGGATGCCAGACAGGTCTCCTAGAAAGCATCACCAGGATGCTAACTTGCTGTGGCAGTCTATAAACTCCGGGTTGGTGGTAAGAATTAAAAAAAAAAACCAAACAATAAAAAAAAAAATAAAGGCTCCCATCACAAGCTAAAAGTTTCATCTTGACCAGCAAACATCCACAAGATCACATTTCCATTATTAAATAAAATCTATTTACTTACTTTTGAGAGGTTTGGGGTTTGTTTTTTAGTTAAATCTACAAGCTTTACTCTCCAAGCTTTCCTTTAAATACCTGCTACTTACAAAAAGTCATGAATTCACATAATAGAAGCCACCTCAAATCACCAGGTAGGCAAAGCTCCTTTCTACCAAATACAACCAACTTAAACCAACAGTTGCACAGAATTATCTGTAATAGCTTGCTCATCTTATTAACTGTTAATTCTCTAGACTTAAAAATCTAATTACAAAAAATAAATATATGCTGTAGGACAATTTATGCTTCTCAATTTCCACTAAAGAGGGTCTGGATTAGCATAAAAGCTACATCAGGGATAAGACACATTTATGAATTTGTGTAAATTCCCCTTCCACAATTTTCTTGACTCCTGGCTGTAGCTCCTGCTTCTAGCCAGATTCAAGAGAAATTAAGCAAACTCTAAGTTCAGCAGAATATATCTAGCAGTTCCAATCAGATGCAGCAGGAATTAACAGGGCTGCAAAGCTTTAAAACAAGTTTTCTAAATCAAACAACCAAAACTCTACGCCTTTCAGAATAAGCTGGCAACAATCTAGAAAATTATGCTGGATAACAGCACAACTGTCTCCGCTGGAAGAAAATACTAAAATCCTGTCACACAAATTCTCCACTCTCTCTGATACCATACACAAGACATTTCTCATAATACTAGGATTAAACAGAGGAGTTTGCACAAAGATACATGCACTGATATACACAGAGCTCAATACATATAAGGAATAAACAGACAGATTGGATTTCTGTGTCCCTACACAACATAGCAGATGTTTCTTTAAAGTCAAGGCACAATTATTTTTAATAAGGAATTAAACAAAACGAACTACCATCTTTAGGTTGGGTTTTTGTTCTCTATTAACCTTTTTGAATGAACAGAGGAAGCTATGTTTCTCATATAATCTTTTAAAATCCCCACAAGATCCTTACAAAGCATTTACAAATTTATTAAATGTGTATGAAAGAGGAAGCTGGACCCTGACATATGAAACACCTTGGCCTACATTTCTCAAGAGGTCAAATGCAGGACAGATAAATGACAAGCACTCTTTTGGCAGTATTTACATTTGGAAAGCAAAACATTTAGCTAACTTTTATTTCAATATCTCAGATCAGGCACTTCCCAATTAAATAAGAAAAAAAAAAAAAAATACAGCCACCTTCTATCTTCCACGTAGTAGTCAAAACGATCACCATCAAAAAAACCCAAACCAAAACAAACCCCAAGCCCAAACCTTGGAATGATAAAAGTGTAAATAAAAACAAGTAGAGATAGCTTCACATACCACTAATCACAACCAGAGAAAGTGAATAAATATTTTTCACATATGGTAGGACTTTAACATTATATTACCATCTTTTATTTAATTAGGTTTTAAGGCTAAGAGAGGTTTTCAAATCAGGTGCAGAACAAACCCACAGAAATTCAGTCTTGATTCTTCCAAGAACACTTCTACATTGTTGCCAATGAGGACAGATTCAAGTCACTTACCTCAGCTGACCTGTGGTTTCAGACTGCAATAGACATAAACCAGTGGTTTTTATGTACAGTATTATGTACAAATAGTCAGAACCAATCTAAAAGAAGGTTAAGTGTTTAGCATTGTGCTTATTGTCTTGTTTTCATGTTTGACCAAAAGCTTTCATCCGGCAGTGTGATTCGGACACAAGTAGTAAAACATTGCCGTAGAACACAGCTTCTCTCAGACCAAACGGGAAGGAACACGCCCATGTTTCAGTGCAGAAGTTGAGCAAAGGTATTCGATTCACTTTTTCCCCTGCGCCTAGTTTCCCCTTCACTCGGAAAAGAAGCAGTTCGGATGTGCAGTTGAGTCTTTAGTTTGCGGTAAGTGAACACACAGAACAAGTACACGTTGGCACCGCAATTGGCAACTTCCGACAGAAAACAGTAGGAAGGCAGTAGCCAAGTGAGTCCCCAAAAATCTCCTTGGTGTTAAAATTCCAGTGGAAGAGATTTGAAAGAGGAAAGAGGGTCCAGGCCGAAGTCATGGTGAAACACAATGAGAGAAAAAGGGAAGCTCCTAAGAGGGACAGATGCATTCAACTCCAGGGCTGCTTACTAGTCTTGGAGTTCAGATAGAAAAATATCTCTTACATACTTTTATTTCCCACTATTGAAATGACAGAGGATGCAGATACCTTTTTAATTCTCCATGCCTCCCACAATCTACTTTACATATTGGATTTAGGTCACGTGTCCACTGCAATCAATGGCTGCACTTCCACAAACTTCCATCTTTCAGGGTAACTTGTAAGCACTGGCTTTAGAGTATCACTTGAAACTATGAAACTATGTGTGAGGGACTTTTCTCCGAACCACATGACAAGAATAGCAGCAGAGAAGACTAGAATTCCTTTTCCCCCCATCCTCCATGTGGAAGTAGGTTAAAGCCTGCACAATTTAACTTTTGCTGGAATGTACCTCCTAGTAAGGACACCAGCAACAAGCTTTAATGATAACATGACCACTACATATATCTCAAAATTCTGATGTAATTTGTTGAAGGCCCATCAGGGTATGAGCTGATACAGAGAATCTCCTTTTCTAAGGGCAACAACAGTCACAACAGAGAAAACAAATCCTCTGTGAAGAAAAACAGCAGTGGCGTTATCAAAATCATGCAATATTTGCTTTTAATAATTAAATTTAAAACTACCAGGAAAATTAATTTCAAATCTAGTTTTAACTGTTAGAATAAATTAATACCAACACTCAGCACAATGAGTTTCAAAGTCCTCATTCTCACAGGTATTTGAAAGCTCTTCAGGTTTTTACTGAAACCAAAACATACCAAAAGCTCTAAACCTTCAAAACAGAATACCTAAAACATAAAAAATACCAGATTTTTTTGTTAAGTAACACTCTTATGAGTGCTCTCTACTACTCTGAGCTTTCCCAATGAACTCAATTTTACCAGATGGAACCAGCAACCTGCTAAATTATGGTAATATGCAATTAAAACAAATACTTTCCGATAAACACAAAAATGTATCCATGTTAAACCGCACTACCTCTGTTAAATTGAGAACACCATCACTAAGCTGAGAGGCAGAAAGAGCACAAACACTTAAAAAACGCAACTGCACTTTAGCAGGTAAACCTTCTGACACACTATGGAAAAACATTTTTTGAAACATTCTCAACACTTGGAAGAAGGGAAACGTACTGTTTCTTGACAGGTAATTAACCTGAGAAACAAACTAGAGCAAGATACTGAAGAAAACAGCTGCATTCTCAAACTTAATTCTTGTCCTTAACAAAGACAAAATCTGCTTCACTGGCAACTGAATGCCCTTAAGGACAGTACTAATCTCTGTGTGGGAATAACTGTCTTCTGTAGGTAAGAAGAGAAATTAGCATTAAAATTACATGTTTTAATAAACTTGCATGGGTAAATGTGTGTTTCAGAGCTTGAGATTTTTAGCTAGATTAGGAAGAATTCTTTTTTCCTCCTATGGAGTATAGGAAGCCTTATTAGAGCTTGCCTTCCTGTGAAACATCTGGCACTGACTGGCACCAGCTACCTGCCTAATTGAGATGCTGGTCTAGTGACACAACAGCAATGTTTATCTGTCACGAAAAACTAGGTTGAAAAATACTACCCTATATGTTCCACGTTTCATTCATCTCCCTAATTTATTTTAAATCACTTTAGGGATCATGAGGTGCCCTACTTGGACAGCTTTAGATACTGAAATACTCTTCCCACAGTGAGATTACTCAATAGTGCCACTAAAATACCCTTCCAAAAGGGTGGTGTTTTCAGCCTCCTCACCCATCAGAGCTTGTTGCAGGGCAGTGCAACTGCTCTTGTCACCTTTGGCTATGCTTCGCATCTGCAGTCACAAGCTCATAGGAAATACTCTCTTTAAAGAACAGGAAGATGCTCAAAAAGATTTGGGAAATCTGGCTAAGTAGTAAAATAAACGATCAGTGAAGCCTCCAAGGCTTAAAGCGCAAAAGCTCACTGAAGCTAACAGAATGGCTGGTCCCTGAAAGCTCACAGTTTTCTCACGAGGAAATGATAACCTCCAGCTGATTCTTACATCACTCTTAATAGCATGTATGTCCATAAACAAAGTGGTTCATATTTCTGTTGCAACGATCTAAGGGCTGGGAGAGGTGTGTCTAGGCAGTATTTATAAAAGCACTCTAGAAAAGAAAATGGAGTGGAACATCATCCTCCCCTCACAGATGCCATCAAAGGCATCGTGCTTTTGGTCACTACAGGGAAAATGTCAATAGGAGTTACTGGCACAAATTACACCCAGTGAAAATATATTAGCAATTGACCTTCTCAAGTGTGATCAGAGAAGCAAACGCTTGTCTAACTTTTTTTTTTTTTTTTAAACAGGAAACGAAACACAAACCTGTTAAGAAAACAGGATTTGCTTACATTAAATCAATTTGGATCAAAGACAGAAGACTCTCAAAAGAGAGGATAAAAGATATACAGATAATGCCAAAAATAAAACCAGGATTTGTTAATTACTTGGTATTTGGAACAGACAGGTGAAAAGTCACCTCACAGAAGTTCATTTTTATCTATATTGCTTTCAACAAAACAACATAGAGAAGCCCAAAACAGCACACTTTAGAAAATCTCAAATTAATCAGACGAAACAGTACAGAACCCTGAACTGGCAAACGGACATTCTTCACTTTATTCTTAGTTTTCTGTGTGCTTTTTCACTGCTGCACTCGATTTTAAAAGGATATGCTACATAGTTCCTCCCTTCCCTTTTTAAAAATCATCAGCATAATCAAATCATGCAGGCTTGTCTAGAACAAACTGCATTGATAGAAAAGTAGCTGTTGATATTCTAATATCAATTTTATTCTTAAACTGATTTAGTAAAGTCAAAGCTCAGAACTTCTATATGCACCTTACTAGCAATTTAAGAATAGAATATATGTTACTGTGTTAAACAGAAGTGGCTTTGCTATATTGAAATAAAGAGATTTAAACTGCAAAAGTTGATTCTCTATTATTAACCTCAGAAAAAAAAAGATGGATTTGGAATAACCATATAAAGTCAATTATTCAAAATAATTAATTGTTTAGAGAAGATTTTATTATGTTTTGGACTACAACTTGTAAATAAGAGTATAAAACAAGTGATTATCAACTTAAAAGCACAAAGGTTAGTTCTGCTAGAAGAGGGGGCACAGCCTCCTTTCCCCTCCAAATTAAAACCAAAGCCCACGTCTCTGCATACACGCAATTAGTCTGAAATTTCCATCTGACTTCACAGGAGAAGGATGAGAACACACCTTCACTGGCATTAAGTCTGTGACCAGATCAGTTCCTCAGTTTAGAAAGGCTACTCAAGTAAGGATTCAGATAAACCTCCAAGAATATTAACGGCTGAGGTGAAGGAGGGATGAGGAGACGAGTACTGTTACGACTGGGCTGAAGCCAGTTAAATGATTTTTAATTTCAAAACTACCTTAAGGAAGTTTTAAATAGTCTTCAGAGTCTTGACTCCTCCAGGTTATACACTGAAATTGCTCTTCTTCAATCTTGCAAGGAAGAAGGCCCAAATTCGACACTGTGCTTGAAAGACTTGCAGAGTGCCAGGCACAGTATTTCCAAGCCAAGAGCCTCTTAACTCTCCTCAGAGATAAAGCTGACCCACTGAACAGTCCTTCAGATTTACAATTGGTGTTTCAAGTAGGAAGCATGAAGCACAAAAGTGAAGTGCTACCTCATCGTTAATCAGTTCAGATGGGAGTAGAACGAAACCTAAAATTTAGATTTGGAAAAAAAAAGCTGTACAGCTACAGTCAGCCAGGAGAAAGTATCACAATTTGAGGCTTTTTAACATTTGAAGTTTTTGCAACACAAGTGCAATTAAAACGGATATTTCTGCAATTAAAAAATTACCTAATACGAATCTGAAGATTTCTCTAAGAAGCTCGCTCTTCAAAAGCTCTTGAGTAGACTTCAAAAAGCTAAAAATCAAAATCACCACCACAAAAAAAACAACAATAAACCAACAACAAGGTGAATAAAACTCCTCAGACATTTCTGGGACCTCTGAAAACAGAGAAGGAAATGCATTCCCTGAATTTATGGACATGGCATCACACATGTTCTGATAAGAAAGGACATTTCACAGTGTAGCTCTGAAACGTAACCCCTTCCTTCATGGGTTTATGTGCTAAACTCACAGAAAAAACTCCATGTGAGTTTTACCCCATTCCACTTTCCGAGCCAAACTCTACCAAATATTCTTCTACTCATTAATGGATTACACCAAAGACCAACTTGGTCCTGCATGAACAGTCAAAGTAGAACAATAATTAAAGCTTGAAATACACTATGTTCCAAATTACGATTTCTAAGGAAGCTAAAATTTTAATTCAGTCTAACATTTCAAGATTTATCCCATTAGACATAAAATCCATGGCACATAAGTAACCTGGTGCTGATCCTGCTACAGCTTCCCACATCGAAAGGAACTTAGATCTATGAAATCATGCAGAACACAGGGGTTTATTTTAAGCATCAAAATTCAACAGATCATGTTATTGTACTAAGAAAAGAAAAAAAGGAACATATGTTTTAAGAAAACCTTGGAAAATATTTTATCTCAAGTATTACCGTTTTCTTAACCTCTGTCCCTTTAAATCCCTAACACCACAAAAGAGGATTTTACATTTAGGTACCTTTTTAAAACTAATGGAAAACAGATCCCAAAATCTTGCACTGAGAGTAAAATTCAACAAAAGGTAAAAAGTAAATTCTAACAAAATTTTCATCAGCTGACAATAAAGAGCACCGACCCAATGTTGAAGCATCTTTATCAGAGAGCATGTTACCACAACATGTCACAATGCCGTATGGAACATTTCATGTTTCAATTTAATGATTTAATTCAAACTGTCCTTTACCTGCAGTGATTCCTTTTCGTCAAAAGAAAACCAGGCCATAAACAGGTTTACATGCTCAGATTGTTTGCTTATTCACTTCCACGTTCTCTACCACACCACAAATTCCTATCAATCCACAGATAACGTTAACAGAGAATAATCCATAACCCCTGACATGCTATCACAAGCACTCCAACTCGACTTAACAAGCAACTGACATATCACCAGTAAGACTTGCTTCCCACAACAATAACAATCCGTGTGTTTATATTTACCCGAAATTTACCATAAAGACACATCCGCTGACACTGAAAATAGCTAGGAAATACCGTATCACACAAAGTATAAACAAGCTATACAGCAGGTGTTAGGGTTGGGTTGTAACTGTAAAAAGCGGTTCATCGCTTGATCAGAATGACTTGCTTCACAAATGGTTCAAAAAATAGTAACTTTCTTCATATAATTTTTTTCTCACACAAAAGTTTAGCATGAGGTAGGAGTACACTTTTACTCACACATTTATAGACAGATAGGCCTTGATGTTCATGTTTAAACGCAACGGAAACACAGAATTCAGTAAAACCATTACATTTAAAATAAAGGCTATAATAGAAACACTGTTTCCCAACCTCCCTCAAAAAAACAGCTTGCAAAATGCTTGCAAGCTCATATTCAGTTATTTAGATACAAAAATTAAGAGACCGCATCGTATTAAACTGGTTTAGTATTTGTACATCTTTTCTTGAAATGCTTTACAGCAACCACAGATCTCTATGCAGTCAATCCACAAAACATTTTAACACAGGGAACAAATCCAAGCACCAAGAAAATGAGAAAAAAAAAGAAGAGTCAAAGAAAAAAAATGTATTCAGGAATGTATTAAATCATTTAGCTTTTTCTTTAAGAAAAAAAAAACAAAACAAAACCAAATACGCTTACCACAAGACTACAAAAGAGAGGGAGGAGGCATCATAAATACTAGGTTAAAATACTCACCTCTAGCCGAAAGCTTTTTGGTATTGATAATTTTGGCAGCATACTCTTGTCCTGTGGTGATTTTCATACACCTTCTGACAACGGAGAACGCTCCTCTGCAAACCAAGAAGCGGACGAAGCGTCAGCCCGACTGAAACATTTCACTGCCATTACCGGCACAAGGGTTTTAACGGGTTTCAGTGAAAGGTGTGATGTCGGCAGAATAAATTAAATAAAGAAAAGGATTTTCTGAGAGCGACGCTCAGCATTGATTTTATACACCAAACCAGCAAACTCTGCTNCGCCGCCCTGCCCAATGGTCCCCAGCGACGCCTCACCGACCGAGCCCTGTCCGCCACAGTCATAACAATAATAATAAAAGATAACAAATAACCGTAACAATAAAACATACTAAATAACCATAAGGCAGCTCCCGCATCTCCCACGTCGGGAGGCCGAGGGCAGCTCCCCACCGCCCTCCCGGAACCTCTCGCCGACCCGGGGTCGCACACACCCGAGGGGACTGACGGGCGCAGAGCCCGATTCTCCACCCCGCCGATAACGCCCGGGTGTGGGGGACTTGTAAGGCTGGGGCCAGGACGCCCCGCTGGTCTTTAGCACTAGTAGGATGGCCCCCGGTAACGGCCCCCCGCGACCGCAGCTCACGCACCGAGCCCTGAGGGCCAACGGTGCCTTCCTCGCCGCCACCACCACCCCGCCCGGGCAACGCCGGTTCCCCAGTCTCGAACTGGCCGCCCCGTGCCGGGGCGCACCCAGCGAGCTCCGTCCTTACTTCCCGAGCTCCTCGAAGAGCTGGTACTCGTCGGTGAACCGGGTGCAGGTGGTGGTTGAGGCCATCATGAGGACGGGCGGCCGCCGGTACGTCCGGCGGCCAGGGACGGCGAGGCGGCGACGGTTGAGGGGCTGTGAGGCAAGGCGAGGCTCCGCGCCGGCTTCTCCTCCTCCTCCTC
>VWZK01008083.1:162934-356665 GCA_013396935.1 Baryphthengus martii
CCCTTCTGGGCTCAGGCGGCGGGAGGGAGGGAAGGGGGGTGTCCCTGTACGGGAGGTGACGGTCCCTGGGGGGCGGGGGGTTCCTGCGGGGGGTCCGCAGTGCGGGGTCTCATCCAGGGAGAGAGAGGAACGCCGGCTGCCGGTGCCGTGCTGGCACAAAACATAAAGTACCCGAGGGCCCCGCTCTGCACCGACCAACTGTCGCAGCATCAATAGCTTCATAACAATTATCTCCTCAGGCACGCATCCACCGTAAGACAAGCAGTATTTTGTTATTACGTTGGGGTTACACTAAATGAAGCCACTGTCAGGGCCTGTAAGAAAGCTGGGGACAGACCTTTTAGCAGGGCCTCTTGCAACAGGACAAGGGGTGACGGTTTTAAACTAAAAAGAGGGGAGATTACATACACGTAAGATTTTTACAATGAGGGTGGTGAGACACACAGGTTGCCCAGAACGTGACAGATGCCCCATCCCTGGAGACATTCCAGGTGAGGTTGAATGAGGCTCTGAGCAACCTGTTCCAGCTGCAGATGACCTTTAAAGGTCCCTTCCAACCCAAAGCATTCTGTGATTTTTATGATTCTATGATCCCTTGGCTCTTTCCCAGTCAGCTCCCTTAAACCAGCTGAATCAATCACCCTAAATCTGGGGGAATCTGCCCTGAGAGATCAAGAGCAGGACCAGTGACACGAGAATCACTGACTGTGGAAGTCACTGGAGGCATCAGCAGAGGAACGTCAGGACACACACGTTGGCAGTAGCTTTAAGAAGTTGAGGCACAGGTACTGCAAAGGAAGCACCGCACGCACCAAACCCAGCAGACTAATGCTCCGTTTGCTGCACAAATAGATGGGAAGGGTTGAGAACACAAAGCAGAGAGCACATATGTGCACTGATGAAGATAAAATGTAATAGTAAACAGCTGTCTCAGTTTTTTTGACCTTGGGCTAATTTCTGTCCCAAATAAGGGCAGGCTTGTCTGTTAAAATAGCATTGCAACTGCATCATCAAAGGCCACAAACAAACACAAAATGAGGGGTTACCAAGGCCACTGGAATAGGATTGAAATTCAAGAGAGAATTTTGCAAGGTATTTTAGGTGTATTTGATTTTGAGGTGTTTGGAATGCAATTTTTTAATGTTTCTGAAAGCAATACTAAAAATGCTGTTGAAATAAAGCAAGCGTTAGTGTGTTAGAACTGTGGGGGCTAAGTGAAAAATGTCCGTACGTTCAAATATGGTTTGTCCAGATTTCCTTTTCTAAAACATTTAAAGCTAAAGTAATGGTGGTAGGTAAAGAAATCTTAGCTATTGCAACTAGAAAACTTTCAAACCCCAAATCTGCTGTTTGCCAACTTTGAAATGTTTCCTTTAAAAACCTTTTCAAAGATATATGTGCCACCAGTACCTTTGTAACTTCACTCTCATTTCCGGCTCCAGCTTTGCCAATGATTATTTGCGTCGCTTTGGGCAAGGCATGTCATTTTGCTTTTATTCTTCGCTGATAAACTAAGAGGTGGTGAGTTAAGTAATTAGTTCAATTAACATCTGCACATTTAAAGCACTGAGCGTGTCAGTCTGCAGTATGACTAGAGCTTCATTATAAAAGGGCAGCACGTAGCTTGAGTTGACGTAGGCAGTCTAAAGCATCTAAATCCTTGTTTTGATACGAGGAGATACGCATACAAAATACATCCAGAGAGGTTTCTTTTACTTAAAGCTCCAGAGTTTCTAGAATCGGGATCCACAGTTGTGATCTTGTGGGAAGAGTTAAAACCCTGCCAACTCTTCCCTAAACGAAGGCAAACACCTTTGTGCACGCAATTTTGGAGGGCAGTATTCCTCTGGGTGAGGCAGCTGCACCTCATACAAATACACATAATTGATGGCATAAAGGCAGCGGCGAAGGAAGTCTCTGAAACTTGTGAGCCAGTACAAAGTGTTTACTCTGCAAGTTCCTCTCCAGGGAAAACATTGTGTGCAGCAGGGCCAGTAGGAAAAGACTGGAGGATGTTTCAAGTTAGACCAGCAAATTTACGTTGAAACAATGAATCTGTTCTCAGATCAGTGAAGGGAATGTGCACTACAAAGTATTCAGAATGGTAGCATACTCTTTTAGTTCACCATAACAAAAATGTAACTTGCAAGTTGTGCATAATTTTGTATATATCTGCATAAATAACGCAATCAGCAGTACTGAAGCCCCAGAGGGGTTTGATCACTGTATTTATGGGGACGTTTCTCCCAGGTTCCTTATCTATATATATATACACATTCAAAAATTAAACATATTCCCATCCTATGTAATTTTTTCCTATTGGAATATTCTGACAACAAGCATTTGGCCAAAGTACCTGTTAGGACTGTGCCATGCATTTATTATTTAATAAAAAAATGTTTGGAAGAAATTAACGAAGTCAATTCCCTTTCTTTTTTTGCTGTTGTTTCTGTGGGTTTTTTTAATGACATTATAAGGATGCATGATCCAAACTGAGCTTTTTTTTTAAATTCCTTTTGGTTTTTTTTCCCCATTTCCTAATCTGAAAAAAAAAATAGTCCAAGAAGGGGCCAAGGAGTTCTGACAGAAATATCGAGCATGAATTTTATTATAGGAGCTAAGGGAAGAAAATAATTGTTTACAAGATTGGTATCATGGGACTTGGAGAATTTCCATACAGAAAGATACTAGGGAAGTGATGAATAGCTTGGAAACACTTCAGAGTTTTTTTTCATGTTACAACAATCATCTCTTGAATGTAGTTCACTCTTGAGCTGAAACAAAACCATAATTTGTAGCTGCTGTTTAAGCACTCCAGACATGCTCCAAATTTTTCCTAAGCAGTACGAAGCAGCCAGAATGGCAGCCAAGGATCTGGCCCACAGGTTAACTTCTAAAAAGCTGGTTAGAGCTTCAGGTTTCTACAACTAATCCGTGGTTGATCTAGTGGGTGCAGAAAGGCAGATTGCAATAATGAACCCGAAAAGGCTTAAAAAACATCCCAGAGCAGGCTTCTCTTCTCCAGAAGTTTTAAGAGAGAGTAAGAAATGGACGAGCTGTTCCTCTCAAGTTCCTGCAGTTCAACAACATGTTGCAGCTCAGTGGAATGAATTATACATTCAGTTTTAGAATCTGAAACAACATTTATTGTGGCAAAGGAAATTGTATTTAAGAGTTCATTATTCAGTAAGGTCTTTGCTTCATACGGCTTTATTTTTAGACAGCCAAAGCGAGGTTTTCATTTCATTTCTGATCTTGCAAATACAGATTTTCAATTTGCTTATGTTTTGAAGGAGTCAGAAAGCTTTCGAAAGGTCATTTGTGTAGACTTCTCATTACGAGGACTGCTAGGAATATTGTATGTTTAGTTTGTGAACAAATGCATCAGCCATTTACAGCAGAGGTCTATACAGAAAATGGCCTGAAAACCTGCGTAATCTTGGATTTAGATAAATACTTCCTTTATGACCAGATGGTCTTGAAGAGAAATCACTGCTCTTTCCCAAGGTTGCGAGTTGTGGCAAAGTGCTTATTGCCTTGGGACAACTGACTGACAACACTGGAGCAGTTACAGGTGTGTTATTGCAGTAAAACTGAAAAACTGTCATTTTATCCAAAAAATCTCCCTATCTTGTTGATTTAAAATATGAACCAAATGCCCCCTTAAGAGGACATTGAAAGTATTGTCGTCTTTTCCACAGAGGCTGGCGTTGAGTACACATGACAAACATCCCTGAACTGGCCAAGAAGGTGGTTGTGGGTTTGCTCTAATGAGCATGAAGGAAGCTGAGATCTGTAGCATAAAGCACCAAAGCCAAACGTTGCAGCTTGCACGATCAGCAGGGAGCGCGGTGGGTAGGAGTACAACGGAAAAGTCAGAGAAAAGATGTCAAACTGGGAACAAAAGAGGAAGAGAGAGTACTGTGGGGGAGCAAGAGGAAGGGAGAGGTGTTAGCAGATGGAAAAGAAATGACACCAATGGACCTGTAGCTGATGGAGTTACATGGCTTGTGTAGTGAGAGATGAGAAGAGAGACAGAGAGTAAATAAGTTTTATAATAGGGATGGAGAACCACACAAACATAACAAATGAAGAGGACAGGGGAAAAAGGGAGAAAAGTTTTTCTAAGAAAAAGGAGTAAGTAAAGTCAAATTGAAAGAAAGTAAAACAGTTGTTAGGGTAAGAAACAAACATAACTAATGCGGAAGGAGATAGCAAAATTATTATCTGAAGACAGCAGGAAAAATGGAGAGAGGTTAATCAAAGAGAAGATCAAACGGGCATGTGCGAACACAGAAACACGTAAGAACAGGATGAAAAAGGACCAGCTTTGAGAAATCACACAGAAGACAATCTATGGGTTCGCAGTTCATTGTTATAGTTTGAACTGGAGGCAACAGACTTCAGGTCAGTACCAAAATATCTGTTGCACCGTATGGTGTATGTCCTCTTGTTTTCTCACTGTAGCTGCTGCATTTTCCCAAATGAAGTCTTGGAGGCCAGAAGCGCTGCTCACATCATCTGTTTGACACGCCAGAGACTCACTCCTTGTACCGTATCATTTCCAAGGGATGACGGTGGCCTAAAGCGTGTGCTAATGTCTTCTGTTGGAGCAGCTCCCTCCCAAACACCTTTGGATCAGCGCTTCTTTCCATGGAGAAGCAATGTTGCTCACTCCCTTGCTGCAGCTGTTCCACCACGTATGCATAAGCCCTCAGAGAAGTAGATCCTTGAAGGTTCCCCAAAGACAATTAATTATTTATCCATTATTCACACTCCTGGCAAGCACCTTACTTTTGGACTATAGCAGTGTGTGTGCTCGCCCTCCTTCTCCTTCTGGAGCACTCTTACGTAGGATTAATTTAGTCTTCAATGAACCAGAAAGATGTTGGCAGAATAATGGATTTGATAGCTCAATGGTTCTGTCATGCTCTTGGTATGCAGGAGACCAAAACTTCTCTCTGGCCTAAAAAATCATTACTCCTGACAGACTAGGAGGAATTGCTGGCCATTTAACTCCTACCTCTAGAAGCACTACAGGATGAACGAAATGAAAAATTAATGCGTGTTTTTTTTTTTCACCTTTGTGCGTGTGTGTGTGGGGCACGGACAAAAACACAGGCTTAGCAAAACTGAGATGTTTTCATTTGTTTCCATTGGAAAGGAAGCAAATACTCTAATAAGATAGAAGTTTAATCTCAGCATTTTAAATAATACATTTTTCTTCTTTTTTACTTGAAAGTATTTTTAATTAAGAATGTTTCTTTAAAGTAACGCTTCTGAAGACAGTGATTTCTTTTTAATGCACTTTAATTTTGAGTTGTGTAATTTTTTATGAGCTCCTAGCAAACAAAATATTACATTATTTACACAGGTCTCCTTACAAGCAAGTAGCAGCGTCAGCAACACTTAGAGGAATTATACCTTTTGCCACTGACTTGCATGACATGGATTTGATTGATAGATATTATTAAAAAAAAAAAAAAAGCTACTTCAAGCTGTGTATGAATTAATCAATGGAGCAAGGACTGGAAGGTAAGAAGGAAGAGCAGAACACAGAACAGCACGCAGGAGGCATGCCATCAGCTTAGCGACTGAAACCATGTCAGTGGGATGCCAGACTCAGGGATTTAGTGACAAAGTCAGCAAACACCACTGATTTAAGCAGTAACATTTGAAATCCCCAGATCTTACTACGGACAGACCAGTGATTAATTGAAAGCGTCCAGAATGCTTTAGTAAAGGTATTATAAACTGTATCATTTAGGAGCATTACTGCATAGTTACAACATTTTTTTAAAAAGGGGAGGGGCTATTTCTCCTCAGATTGGAGCCATTGACCAGCAGGAGCATTGCTGGTTTCATGATTAGTTATACTTACCTGCAGGCAAATCGCCCTTTCCGTCTCAGTTGAGTAAGAACTTATCCCAGTAGCTACTAAAGGTAATGGGATTATTTTTCTTGTTTTCAGCAGATCACCTGCTGGACGTGGTAAAGAGAACAGCTTGGACAAGCTGAGCTGTAAATATTCTTAAGCACGACAGGCTAGCTTGCAGTCTGCCAAGATTACTGCTGAACCTACAGAGTCATTTTGTGGAGGAAGACAGAAGAGATTTTTCCAGACTGAACTTTTCTTCTGGGCACTAAAGCCACAAGAGCCCTCAGGCTGAATTCTCTTAAGACCTCACCAGTCTGTAAACTACTTATCCACATTGGTTTCATTCAGCATCCAGGAGCTGATATCCCAAACGCTGTCAAGAACAACGTGTCGGGGTGCACACCCATACGCACAGTTAGGCTGCAGTTAGACGGTACAGTGATGAGCAAGCACAAAAAAAAAAAATTAAATGATGAAAATTTTCCATACAGCAAAAATATCTTCGATGTTAATTTCAAGAACTGAATGTTTCCAAGATGCCACTAAAGTGGTCTGGATTTTCTTCCCCATCAGCTGGCTAACATAGTTTACATTTCATAACTTTAAGACTTTCTTTGTTCAGAGTTGCCAACATTAACAAAAAACTGCTCTGGTCTGAAACTTAGATGTGACAAATACAGGCATAACTGTTACAAATTTCTCTGAAACTCATATAGACCCAGATCTCATTAAATTCCTCCTCACTCTCCTTTGAGGAGGAATGGGAAAGAGATCTCCCACGCAGAAGAATCAACTGTAGGTAAGATGCCAAGAATTACTGGTTTCATCAACACCGATTTAATCTTTTGATGAAGAAAGTTAAGAAGGAAATGTGTAACAATGTCCCCTGCTTCCCATGCATGGGCATTCCCAGGACTGGAGACAAAAACGCCTTCCAAAAGGAGGTGAGGTCAGAACCAAGCAGGAATTGAGTTTATCAGAGCTGAGAAAAGAGGCAGGCTTGAACTTTATGGGGGAAGTAAGTCCATGTTGAGATTTTAGAAGTAGGGAAATATTCTCAGAGTGGTAAGGAAAAGTAAATCTTTTGATGACAATCGTTTGGACAGATTGAACTGAAGAGGGGAGAAAAGATTTGGTCAGAAAAGGGGAAGATCCTGAAAGAACCAGTGCATAGGCTAGAGCTGAGGCAGTGTTGACTGGGAAGAAGGCTGACTTGAGAAAAACACAGCTCTAAGACTTATGGAGGTTTTAAATATAAGTAGAGGAGAAACACAGCAACTAGTTTCATGACCTAAACAGCAGAGAGTGCTAACAGAAAAAGAAAAATGAAAGGAAATAAGAATAAAGATACATAGAACTTCCAAACAGGTAGCCCAGGGACTAAGTTAACTTTACCAGAATGCCATTTCTTACACCTTCACGTCATGTGCTCAGTATACTCCAGAATACAACAGCAATAAATATACTCTTATTTACTAGCCCAAAAACATCAAGTAAAAAAGATTTCCTGAATTATGTGCAAATTGTCTAAAGCAGTGAATTAGAACAAAACCAAGAATAAGGGAAGCTTCAGTGTCCTTTTCAAGTGGAGTTAAGTTGGAAAATGTAAATTAGGAATACAAAAGACTCCTTTTTCTTTTTTTGTTTTTGTTTTAATCATTTGCAAGAGTGCTAGCAGTGCCCAACATTTCCTTTACCATGTTACCTCAAGCTCCACAGAACATTATTGTTGTAGAAGATCTTGATAAGGGCACAGCTGTGAATGTGACGGGTGTTTCAGTGACATGTAACACAATATTTGTTCTCCCTGCTTTTATGGTACAGAAGGCTATTTTAATGATCTTTACCATTCTCTGTTTATTGAGCAAATTAAAGATGATCTTGCCAGTTCTCTACCTACATTCTCTCCAGATTGATATTAAAGGGCAAAGTGTTCGCTTCTTGCTTACCCTTGTGTCAGGTGAGGGCAGGCCTCTTCTCCGGCCTAGCTCTTCACCAGCCCCTTGCTTGAAATGAAGAGACATTTCACAGTGGGACATTTGACCATAGATGCCTGTGGAGCACCACCTGAGAAGCTCAGAGGCTCTGGCTCGCCAGGTTCAGGTGGGATGGACACCCGTGGATTTGGAGATTCTAGCAAACGAAGTTGCTCCAAATAGCTTTGGGAAATAGTGTTATAGGAAGGAACTTGAACTCAGAGTCTTCATCGGCTTTACAGCGCTGTCTTCCTTTCAATGTATTAGCACTAAATAACTTGGATAAAAAAAAACAGAAGGAATTTTTCACGCTTGGAGTACTGTTTTTTCTCTTGGAACTGTGAAATATGATGGATGTGCTACTATCATTTTTATTTCAAGCAAAATTGATGGCCAATATAGGGCACAGAAAACTGCTGAATTAAGATTCATCTCCTTAATTGTATCTAAGCTTTGGCCCAAGTAAATATTTTTATAGCAGTTATTATGAAATATAGTGTAATTCATACCCCAAGTAATGATAAGACATATGCAATGTGTTCATTTATGCCTTATGCCTACCTTTTCTTGTTATTTTTGTCTGTAAATACAGATTTAACACATTAATCACCAGAATTACTAAACTATCTTTTCTTTTTTTTTTTTTCTGGTTCCTTTTTTTTTTCCTGAACATGTTTTACTACACGTCACAGTACTGCTTATTGGCATAGAACAGTAGCAGAAGTGCAGTGATAGCCATACTCAGTACTGCAGGAGCCCAGTAATTTTAAGATCAACAGGAATTACTCGCGTATAGTCTGATTTTTACCCTCACTTATGATACGTGAACATTCAACAGCATCTCTTCCAGTTGACAGAAGCTATAAGTAAGCTCCTTCCCCATCCTGACTAGAGAATCTTTCTGATTCAGAATTTCAAGGAAGTCTTTCTGTTCATGAAAAAGAAAAAAAAAGTTCAAATCCAGAGGAAAACAAAAGTAAAATGGTATTTCCTCGATGATATCCTGCAGAGAAGAAGCTTCTTGGTTTCTCCACTGGAAAACCATCTTTCCTTCAGCTCATATTTTTCCTCTGTGATTCCATCTTCCATGGCTTAAGTACCACAAAGGAGAGAAGAGCACCTAAAGAACTTAATCACCCTAGAAGGCTTTTCTGTCCCAGTCCCAGTCCCGCTGCAGTCACAACTAAGCTTTTCTTCCTTTGAACCAAAATACTAAAAGACTCAGGAACAGTTTGGGTTTTTAACACTACTTTAAGCTGGGTTCCCAAAATAGCACCAAAGTAGTGTCACAAACAAACTACCTCTGCCTGCAAATGAGTAGCCTGACTGTAAAACTATCACTGGAAATTACTGACCTATTCACTTCCCTCACGAATTTTGGCCATCAGCATAAAAAATGCCAGGAAGCAATTAAAACATGATTGGCACATGAAATGAAGTATGTATTAACCTAGTAGGAAATGGCAACAGATCTTACTAGACAATGGACAGACAATAACTACATGCACTCACCAAGGAGAAAGCTTGGGTTGCCATACCCTGGGAAAAGCAGCGATCAGCAGTTTTATACAGACAGCAGGTTGTAGGCAGACGTACTATCACTGCAGGTAGGCAATGCCAAGGGTGGAAAAAACACTAACACAGAGGAAAAAAAGTGACATCAGACATAGGAAAAAAATCCCCGTATTTAAACATCATTTAAAAGTAACTTTCAAATATTTTTAAGGTATTTAATAGGTAAGCAGCATTGAAAGATTTAGATAGTATTGTAAAGTTTTTCAAGTACTGTAAAAGTATCAATTTATACCAATATAAATCCAGGACAATCGAGAATTAAGAAATCATGGGACTGTGAATGAACCTGGCAGATCTGATGAATGCTGTCCTACAGTGAAAGGGGTGAAAAAGTAAGTTTTTATCCTATTGGAACCCTTTGGTACTTCCTCAGCAGAAACACGAAATAGAATCATAGGATGGTTTTGGGTTGGAAGACACCTTAAAGGTCATCTAGTTCCAACACCCCTGCCATGGGAGGGGTTTCTCCTGGAACTGTGAAATAGTGTTGCTACTTGGGAAGAGCTGCTACATCCCTCTTCCTTCTCATGCAAGTGAGATTGTACAGAAGAGCAAAAATAACACAGACAAACTATGCTACTAGACAAAAGATGCTTTTAAGAGAAAACTCATTTCACCTGATGTGTATGAGTAGGAAAGCATGCTGGTACTTTATTTTAGGAGAAGATTCTGATATTATTTGCCACATTGTGATTCCAAAATATTCTCGGGAAGTTAATATCCTGGAAAGAGAGATAGATATATATTTATGCATACTGATAAGTATTTACACACACACATATAATGGATAAGAGACTCTAGTTGTTGATAATTAAGTGGATGCATGTGGAAGACATCTGGACCACCCAAATTCCTGCTTGGTCTCTGTATTGCCCTGTGCCTTTCACCAGTTGCTGAATCCTACGTTATGACAGCTTTCTAGGCATGTTTGCTGCAATTACTGTGGTGCTGGGACATTGTGCATCAAATCTCTGTGGAACTGAAGTAGAGTTTCCCTTTATTGATATAAACCCTTCCTAACATGCTGTGCTGGATAAATCAGGGGTTTTATCATCACCTAGACAATGTAAAATGACAAGGAGCAGAAAATAACATGGAGTCAGCATTGCTGAGTATAGTATCTGTTGCCAGATAAAAAGCAATAAAAAACCCCACCCCTAGTAACCCAAAATATCCTACCAGTTGCAAAGCTGCTGCAGATGACAGAGGCAAGGCTTGTTACAGTGTGTCTAGAGCTGCCTATATGTAGGCTGCGCCTGGCTCCCGCAGGACAATCTACGCTGCTAGACCCACTCCCTGTGGCAGGGGCTAAATTCCTTTAGGTGCGGGTCATGGTGCTGCCACCGCACCCAGCTTTCCTCCCACGCTGCTCCTACCACTCTCATAGCTTCCTGAAATTTAAGAGGTGACTCAATTGGAAGTGACTTCACGGATGTCTCTGCACAGACATGAGGACGTGTGTTTGTAGATAGACAGCTGAAGGATTCATTAGATTGCTTGTGTGGGAATCCTGGGCTCCTTCATTCAGGAAGCAGTTCTGGAGTGACAGCCTTGATTTACCTCGACAAGAAAAGGTTATAGATAACACCGATCAAACAGCAATTGCTGGCACGGTGCATGCTGAGACGTAATTTTGTGGTCAAAGATTAAACCAAGAGGCATTAAAGCTGTCAAATGTTAACCAAGAATTTTCATCTCTTTAAATATTATTATATACATACAATACAAACCTCTGGAGGAATCCTTCTTATACGGGCTCTGCTGCTGCAGTTTATGTAGCAAACGGAAGACAACCTTGCAACTAGAGGACAGTAGTTGGGTTTCATCAGGAGGAGAAGTTCCCGGTGCTGCACATTCCATTAGTGATGCCCAGCCTTCAGAATAACCAGGAGTAGAGGCACTGCAAAGGGCCACCCCAGATAAAAGCTTCTCCCCTAATGGGAGTATAATTCTGTCTCCTTCTGTGTGGCAGGGAACAAAATGTCATCCCCATCTGTTTCTGTCTGTTTTTTTTTAAAGTTACTTAAAAAATGTCAAACTGTGCAGGAGCATCTGTATTGTCATTTGCAAACGCAGAGATGCATCCTAGTACATGACTGGTATCAGTATGTGCCACAGAGGTATTTTCTGGTCATCCTTTCTCCTTAAACTATATTCTGTTCATACTCATTCAAAGCCCATTTTTTTAAACAGAAAAAAACTTTCTGAGATTTCAGAAGTCACAGAAACAGGCCACTTTGAACTTTTTGTCAGTATTTGGAGGGCAGGTATTAAAAGAAGTTACTTTAAAGTATCCTTTGAACAGCAGATCTGTTGAATCATTCACTTCTAGCTCATTTCTGTTGGAATTCAGATAAATGAATTGACTTTTTTGCTCCCTTTTTAATCCTATTTGAGTTTTGAAAGACTGGTAATTATTTAGTCTTTGTTTCATGTTATATACTGCTAACCATGGATTTGTTTGGGGGTTTTAATGTTGTTTTTAGAAAACAGAAGGTGTCAAACCCAAACTAGGTTTCATAACAATGCAATTACATAACCATCCAATTAGTAGCTTGTCCGCTGCTATTAATAGCAGCTTCCACATCTAAATCGCTTTGTGCATTGCCACAATAACTGGCAAGAAGAGGCTTCACATTAGTTACTCATTCTCAGAAGAGAATAAATGAACTACATGAAGAGTTATGAGAGGCAGAGTAATGTGCTGTTCATGAGTTGCCAGGCTGCTGTCTCTTTAAATGCTCTTTGCCTTTCTGGACTCACAGGAGACATTCAGATCAAGCCACAAGCCTCCTATGTCCATACGTGCATCTCAGACTGAAGGCCACCAGAAACAGCGCTCAGACCAAGGCAGTCTGAAGCCAGAAAGACTTTGAAGACTTACATAATATAATTAATTCTCCAGTTATGGTGATGTTTTACTGTGGTTCAACTGGAATTCTACCCCAAAGCGGGTTGCCCTTGTCCTCCATTTCAGATATTTCATAACGCTGGCCGTTGCTGGTTGGGTGTTTGTCATGCTGCAACCACTCAAGCACAGACATCTACACAGAGGAAGCTGAACTCTATTTCAAAATACGCCTCGACTGGAGTTCTGATCATAGTAAAATCTGCTTGAGCTGCTGACCACAGAATGTGATCCAGAACTTTTTGTAACTTTCTGTATGAAACTTTCTTTTTTTTTTTTTTCCAAAGGAAAGATCAGATATGATTTCTATTTTTAAAGACAGCTACTTTAAGAGTTGCAGCGTATGAGCTAGTTTGATCTTACCTTCCTCTGTTCCTGAATTCCTACATGGAAGTAAAGAATTCATGAAGAGATTTTTCCATGACCTGGTGACAACCCTCCACTCTTCATCATAGAAATTTCCTTTTCTATCAGATTTCTCATCTGATAGAAAGATGGGTCAAATTCAGATGTATACATGTTTATAAAATAATTTCTTTTCCTGAAGTCCATATTCTTCTCTCCTTGGGTATTTCCACTGCTCTGGAATTTCAGACTGTTCGAGGTTTTGCTTCTTTCACGCTTTCCACCTCTTCACTGTATCATGCTCCCTATCAGCTCTTGTCTAGCGAGACACAACAGTCTCTTCCACTCCTTCTCCCTAGGCACAAGTTGCTTCAGAATTAAGGATCTGCTTACATCAGTACAAAATGAGTTGCATTAATTAATGGCCTTGACTGAAAGTTGATTCAGGTTTCTGTTTTTGCTTTGCTTCCTTGTTAATGTAGTTGTTCTTGAGACCTTCTTTACTTGACCTACAGTTATATGTCATCCCTGGCAAAGAGAAAAAAAAACAAAAGAGAGAATTCCAGAGTCACCTACGTGAGTTGGTTAAAATACAAAAAGGACACACACGTTCTTTTGTGGGCATATCGAACAACACATTTTTAATCACTGACCATGTTTTTAATTTGGTCCATCATTTCATTTCTTGCTCCTATCCATGTTCACTGTAAACTATTTGCATCAATGTAAAATGTAAAACTGCATATGAAAATGTGAAATGTGAACTCTTTTTTTGGATGTCCCTACATAATCTGTAGTGTTCTGCAGCTTTTCCTGCTGTCATGACGATGTCTTAATTTTGCATGTTCGCATATTAAACATCCATTTCAAGGAGATTCATAATTCATTTGGCCCATTCTTACACATTTATATACCTGCAGAAAACACAAGATTCCCGAGCGACTTACGTACTATGTGGTCTCCACCTTTCACATTTGCGGCTAACTCTGCATGAAGCAAGTTACAGCTCTTTTGGGTTGCTGGTGAGAAAGAGAAAGAGGAAAAAACAAAGGTTAGGCTTAGGATGAGATTACAGCACTGTCTGTACTTTCACACTGAAGGTACAACTACTCCAATGTGTCAAAATGAACAAATGGCAAGCTGAAAATCTGATATTGCCATTAATGGAATGGTATCTTTTGGTATGTAATGGAGATAAATGTTCCTTGTGGCACAGAATTACTTCTCTGCCTGCTTACAGAACAGAACAAAATGCTGCCCCACTGCCTGATTTCTTGCCCATTTCTGCCTTGCTGACTTCAGGATTAGGTAGAAAACAGTAGCCAAGTTTTCTTCCTGTAAAGGCTTTAAAAGATACTGCCTTGATTTTGACAAATTTCATGTAAAAATGGGGAGATAGCTTAATTAGAAGGAAATGAAGACTTGATTAAAAGATTTTTGAAACTCAGTAAGCCATTCAGAACTGGAACAGTCTGAACAACTCTGAATCCTGTCTGAGTTTCAAAAGAGACATTGCAGGGATTGCATTAAATTAAGGCTCCTATTCTCCCACTTTCTGAAAAAAAAAAGAATGTCATTTTTGCATCGAATACCTGGGTATGATAAGCTACAAAAATGGCTAGCAAAGCACTGCTGTAGAAAAGCAGGCTTCCCACTTAAACCCAGCAAATGAGATTCACCTATGGTGTAGATCTGTCGAGTGAAAGTCTTACAGAAAAATGACTGTGACCCATTTTGTTTTATAGAAAACGTGGATCTGATGCTCAGAGAAAGAATCATATTGTCCAAGTGCTCAAAGCTACTTATATGAGAGAAGATTGCATTATAAGTAAGCATTTGTAGGATCAAACTAACATAAGAGCGTAAGAAATGCCCTGCTGCGTCCAGCCATCGGCCCGGCCCGCCCTGTGTTTCATCTCGAGCAGTGGTAGAAGGAAAAGCCATCCAGGCATGGGAGCACAAAGCCAGTGCCGTCCCCAAATCACATGCACAGCTGACTTTTGTAACAGTTATAGTATAGCCTGCGTATAGAAATGGTCACGAGGGGATGGGAAGAAAGTAAGGGGGTAATGTGAAATTCTCCCGCTCACAGAGAGCTAGCTATGTTGTGTCTTAGAAGACGGCCCTTTAAAGGAAACCACTCAAAGCACTCACAAATCGTTCACTCGATCACTTACTGAACTCGGGATAGGAAGTAAGTTTAGCCAGTGTTATAGCTGCCAGTTTGGTAGGACACACTAGCAGCCCCCAGTAGCTATCGTGTATATGCACACAATTGTCTGGCTTACCCTCCTACACAAACTCCTTTCTTGGTCCACGGTGGTCTCGTTTGCCAGCCATCACTAATGGGCTTGTTAGTGGGAACTGCAAGCGATGGGCGGTTCCTCAGCCTCAACCATCGCTTCTCTGAGCGGCAGCAGCTGGGCGGCCGGCTATCCTGCAAATGAAAGAGGCATCACAGGAGCTCCTTTGAGTGTCTTCATGCTGCCTTCAACTCCTTTGTATACAGCACCGACAGTTTTTCAGACACAATTACAAAATTACCAAACCATTCAAGCTGCTTTTCATCTGATAAACCTCCAAGTGAAGGATTAATATGCCCCAAGAGATTCTGAGAGATAAAAGCGTTGTGTTTAGTCCAACAGCCCTGCCAAAGAGTTTAGAAAGGTTGCTTCCTGATAGTTAAAGTACAGCCCTCATCTGCATTTATAATTTAACATCTCTGGAAGTATGAACAATGATAGCTTATGAATAAACTCACTCATCAGCTGTAAAAGACTAAAAATTTATCCATGGTGTAAGATTACTTCTATACTTCAGGATGTGCAAAATATACTTAAAATATCTACTGAGACAAATTCTAGCACCACAAACCCCATACAACCATCTCCAGAGTAAGATAAAGCCAAGCCTATCTCCAAATATTTGTTGCCCAGGACGGGAGACCAGATTTTTGATTCATCAAAGTTCTTCCTCTTAACTGTGTTCTCCTTTCACTTGTGAACAGTGATAGAAAGAAATCATTTCTGTGGGAAGCAGTTGTGTTTCTGTTGCTCATTTTGTGCAAAAAAATACAATCAGTATCTTAGTGAACGACCACTTCACTGTATACATACATTGCATATACGTACACTGATACATACCATACTGATAATATTTCTTAAAAATAGCCTCAAGTTTCTGCTGTACAGCTTGTAATGAAACACTATGGCCTCAAATCCCAGTTTTTCCTGACTTTAGCAGCGCATTACTGTATTTCCAGGGGAGATATACACGAGTTACAAATTTTGATTGTGCAATAATAGCTGTTCAGGGATTTAAACCCCTTGCTATCTCTCTGTTACAAAGGTATCTGCCAAACATCTGAGATTTTCTTTCAGGAAAAACAATCAGCCATGCACAATGAAATCATGGATTATTGCTATTTTGGATCTTTTCCGAACTTTTGGCAGGGCTGCTCTAGGGACCCATATAACCTCTTAATGCAAGCCTCTTGATGGTTGGGACCCCATAAATATCAAGGTCTAGAGCAATCTCTGCTTATAATTGTCCAAAGAAATAAGTTTCTGGCTCCTTTCATGATGTCATTGACCCCGAGAAAAATAATTGCTAAGGTTAAAACGTCTCTTGGTGATCTGTCGAGCAGCGAAATTGCTTACTCACAGTCATGACAACTCCCACAGGGCCGGTATTTGTGACCTGCCAACTGCCTGATTGCAACTATTCATATTGGAGTTTTGATGGTTTAGGAAAGATTAAGATAAACTCCCTGCATTGATCTCAGGCTGAGAGGAGAAATGTCACTTTTTTTATCTGGAGATGGATCAGTGGAAATCATTTTCAAATACTCCTGATTATTCATGAGTTGAAAACAACCGCTAATTTCTTGCAGAAGCAGCAGAATTTTCTTGTTTAAAATGAAGATCATTGTTCAGAAATAACTCCCAAATTACCATCTCATTTACTTTCCCCAAAAGGTATTAAATGTGATCAATGTGCTCATATAGGGCATCGAACAAATGATAGAGAAGTATTTCGTAGCAAACAGACTGACTAAGGGGAGTTTTGAAGGGAACAAAGGGATGCACAGGCCAAGTTTGCTTTCTTGAATTGGTTTTAGGCTGTGCAGAAAGTATCTCAGAAGACTGACGTGGGGGATTGGAGTGCGGAGATTTATGATGTGCAGCCATGGGCTGTTGAGCATCCCGACCTGAGAGAGTTTGGCGCGTCTTACAACAAACTGAGATTAATTTTAGATTCTGCAATAAAAAATAAAAAAGAAGAGTATGAGTGGCCTTCCTTGAACAATGACATGTGGTCGGTGCATAGGAGCGTTATGTTTCTGGAGCTAACAGGCAAATCTGTATCGGTAATAGCGCGCATCCGCACTTATGGCCTCATAATTACCCGATAAAATTTCAGATCACTCAGAAGAACGTGGAAGAAAAAAATATTTAAGAGATCCTGTTGTTCCACAGGAAACCAGAAGATCCGTAACAGCATACCCTTCACTCCCAAGCACGGGCTAACCCACAGCATAGAAGGAGGAGAACGTGATGGCAGTGAATGTAAATGAAAACTTGCACTTTAAAGAAAGGGAAGCAAAGGGCACAAAAAGATGTGCATGGCAAGCAGAGTTGAAAAACGGAAAGCTTTTGAAACGTATGCTTCGTCCCTACGCTCTCCATGGCAGTTTTAGACTGGTTTGGGAAGGAGTAACAGGAGTTCTCACTCACATTGCCCCAAAATCAGTTTGCTTCCAGGAGTTACATGTTTGGCAAGATGAGAAGTCATGAAATATCAAGGGTAGGCTGCATATTAGAAAGCAAAGAACAGCAGCCTTCCTCTTCTAAAAAGTAAAACTGAAAATGTCGCAGACAACTTCAGGAAATACAATTGTCTGGTAAGAAGGCCCGGTGCCTGTTTCAAGCTTATTAATGTCAACGGCAGGTTTTAAAATCTGACAATGAATAAAGACATTCCTTTCCTGGGTTGATGTAAGGGTCTGTCCCTCGGACAGAGCAAAATTTTACCGTGATGCCATGGGGTGACCTTCAAAGCTGTCCTTTCCAGAAAGAACTGTAAAGGATCGCCTGATATACCATTCTCAAGGGTTAGCAAGAAAGCAACTCACGCGGAGCTCGGCCCAAGCTCCTTTCTCTTGCCCGAGTCAATTACATATAAATTGAATTGGACTCCGACGTTCTCTTTGTCTCCTCTTGCATCCTTTCATCAAATAGTTACTTAAAATAAGTATTTCCTTCCTCTATCGCTTGCTAATGTTTGTCAACGTTAGCTGCAGTTGTCAGGCCAAGGTGAAAGTCAGCTAAGAGGAAGAAATCCACAGAGCAGGATCACAAGGCTGCCCATTTCTTCTGAACTTGATGCTTTATTTCAGCAACTCTGCTGGATCCCACTCTTTCAAACCTTCGCGTTTCTCGCCAGCTCAGAGGCTCCTATGTCAACATTTTCTTTACGGTAAGTCCTCGTTATGGCAAGCCACATGTACATAGTTTTCAACATAGACACCCCTTCACTCGCATCTCAGAATAAGACTAATATGTGAGCGTTCAATACATCTTACTACTAACATGGATACAAACAAGGCAGCCAAGTCAATAAATTCTATGAGATAGGCTTTTCCCTGAGGACAGGAAGGAAGTAAATGAATAGAAGTACATATGTTAGGCAAGGCCGAGTCCCTAACAAGACATCTGTAGAAGAGAGGGAGAGAATAAATCTTTTCCTTATTCTCAGTGGAACTGCATTAATCTTGCCTCAATTAGGCTTTTCTTACCTATTGCTTTTCCCCCGTGAGCAAGCAAACAAAAGCTGCAGAAAGGGCAGAAAGAGGAGAGCCACAATAAAGGTAGAATGTAAAAAAAAACCAAAAACCAAAAAACTTTCAGAGAACAAGAAGATAGTTAAAATATTGTGATTAGGCAAAGCATAGCTCCTCTCTGAACACGTATGCCTTTACACAGTTTACGCACTACATTTCCTCTGCCCAGAGCCAACAGCTAAAACTAATCCTTTACAGAGCATTTATCAAACAAGGAGGAAGAGGTGAATGTCGTCAAGAACAGAACCCACTTGCAGAGTCATTTTCTCTGATAGTCACCGAGTCCTGGTGCCTTCTTAACACAGCCCCCAGGGCAAAGAACGGTTTATTCCCCCCTACCCCAATTAACTTTGGATGTCTGAAGAAGAAACATAATCTGTTTTCACTCCTGTAGTGCACAGGCTCACGTTCAGTGACAGACACAGAGACTTCTTACGTTCAAGGTACCCGGTTCGCTCTTACACGTGTAGAAATTCCTGCGGGCTGTGTAATACAAACGTTTCTTCATAATGTCCTGACGATTACTGTTCTGCTCATCTAATGATAGAAGAGGATATGTTTGTACCCCCATGGTAGAGCAGGCAAGAACGCCAAGACACATTCGTATGTGCCCTAGGTGTGAGGAAAGTGAGGATTTAGAGCCTGTGGATTTAGTTCCTTCAGTGCCTGTACTCTACGACAACGTTGAGGCATGTTAATAATCTCTTAGGAGCAAATGACACAGAATGCAGAAACAGCAACAAAAATTATTCACAGATTTCTTACCCAAATGCTGTTTACATTTGTTAAAATCACATTCTACTGCAGTTAACGAGATCTACGTTTCTATTTCTGCTAATAAAAAAAACCCAGTATCTTCATCTGTCCATCCATCTATACACCATCTTCCAAAGTATCATAGCACCACAAATCCCTATAACCATCACAGGACCAACACAACATTCACACCAGGCAGGACCCAGCGAGTACCTTTCTTCCTCATGATCACACATCTGCTGGGAAAGCCTGAGCCTGAAGCCAGATAGCGGCACCAGCCCCGGGTGCAGCCACCCACCCACCCACCCACCCACAAAACGCCCAGGGCTCTGGACATTCAGCAAACTTTCTCTAGCCCTTCCTGAACCCTCACCATCTTGGGAAGCTCAGCTGTTTCCTTCTGCCTTGCTCGGCGATTCCCACGGCCCTTTCCCATCAGTCCTCTGCAGTGTTCCCAGTCTTCTCTGCCTTTCTCATTCCCTTTCCACTGCATTGCACAATCCCCTCCCAGGTAAATTGCCCCAAGCTGAGAAAATAAGCCCAAACTCCTGTCAAAAGGTTTTCCTGCACCAACACCTTTCTCCTTGACTTGGCTGCCTACCACCTTCCCCACTCAATTTCCATTTACAGCACAAACTCTTTGAGACAGGAGCTGTCTCGTACTCCCTGTTTTCACAATGCCTAGCACAACAGCGATCTATTTTGTGACCTTCAGATGGTCCTTTTTTTTTTTTGCTGTTGCTTATATAATGCATATGATTCATTAATATGAAGTCTCCCGTAACACAGAACATCTGCTTTTGTTTTTTTATTTTTTTCTTGTCCTGTGAAGTTGTCAAGTCAGCTTTGGGATATTTTGTCTAAACTTGATCCTGAAAAAGCTGCTGTAACTAGGATGGGAAATCTTTTTCAATTTCATCTTTTGGGGATAATCCCGTGTTGGTATATGCTATTTCCTGATTAGATGTCTGCATTAGAAGAACATTTTTCTTCGTCGTTGTGTTTTTGGTGTAGTTTTGGAAAAGGTAATCCTTGGGTCATTAACACTTTCTGTGGTCCTGTTGAGCTTGGCAGAGTTTTCTTTCCTTGTAATTCACGGCAATTTTTTTCCCCTATGTATATTCCCTTGAAAGGTTTCCTCCTTCTGTTTTGTATTTTAACGCTTGGATGAGGCTCTGAATCTTGGGTGTTGTGGCCATTTCTACATAGGGCATTATCTGTTTTGCCTTTAAAAATGCACCAGCTTTGCAAATTAGAGGGTAATGATTTATAGCCCCAATGCTGCTCACTCTCTCATTACTGGTCAAACAATTACTTTTTACAAATGTCAGATAACAGATGGTGAAGAGAAATTTTATTTCCTTTTCTTCCTAATCTAGCACACACAAAAGTGAGAAGTGGGGAGAGCTGGACACACACTTCAGATTTGAAATGCATTTGGTTTTAATCAGCATTTAAAACCTGCCGAGTTCTACAGTTAATTGCATTTTTTTCCCCCTATTTTGGTCAATATTTCATACTCTGAAATTCAGTTCAATATTGACAAAGGCTTACTAGTTTATAAAGTTCATCTGCTTTTGTCTTTAAGATGTAGTTACATCATAGAATCATAGAACAGAATCACACACTGGTTTGGATTGGAAGGGACCTTTAAAGGTCATCTAGTCCACCCTCTCCCGCAGCGAGCAGGGACATCTGCAACTAGATCATGTAACATACAGTTGGCAAATTTCTCTAAGTTTTGAATCCTGAAAACCAAATTAAGCTACACTGTAAAATTGTTTCTATTTTTCCTTAGCAAGGAATTACTATTACTATAGTTTATTTGCAGCAAAGTGTTCTGTTCTAGAAAGATGAGCTAAACAGTTGAAAATATGCCTACAGGACACACTTCATAATCCAGAATTTTACATATAGTCTAGAAACATTACCTAATATTAAACATTGCATCATGTAAGATATTTATTTTGTATCTATACAAATGGATACAATTTTTTTTCTGTCTGTTTGTCTCTGTTAGATTATTATGTTGCTGGTGATACAAGTTATCCTGAGATAACACACTTGAAAAGTACAGTTTGTAGCAGACACAAAATGGTGGGTGATATTCAGCTGGAAAACATCTTAATGTATATATCTTGCTATCACAAAAAACCACACCAAATTGTTTGTAGACAAAAAGAAGAAGAAAATGATAGAAAAGTCCTATCCAAGAAATGCACGTTATGGTTATGCTACGAGCCACAAAATTCAAAGAACACTGGAAATTCCCTGGAGAGATGAGAACCAAGACTGAGAGATTATTACTCTGCCTTTTCTGATTCATTTGCTGAGTTATTTTGTTCAGAGTACACAGAAAATGTTTGTTTTTTTCTTATGGTTAGCATTTGAGATTACAGTGTATGTTCTCATTTTTACAGCGAAACGCTCTTGTCACTGCAAATGCACCCACCTTTTGCCTGTTCTCAGCAAATGTCTCTCAGGAGTAATGAAAATGTTCTGTCTCATTTTTGAGCAAACCATGGCAATATCTTCTGTTCACTTCTGTTCCAAAACTTTCCATTAGTGGGATCTGAATCCATTTTTTGCCACCTTGATAGAAAAGGACAGGAAAAGATTTAAAAATTGTTTAAGTAATTTAAATAACAGCAGCAATTTTTCATCTTTCTCAGCTGCCTCGGCCAAGGCTTATCCTAATGCTCCTCCGAATACTTGTCTTCTCCCCTGCATGTTTAGCTGATGCTAGCAGATGCTTAGCCTGCGTGTCAGCCCTCCGGGGATGGAGCCATAAATGTCTTCCTCAAAACTGCATCGAGTACCATTCCCCTCACAGCAAAACTTAATGACTTTGCATACGAATCAAAGAACAAATGAGGCCCCTCACTAAGAGGAATGCAAGTTACAGTTTACTTTCTTATCCTTGCTTGAACTCAAGCCTTCTGCAACCACTGCAAGGCCTCCTCTCTTTAAAATTCATGTATTCTGCAGATGCTGCTCGTAGCATCTCACTGACAGGGATGAAAGGCAACGGGGCAAAAACAAGCCCTGAAAAATCAGTTTATTTGATCACCTTGTACAGCATAGATCTGTGACTAAAAAAGGGAATGATTTTGCATTAAACTGAAGGCAGACAAAAATACAACGTCAAAATAAGAGAACTGAATAAACTAAGTCCAACCTATGTGAATGGACTATGTACTAAGCAGAGAGTTACGTTTATAGCCGTTGGCATACGATTGTGTAAGAGTTGTGGTGTTTAGTGTTTTAGCAGTGTTTATGGGCTGGGGCAAAGCTTAACGTGCTAGAAAGCAGGGGATAAATGAAAAGATAGGAGTTGATTTTGTTGGTTTGTTTTTTTTTTCCTGAAAACTCCATTCTAGAGCTAATCCTACGCTGCGTGAGAACCCGACTCACGATTTCTGCGTGACTGGGTTTGGCAGGACTCAATGTTTGTTACCAGCGCAGTGCTGCTGTGAAGGCTGCTAACGGTATTTGGAATGGTAAAACAAAAAAAGATTAATGATATGTTCCAAAGATTGAAAATTTACTATGGAAATTTGACTTGAGAAAGATATAAGAACGTATTTCCTATGTGACATAGATAAATGCAAAACTCAGGGGGAAAAAGTTTGCTTTGTGAGGTTGGATACACTGTTAATAAAAGAAAAAAATAAATGAATCAGATTATAAATACCAGATCTTCATGTAATGTAATTCACTTTCCTTCCATTGATTTAAGCAAGTATTAAATTGACTTAAAGGCAGCTATGTCAACTCCGATCACCAAGGGGGTTGGTTCTGAACACGTAAGAACTTGATTTCTTAAAGCCTTTTATATTTATTGTTCCCGTGTTGCATAGAGAGGCTGATCATATCTCAGCAAAGCACGGGCTGCCAAGCGAATGAACAAAACCCGCATCCCTCACCACATGACCTCAGTTTAGATCATTCTGTGTGGGGATAAGTATGGATATAGAAGTATATTTAAAAAATAGATATATACACATGAAAGTGTATATAAATAAACAAAATCTTCTAAACATATATACGTATAGACATATTCAAATAAAAATTACAAATTCACAATGATGACTTGATCACATACCTTGTCTTTGCTTGTTCACGTGCATTCGTTCGTTCTTCATGCCGGCTTGCCCCTGAAGTAACAAGGTCTGGAACCAGAAAGAGAGTAACTTCTCTAAATCTCAAAGTACCATAATCTGGGATTTAGAAAGTAAAGTGGTACCATTACAGCAGATAATTGTAACTCTGGAGAAATAGGTCAGAGCTGTAGTTCATCTCAACAAATGAGGTCAGGTTTTGCTTTCTTTTATTGTGCTGTTGCTTTGAAAGAAAAGCCCTTTTTTTCTGTATTGGTAAGAGCACCCCATTCCCAAGCAGCAGCACTAGAAAAGGTAAGTGTAGAAACTACACCGGTCTGTATGGCCTTAGGTATCCGGTCCCTCCTCAAAGGCTTCCAGTATTTCCTTCCGTGCCTTCCACTCGACACGTGCACAAGTAAATCTTCCTATGCCATTTTTAATATTTCTTATATACTTACATACGTTGTTGCAATTGAGTAGCACACAGCACGCATGAAAACAGAAGAGCATTTCCCAAATATCTTCAGTGTGAGGAAGGATAAGCGTGCAGGCTCATGCATCGCATTCTCTTATCGCTGCAGCTGCGTGCTCTGGTTACTTATTAAAGAAAAGTTGTCTCTACAGGACTACTAAAGGAAATGAAAATAACAATCCCAGAATTTTCCGTAATTGCTTTTATGGAATGCAGTCATTCAAGAAGGAATTTTGTGCATCTGGCAAAGGCGGTGTAACTACAAAAAAATACAGCCTTCCTATAAATGCTCTATGATCCCTGAGGAAACCTCAGGAAACAGGCTATTGCAATGCAGATTTGCACGCTTCCCTGAAGAATACTGCACTTCCACAAATCCTTCCCTGAAGAGATTTAGCTTTGCAACAGTTTACACTCAAGTACAATTAATTTTGATGGTCCCTGCGTAATTACAAGTCAAATGTTTAAATTTCATATCGGTTACCACAGGAGTCGCTTCCTGGGCCACTACTTCGTGAGCTGCTCTGGCTGTAGTTCGCAGCCGTCTTCATCCTCTAAGAACATGATAAGCTCAAAGCACACTGCTCTCTCTGACCCAGCTGAAATATAAAGCTAGTCAGTTAAGGCTTTTGCTGTCAAGTATGTGACGTGTGAAAGAATAACATGGACACCTCCTCTGTTCTACATCATGAGATACAAATTCAATTCTGATTCGAATAAGAGAATTTGTGCCTTGTGCTGTTGATGTGAATAATAAGACTCCCTTGCAAGCAAGCAGGTGAACCAGTTACAGTCTTGTTTACAAGCATTTACTAATTCTTGCTTTTTGTTCATGGCAACTATTTGGACAGATTAGTACTTAGGCAATTACAATTTGTAAAAATTTTGATCAGCTTGGGCTAGGAGTGAGCTGTTAATTCCTCTCTGATTAAAAAAGTTTGTCTTATCAGGAATCACAAAACTTTGCACTCAAGGTTTTTTAAGTTTTCTGTTTTGATATTCATCTAGATATATACATCATCTATTAAATATTTACAGAGGAAACCTCTTAAAACAATGAAATATAAATGAGTCATTGGGTAGAGGCAGTGCATTTTTCTGCCAGGTTTTACCCAGACGGTTTACGGGGGTTTTTATGCAGGGATACGATAGTCTAATCAATCTGGCAAAGGGAAATCAATATGAGAATAATTAATTTAACTTGTTATTATTTCTCAAAGTGACAGATTGATGATGGGTCATGAAAAAAATATTAAGCATTATCAATTTCCCTCTACTGTAGGCAAATAAAGCTAACTGGTCTGTAGCCATTCCCTGTCTGACACAGGGAGCTTTCATAACAGAAAAGTTACCAAGGGCTCTGGGTGAAAATAATGATGAGATTTAAGACAGAAAATGTTTACTCTTCATGAATGTATCTATTTTAAAGTAGAAACATAACATATCAATGAGTCGATACGTCCTTGTCTACAAAGATTTCACAAATGGTGGCCGAATTTCCTATTTTAATACTTGAGCCTGCTGGTCAGAGAAGAGAGTTCTGACATAAAGGAAAAGGTGCAACTGAGTCAGAACTGGTAATGGCAGGCGAGCAGGAGCAGGCTTCTTTAGCTGATTGCCTTCAGCAGTTTGGGAGGAACAACCAACAAATGACAGCTGTCACTACTAATAATCACGGCATATGGGGTACTTCCCAGAAAAAGCCAGAGAGATTAAGCCATAAAATTACAGAAACAATAAATGCACATTGTACTTGGTGTGGGTATTTACATTTATTTGTATTTGACCCCATTTATGATGCATTTGAATTGCTGTACTCAGAAAGTATAAATATTTTCTCTACAGCTTCAAATTTGTTTTCTCTTTTATTGTTTCTCCAGATATCCTCCTCTTCCTTCTCTCCTTTCCTTTTAATGTACATGATGGAAGGACTCTAATAGTCCTATCAGCTGCTGAAATTTGTTGCTTGTTTGTAGCGGAGATAAAGTAAAAGCACAAGAAATGCAAATCACTTTGTCAGCCTCTAGTGGGAAGAATGTAGCTGACTCTGCCTGGCATAAGGATAAATTTAACACCGAGTCAGAAAACATCAATTCTTGGCATTTCAGGTAGGGTAGTATTTTCATAGCCACCACCACAGAATGGATGTTTGCTCTTACCATTTGCTGTGTCTTGTTCAGGAGATGAACATCATCACCATGTTTCCAATCACAGGAATCAAAAGCAAACATAAGCTGTGGTAGAAAGGGAAGAAGCACATCTCCAGGATCGCTCAGGGCTGAAAGGAAAACCGTCACAGTTTTACAAATGCTGAATGCAGCACATTCGTACTGTGGCTCTAGACGACATTCTCAGCCTCTAACGTGAGTGAAGACACCCACATGCCTAAGTCTCAGTAAAAGCAGCGTTTAGATATGTGCTTGATTTAAATGTAGAAATCAAAGCAATAAAGGAGCATTTAAGCCACCACTTGTATATTCATCCTCTCTTCCTTTCTATAAATATAGTACGTTTCTGACATTCTTGGTATTATATAACATCTTTCACTTCTTCTCTTCTTGCATTATTCTTGACTATAAGTATTTTTGAACGTTGTCTCTATTGCTACATGTGAAAGTTCCCTTTAGCTTTAGGCTTGAACAACTCAGCTACCAATACTATGTAAACCAGGGAGTCTAATAACCCTTGACAGTTTACATAAACTCAGTAGCTGTTCCACTGAAATTGGATAGAAAACATTGCAGTTGCAATATTCGGGTCACTACCTGAATTAAACAAGGGTTTGAGAAACGAAATAGTCAATAATCAGTTTCGCGAAAAAGTGCGAAGACAGGAAACTAAGGGGGCCTTTATACTTTTTATTTTTTTGTTTTAGTAATACTTTCTCCCTCTCCTTGATCAAATTAAAGGAAATATTAAAAAGCTTGTAAACAACTGTGATAGTTTCAATTTAGATCACTTTGGTTTTGTGAACACTTTCAATTTAAAATACATGCTCAAGCAATTTCTCTTGACCAAATGCAAAATACTTTCCTTTACAGCTGCCCAGAATAATAAAGGATTTGAGCTCTCTTAACTCTTACTCTCCAAACTCCGAGGGGAAAATATTATTGCGTGCTGAGAGTCATTACGGTGATTCCAGCCAAGTTACGAAAACCCCACGAGTTTTACTAGTCCATACTGATACTTTCTGAGCAATAACAGAGCTTTTGGAAGTTGCTGCAGATAAAAGCTTCTTAGCAAGACCGAAGAGATGCCTGTGCGGTCCTCGTGAAAGCGTAAGGTAACCGCTTCAAACTGCAGCATTTTGTACCTAATCCAATGCCTGCAGAACTCATTTGTAATTCTATTTATTTCAAAGGGGTTTCATGTTTGCAGTAGGTAAAATGGCTTTCTGAGCCAGCAAGAGGAGCCTGCTCTTGTGTCGTGCTCAGGTATGGCTTCAGAAAAGTGGAACGTCCTCTTTCAAAGATGTAAAACTGCATTTTGGCCATGGTGTGCCTATTAAACCAAAGTCTCATAATGTTTTAGTAATGTGGAACCTGAGTTTATGGTCTCGTGAGTGCCTCTACATCTCGCCTGCATAGAAATTTCACAGCATTTCAACTGGATAGGCCAACTTTTTCCAAACACCTCTCCTAAGAATGAGTGACTCTGTTGAAAATTAACGCCACTCCCAACTTACAACTCCCATACCTTCCCAGGAAAAAAATATTTGATCAGATGCACCATCTGAAAACAATATTAGAAAACGTTTACTGTATACGGTGGATATGAATACTTGGTAACTTTTGCCTATTACAACTCATTCCCTTGGCTACAGCACTTGAATAACCTAATTCTGTCTCCCTGCCTGGAGCTTCTGCTGCATTAAGATGCTGCTTTCACTTTATAGCTGGATTCTCTTTGCTCCTGCATTTGCCAATTCTTTGGTTTAGACACGGAGTGGGCAGTCACAGTTAGCAACCAACATTATCAACAGGACACACAGCTGGCCCGGATCTGATGCTTGTCTCATCAGCATCTTCCTATTGCTTTCAAAGTCACAGCAATATAAATGGTACACAAGAAACCTTTCCTATAGTTATAAGGAAATTGTCAGGCATCTTTTTCACCTATGATTTTGTATGATCTCTAACATGAGAATATGGATACAAATCGAGCATCAATGTAAAGTGACATTCTTCAAAGAAAAGTAAATAATCTAAATACATGCAGTAAGTCCTAGGGATATTCTCTACCCCTAGACAGCTCTCTCCTTCTTACACTGCCTAGTGCACGATGTGGAGTTTGCAGTACTTACACCATTACTGTTCATCTTCTGCGTGGACGATTTATCTTCCATGCAAGGAGAACAAAAGAAAAAGAAAAAAAAAGTAAAAGCTTAGCAAGGGATGAAAGTCTATATTTTACTCTTTGAGCTGTTATAACCACTCTGGGAGAAAGAAAGGCTAAGTCTCTTTTATCTTGAATATATTTAGTAAATTATATCTTTTTCTAATCAGTTACCAGTTTTTCATACTTCACTGATACTGCACAATAAACTTGACTGAAGTCTCTGAAAAACGTGCAGCTGTGAAAAAAGCATTGGCAAGGTGGTAGGACGGAGGAGTTGTGAGTGAATGACGGAAGTTATGATCCCTTTATATGAAGCCACAACACAGCCCTCTGCAGTCAGTCTGTACAGCACCTGCTACCTCGCATCACGACGTGTGGTGTGGAAGCAGGAGGATTAAGTGAACGGAAGTGATGAAGGGACTATAAGTCCTCTGGTATGACCAAGGACAGAAGAGACAGAGGCTCTGCTCTCTGAAGAGAAACTCCCAAGATGGATATGTTAAAGTAAACCAAATAAAGAAGGTGACTCAGAATCTTGTGTCTCTGCACTTCACCTCTGCCCGGGCACACGATGATACTCAAAGTAAAGGTGTGAAAACCAGGGCTGACACAAAAATACCTCTCCATAGTAACTAAACTGCCGAACTAACGTTACCAGAAGTCACCAACTCCAACAGCTTAGCAAAACTCACAAGGATAGACTAAACATGTATAAGGACATCCAGATTATTGAGGTTTTATCACATTAAGTGTCATGTATAGTGATTTAGGCCAATACATACCCGGTGCAAACTACAGCAAGAGCCAGCATGGAAAGCTACAGGTACGTCTTTACATCCTGTCCTGAAGCACAGAACAGTACAAAACAGCACTGGAGGCAAATGGGAGAGACAACATTACCTTCCTCTTTCCAACAGTCATCAGTACACTGGCTCTACCTCACTTACAAATGTTTGCCAAATGTGGCTACTATAAGCTGCAGAGCAATGTCACTCTTAATAATCTTTCCCCTTTGCTTTCCTGTTCTGCCTGCTGGCCAGCCTGCCATGAAGTAGCTGGCTTCTACTATCTTGCCCTCTTTTTAGTTTGTGAAATTTTTCGCTACCCTTTTCCCTCCTTTATTCCAGAGGGTTGTGGCTGTGGCATAACTTAATTAAACTTTTCTGGTCTTAGGTACTTCTATTTTCATATTTACCTCAGTAAAGTTCTGTAGAAGGGAAAAGACAGTGTTTAGATTTGCTTTGAATGTCCTCGCAGCTGTGAAACGTGGATGGCAGTGTTGCTGGAACCGACTCTCTTGTGAGGTTTCCTGTACTTTCTACTTGCAGTATTGCCAAGAATATTCCTAGGGTAGTTTTTTCACAGTGACTTGGAATTTCACACTCTAGATGAAAGCCATGCAAAAGCAAATGAAAAGCAGAGTTTAAAAGAAATAAGAGTATTTCAGGTTAGCTGTGTTAAGAAATGAGCGAGCTTAAAGGAAAACATTCCTTCTTTTTCTCTCCCTTCACCAACTATTAATTTCCTACTTAGTATTTCCTTCAGATTTCCCTGGCATCTGTCAACAATGGCACAGAGGTTGCTTCTACTTTATCTGCTATTTACTGGCAACTGAAACCTAGCCTCTCAGATGAAAAAGCTATAAGCATGTAGTCCATGGATTTCAAATAGCGCCAAGACCTCTGATCGTAGTCGGAAGCCACTGAAGTGGCACGGTAGCATAGCTGGCTTATCCATGTTTTTAAAAAGTACTGTCCTCTCTTGGCCTAGGGAAATTTAGTCCTGTAGGACTATATCCTCTACTTGCTTAAGAATACAACATCAAGCACCATATCATGTTTTACCCACAAAACTCAAGGCAGCTCTGCTCCCTGAGACCTGTACAAAAAGTTGCTGGTCTCTTGAAAAACCTACCAAAGCAGCAATTGCTCATATGAGAAATATTTCCATCTTCAGCTTCTCCAAGGACATCTGCTTAACTTCTGACTTTTTTTTTAAAAAGCACCTTTTTGTCAGCAGCTGAAAAACAAGGAGATGTGTTAGAATCTGCTCTGGAACTGCTGCTGAACTCTCGTATGCGCTCTGCTTCATGCCAAAGAGTTACAGCACTTGGGTCTCTCATCCAATATTGTCTGTGGCGTAACCAGGAGAACAGCTTCCAAGCCCTGCAGATTGAATGAGTCTGAGCACACTTCCCACATCCCAAAGCAGAGCAGCTGGAACCTGAAACACGCATTCCAAGCTTCATTTCCTAAGGACGATATGTATAGAGAGAACGTAACGACAGCGGTAAACACACAAAAGCCATTGATTTTGTAGAATTCATGAATGGATCAGTTAAAGGTGGCCAAATTCCAGGGTCAGGTTACTCAGTACAACTATTTGTCTTGCTGAGAGAGTAACTCTGCTAACATCGTACGCTAAAGCTTGCAAGTCTCTTGGCTTATCTTTTATTACCTAACCATCTTTTATGGTGCTGAATATACACATAGTGATTGAGAATATGTATTTTAAGTAGTCATCTACTCGTGTAAAAATCCAGACAAATGCTTTTCTTGTTTGGAGGTCTTCATTCAAACACAGATGAAGAACTGGATGAAGCATCAACATCTTTCCTGCTTTACATAAGCCAATTATATCTGTGCAGCTGCCAATGTTTTTTTTCAGAGGCCAAGCCTGTAAAGCCATAGCCTTCATTTGCAGGGAAATGAAGAGAACTCTGCAGGTATCTTCCATCTCCTGCTTCTCTAATTGTGCTATTCTTCATTTCATAGCCCAGAAACCTCAAGGTCCAGCTGATCAATTCTCAGAGCACGTTTCCTTTTGCCAAGAGCTGATTTATTATTTTTTGAGAGATGCAGAGAGCTGGTTCTAGATAGAATACCAGCTTTACTCTCACGCTCCTCAGGTGCCTATTCTTTACAGGAGCTGCTGCTAAACTTCTCTACAAGAAAGAAGCCAGAGCCACAGTATTCATAGAGATCATGAAAAGAAATACTGTAGTTTTCAGGGAAGAGCACAGCTTGGGAGAGAATGAGAATGAATCACAGTGAATCAATTTCACTCACTGAATATAGTACAGAAACGGGAGGAGAGGAAAGATATTTGCCTCTGTCTTCTATAAAATAACAGCTACACCTTCTCAGGACTCCTTTCGAAGCGGTATGCAACATTCAGTGTAGATACACTTTCTGTACAAGCACTTAGCAGAGCGAAATCATACAGGAAAAAAACCCCTCGAGATGTGCAAAAAACACATCAACAAATTATACTGGTACAAAACATACATTTAGAACGGGCCTAGCAAATACAGACTAAGTGACTGTGAGGGAAGACTGGAGAAATTTCTCTCCTAAAAATTAAAGGCCTTTATTTAATGCAAGTGTCCTATGCATGCCTTGTCCGGATGAACTTCAAGTAGAGTGAAAGCTAGCTATATGAAACAAGAAATGCCTGTCATTTTTATGTCTTTTTATTTCTATTTTTCAAAAAAAATGCTTTTAATTTAAGAATTTTATTAAATCTAAATAAAGTACACTTTGATAAAAGTTTCTCTGGTTATTCTGGAGAGAAAACACATTCAAGAAGATAAAGAGCTCATCTGACACCCTTCTAAATTAGAAATCCTTGAAAAGAATGAGCTAAACTCTTTCACAAACAGTGCCCCACATTGGTCTGCGTTGTGATGAAATGCACCAACAGCTGATGAGGAGGAGAGAAGGGAATTGAAACTTGCAGGGGTAAAAGTTACGAGGAGAGGACCAGCACATACCCTAGGATTTCAGTTAGGAGTGTTTAAATACCTCCCTGTCTCAGTGGTTCTTAGATGAAGAAACAAATGCAGCTGTCTCTGGAGACACAGCAGCATTTTCTGTAACATTAGTTAACTGTGTTTACCCAAGTCCATTTTTCACTGACTCATCTCCACACCGCATTGCTACAAGTTGGCCTCTGCTTGGGAAGGCAGCTTGGCAGGAAAAAGATTCCTCTGCTTGCTTGCTTGCTCAAGGTCTTCTTACTGACTAGCAAGGGCCAAGTTTCTAGCGGAGCCGAAAAATGTGCCAAGAAGCGTAACTGGGTTTGTTTCTCTTTTCTTTCTCAGTCACAAAAAGGAGTTGCTGCCCTGCACCACAGAAGACGCAAGTTAGGACAGTAATATGATTGAGACTGAGTAGGTGGAAGAGAAAAGTACGTGCTGGATGTGCAGGGCATGTTGGCCAACCCAGGCAGAAGAAACCAGACAGAATGGTTTGCTGAGCACACGAATGATAAAGAAGCCACTCTACCAGAGGAAAAGGAAGCAGAGCTCCCCTTCCCACCCCTTACACAATGGAAGCAAAGAGCTCCAAAGAGGATCTTAAAACAGTAAGGCCTCCCCCAACGCCTTAGCGCAGAGCTCTGTTCTTCCTCATCCCTGCCCCCCATTTAATTTAAAATAAAAAGAATGACTTCACCCTTTCTTTGGGAACAAAAAGAAAAAATCTACAAAGCACTTTAATGGCAAATCCTTATCGAGATGAGCAATTCTTTGTTGAACAGCACCTGAAGTAGGAGGGCTTTGTGTCTGGTTTCAATCCACACACACCTTCGTGGGGAACGCATGAAAAATTATAATATGATCTGAGGGCTAGCCCATGAAATTAGGGAAAAAAAAAAACTATTAGAAAGAGAGTGCATACTTTTAATGACCTGGGTAATTAAACATCGGAACAATTTAGCAAGATCGGGGTGGATTTTCCAAATGGTTTAATATGTTTATACTTAGACTGCTTCATAACATGGTATCTTGTAGGTAGCAAATTTGTAAACACAGTTTGGTAACACAGATTTTTGCTTCAATTTGCAGCAACAGCCTACATAGATTTAAAACCATTAAGAGGAAGGCTAATAAAAAAAGTGAAATCACACTATCAGCCACTCTGGTAATCCCACCCATCTTTCATACACTACAGGGAGATTTCAAGCAATCTCCAAAGGGGCAGATTGGGTTAGAAAAGAAAAGAAAAATAATATTCGTAAGAGATTTATAATTAAAGCCAAAGATTCATTTCCGCTTGAAACAGATGGCCAGGCAAAGGCATTCTGGATAATTTAGCAAAAGCCTGTGCTTCAACTAGCTAACAAAAGCAGAGATTTAATCTTCCATCCACTTGCACAGGGTAACCTGTTTAGTGTGTATTATGGATCACGAAATATCTGCATTGCTTAATAACTAACACACTTACAGGGCCAGTGCAGATCCAGAATTATGAACAGCATTACTGCTTCTAATGAAAATAAATTAAAAAGGGAAGAGAAAGACTAACAAGACTTAGAAAATTCTAGATGAGAATGAGGTTGAGGGCTGAGCAACTCAGGAGAAACGTAACGTCATTATAATGAATGGTAGATACCTAAAATAGATCACGGAGATGTTGAGGCGGCAGTAGTGCTGGGTAAATGCAGTACATTTCACGGACAATAAAAAGTAAGTTTTTCTTTGTTTCTTTATGGTAAAGAACCATAATACAACACAATTATAGCACTGGATGGGTAAATTTGAAAATTTACTCCTTAGAGGAGGCTGTCCATATTTTCCTAAACTGGACAGACATGGCTGCTGTTAGTATATTTTGTGATATAAAATACAATTAGAGAGTTTATTGTGTATCCTCTCTATTTTATATATATTCACCTTCTGTTTTGCACAGGGTGCTTTTAGAAAATAGATGTAAAAGTTGAGACAAAGAATGGAATTCCTCTAAGGAAGACCATGTCAAACTTGACTTTTTTTTTCTGTATAACAATAAACAACATCTAAGGAAGAAAAGATTTCCTCACACTAAACACAAACCACCCATCCAGCTCCCTGCCTGGGCTCCTTGACTGGGAGTGCCATCCCGAGACTAAAGCAGCAGGGGCTGCTCTAGGCTCAGTGCAGCCCACAGGGCGGAGTTTGAACATTACAGCTACCTTCCATCACATGAGATTTAGGCTTTCAAGCCTCTGAGATGCCAAACTGGTTTGTTGCTTGAACCACACAATCGACAGGTTAAAATAACTGATACTACAAGCAGAGCATGCACCAAATTCCATGAGCGATGGCTCCCTGACAAGCCTCCAATGTGGCTGTCAACTGAGTGAGAAGTTATCATGAAAGAGAGGTGCTTTCACAGGAAGCAGCGCTGGGTCCAGTCCATGCAAAACAACTGCAGACAAGATCTGCAGGTGACATAAGAGTGGGGAGAAACCTTCACGAGGGACAGGCCGTTCATTAGAAGCAGAGGAGAAGTCCTTTCTTCTTGGGAGGTGATATTCCTTCCTTTATACAGTTGGAGTAAAATTAATACTGGGATCTTCTATTTACTTTCGATGTCCTCATTTTCCCTAGTGTACTGAAAAAGTGGAGAAGGTGTGCAAAAAAGCCTCAGCCTTTTATTTAGGAATTGAAGAAACTGCCGTACAATTATTAGACTCCAGGGATCTGATCTGTTCAGCTCGTAAAAAAAACTAAAGATTGGAATACAGATGTACAACAGTAAGAGGAAAACACCAGGTGTCAAAGGACTCTTAGTCTTGAGGATAAAGATAACATAAGGCTTGAATCTGTAGCCAGACAAAAAAAATCAAATTAGAAAGAAGGTATAGATATACTTTTAACTCCGATATTAACTCCTGTAAGAAATTCACAATAGGAAGTAAGAGATAATTTGTATTTTTCTGCTTTATATCGGAACTGGATGCTTTTCTTTGTGTTTATTCAAGTAAGTTACCTCCTGGTTAAACCAAATTTACTAGGTTTTAGCAATGAAACAGGAATTAAAGAAAAGTATAGGAAATGGCAACCCGGCAAGCTCGTGTCTTAACACGACACTGTGTATTTAACAAGACTACTGTATAAGCAGACAGGACAATGAGAACAGTCATTACTTGATTATCAATTTAGATGAATTTAGGATTATGTTCTATGAAATGCCTTCCTGTGTACCTCTGAGGAATAACTATTACCAATAGGAGAAAGACATGATTTTAGCTGGATTTAAGGACTGTCTTCCAGTACAAGCCCTCATGCTGGTCTTTGCTGGTATGGACGAAAAGAAAACAGATGTCAGGGAGATCTCAGCCTGCTGAAAGAAAGGATAGGAACCAGAAAGGGTCCTTTTCATCTACACTTCCTCATTATCTGGGCATAACTATTGAATCTTGACATACTCACATGTGAAAAAGTTTAATGGCTTTCCTGTTAATGACTCGGTAGCTGGGGCTGTGGGAGGCTGAGGCGAGTGGTGCGAGTGGAAGCAGCACTGTGTGTTCCTCCTGACGCAAACCAGGCACTCCTTGTTCTTCTCCTGCTGCCTGCCATTCTATGCAGGGGGGGTTCCAAAGCAGACTTTCACATCTGATGTTGAAAGCAAAATTAGTCATGTAGCCTTCTTCCTTTCAAAGAGAAGGAAAAAAAAAATCTAATGGTAGTAAAAATCGCAAAGAAATCATGTTTAAAGACAAAAGGTTGAGTTGCTGAAGTCATCTGGGCTGAAGGCCAGAGCTGTGCACTCTCTCTGTATCTCTGCAGTCCCTTCTTTGTAGGGGTTAGCATTTATTAACTGCAGATACTTTCTTCTGCTGTCCAAATAGAATGGAAGTTATTCATTTTCAAATCCTCCATAGCTACATAGTAAAAAGAGATCAATTATCTAACAGAAACGGGTCTTGCTAAGAGATTGCTTTAGAGATTACTCGAGCACCTAAACAATTTGGTAAAGATAACACCAATCAAAAAGCTCCAATACGCTCTTTATCAACACTTTATTCCCTCCATCCTGAGTGATAAAGTATAATGAAACCTGCTGACACAAACCCACATAAAACCAGAACCAATCACTACAAAAAGTTACACTGTCAAGGAAAGACTTGGGGTTGCCCAAAGGTAAGCCATTAATAGTTACTCTCTTGCTCTTAAAATTTTCTCAGTATTTAGAGCTTTGAAGGCTGTGGGGTTTTTAGAAAAAAAAACAGATGATGATAGATGAATTATTTCTTTAATAACATTCAGTTCACTCTAACAAAATGCTCCTTTTATTAACCTGCCATTTCTTAATTCCATGTATAATACCAATCACAGCTAGTACTCTTCATTTTCTCACAGAGCCATGTTTGACCTCCTCCTCTAGCCATCCTAAAACCCCAAAATATCTCTTGCTTATCTAAAAGGGATTAATTAGTCTATCGCAATAGGTCTTGGCAAATCTCTCCAAATTTACTGGATTCTGATACTAGTGTTGTCCTTTTCCAAAGTGTACTCTATATCGTTATAACGAAGAACATCTCTTACTTTCAGAGCCCCTTTGCCTTTCTCCTGCACGGTGTTTTGTGCTGGCTAACCTCAACTAGCAGAAGCAAAGCTGCATTTAAAGAAGGAATTAACATAGCCTTGCCAAGTCATTCTCAAAAGCGATCTTTTAAAGTAAGTCTAGGGAATAACAACAAACATCACAGCCTGCACTGATTTTAAGTGATTAAATACTTGACTTTTTCTGAGACTCTAATAAGGAATTTTAAAAACATATTTTTCAGGCTACGCTGGTATGACATTTCAGGACCCCGCTCTCCACTTGTTTCGGAAATTCACAATAACAGTCATTAATCAGTCCTGTTACTTCAGTCGCAAGCTAAACTTTAGCAATGTTGCCCTGATTATAATTGAAACGAAGGGAATTTATGAAATAAATTTTAACTGTATCATGGAATATATCTTTGTTGCAACATTAATACAAATCCAGGCACTTCATTAGATCTTCTTTCATGCTGTTATTAACTTGCTCGACAGAGGTGAAACAAGTATAATTCAGGGAAAGAGAACATTTTTGTATTTTCACACTGCCCTGCCTTTCACACAACCCCTCCACTTCATCAAGACCTTGACATATGTTCCACAGAAATGAAATGAAGTCTGTTATTGAGTACTCTGCTGAGCAGGAATGGAATGCTGAAGTGAAGCCTGTGTTACCTAACTGCTAAATTAAATCTTAAGCTCTTTTGTTGTTTTTTTCTGTGGGAATATGCATTCTCTGTCTGTTCCTGGAAATGAGAAAATAAAAGATTGAAAGATTGAGAGCAACAAAAGATAAGTTACTGCCGTCCTGAGAGTACAGCTCATTAAGTCAGTAGTCAACAGGTACATTCTATATTCCTGCATCTTCCTCTGAGCTAATGTTAGCTTTTGGAAACGCAGACCTAACACTGACAGTATCATTTACAGTACGTGTAGTCTGAAGTAAAATGGATTTTACTTGCTTTAACATCTCTGATGAATATTCACTGGGTTTAAAGCAAGATAACAAATCTGTAGGTAGTCTGTGAATGTTACATACTGAAAATTACCAAGTGGTTTTTCCAGGACTTCTGTAGAATGCACAACAGTAATCAGCAAGGGTACAATCCTTTGTTCAGAGATCTCCATATCTGTTAAATAAAAAAAAAATTCTATAAAACATACTTTATGTTATTCTCTTCCTTTCCTTTTCTTGCTTCAGAGATTTTCTGAACCACTTTTGGAGTAGAAGCGGGTAGATCCAGCACCCCCATCTGCACTGAGGAATGCCACTGGGAGGAATTCAGTATTTTCTTGTTGTTTAAGGAGAATTCAGACATACTAATTTCTTTGGTGTAATTGCATTGTGGAACCTACTCTCATTCTTTGCCATCAACCAAATCTGAAGCTCCTTCAGCTGAAAGAAATTTTAAGAGCAAGTTCATTCCGAGTTTATTCCCTTAATGCGGCAGCCCAGTATCTGACCCAATATGTTCTCGCTTTGGCTGCTGTCTCACCTTCTGTTGCAGAAAGCTAAAGTTCTTCATAAAAGGACACTTGCAAAATGTGGACGGCCGTGTCCAAGTCTGCGTGTTAGCTGCGGAACGTGCAGCGCATGAAACACACAGAAAGAGAAAGCAGCTTATTCTGTGCGGTGTGAGCTCAAACCCCCAAGTTTCAGTGTTGTCCAGATGATACCTCAGATAACCCATTATGTCCAGTCCTGCCCAGACGGAAACATGAGTGCTCTTTCATCAGCTTGAAATCCAATCAGTACCCATTACTGCCAGGGAGAAAGAGAAAGTTGCAGGGTTTAATGGCCTAATTCACTTTCCAAAAAGCCTTACGTCCCAGCAGGCAGAGGAACCTTTTGGATGTCCTCAGACACTAATTACTCCATTAGCTATGATAACTCATATTTCGTGACTGAGCTTCACAGCCACATGGACTTTCCCTCACATCTTACAACGTGACCCATACATAAAAGCTGTCATTTTAAATTTACTTACCGTTCTTGGCACTTCCTTCCACTGCTCTTTATCTGGAGCCAGGATAGCGTTTTGTCTCCAACTTTATGTCAAACTAAATAACAACACAACAACAGTAATAATAATGCTGATGACGATGAGCTAACACGATAAGATTACCTCACCATCAGAAAAGCAATTCAAAACGCTTTAGAATAAAATTTAAAAAACCTGAAAAGAACACCACAAATATTTTTTGACGCTTAGGAGGTTTTAAAAAGCAATTCAGTGTGATATACTCTGTGCAGGGAGCACTGACCACAAGCCAAGGCTTTCTTGCTTCTCGCTTGTATCTTTGTGTGGTTGTCTTTATCTTTCTAAGGTTTTTCTTTCTTCCTCTCTTTCCTGCAGTTATCCTTCTCACTCTTCGGGTTTCTTTGGTGCAGAAATGATGATCCAGGATCACGGCTATCAACAATACATGAAAAAGGAAGAAATATTGTCTCCCTGCTCAGGCTGGTCCTCCTAAAGGTGTGGATGTCACTAAGACCAGATCAGAGTATTACTATCAGACCTGCCTTGTTCTAGTAGCCGTACAGCACGTGAACGATAGAAAGCTTGAGACAACTTTAAAATGGTAAGTAAATCCTCCCCCCTTTCCTCCTCCGACCCAGTCTTTTTCTACGTCTCTTAGAAGTGTGTACAGAGAGACAAGTTACTGCCTTATACCAAATATTCTGTGAAGATTCTGTGAAATATCAATTGCTTTTTGAGAGTGCCTTTGAACAAATCTATCAGCCCGAGTAAAGTGCTAACTCCCTCGCTGTCTGCCCAGCAATGAGTTGGTTTTCCTTCAGAGTACAGGACTATGGTTTCAGTAAGCGTAGAAGCCATTTTTTGAACTGTTTGCAGTGTTTACCTATCGCACCTTCCCTGAGCCTGGGCACATAACAGGTTCTGAGACCTAAGTAAGCTGTGACATCCTGCTGTGAGAGTGTATGAACTGCTTACAATTCTGTAAACAGAAAGTCAGGATTGAGAGCTATACAGTACTGCCAAAAACTAGAGACCGTTTTACAGCTGGAGCGAAAAAGGCAGCAGCGTGTGAGGGTAGAGAGGAAAATTGCAACACAGCATTTTCACATCAGGATCTTTTCAGCGACAGATTTAGGAAGGTTTCCAAATTGTGGGTATTTCCTAAGCCACTCCACATCCAACTTTTGCCCTCTACCAGATCAGAGTATCAATTTCCAGGCAATCAGCCTAACTAAGAGCCAGTGCAGCCTTAGAAAATGTACTCCCATTGTGTACTCTACAAACACTTACTTTTGTGGCACATTTATTTAAAATACAGGCATGCAAGAACTGATCCACTGCTCTGCTCTGCACCGATTACTTTCAAGGACTCCCATTTTGCCTGAGAGAGAACAGATATAAATAATTACAAAATAAAATGTTGTCAGAGAATAACGCTCTCTGGTTGCTTCAGCCCAATAAACGCCAAAGCAACCATAAAACGCTCGTGGGAAAAGGCAATAATTTATTCTATGAGGATAACAGTATATTACAGTGCCTTGTTTCTATTAGAGTAAAATAAATTCAAGTATTTTAGTCCTTTATGTAGAGTTTAGCTTACACATCTAATTTTAGCCTTTTTAAAATGACCTTGGAAAGTCAGAAACATCACCACTTCTTTCCAATGCTAAATTCAGCGTGCAGCACAGGGCTATTTCAAACATAAACATCATGACTTACCTGTTAAGTTGTAACCTAGACAATATAATGTTACAAAATCAGTTCCTGCTTCCTTCACTTCTCTCCTAATGTTTATTACTGAAATGTAGGGGTTTTTTTCCCAAATCAGAAAAAGTACATGCTAGAAAGTCAACATTTGTACATTTCTCCGATTTGTACGTACACCTGTGTACTGATAGCTGAGCCAGCCTGACTTAAAATGTCTCGCTTTTTCTCAAAGACAAAAAAACCCCCATCAATTTTCTCAAAGACACGAATTCTATAGATCACATTTTGGAGTATAATATCTCAAGACTTACTAGAATTTCTTTTAAGGCCATCAGTGGTACATTTTTTTTTAAAGTGAGAAATTAGAGAACGTGTGAGTTACTCATTACTCATTGAAGAGTCTGCATCTTGAGTAAAGCGAGACAGATTTCTAAGAAAATTAATTAGCCCTCTTAAGGACCACACAACATGAAAAATAACAGTGACAACACTATGCAGATACACATCATCCTTTTACAATTTTTATAGGTAACTCACTATTCAAAAAGTCCATTTCTACTTCTCCCCGGTACGTTTAGTACAAAAGTAACTCTAAAATATGACTAACTTGTTTCTAAGTGCTCATTAATGACAGTTTTATTCTGCTTTATAGCTGAAAATACGCAGTTTACTAGATTTTGGCAGTGTATGTCTGCAGGTAGTTTCTTTTCAGAAAAGGTCAGGAGAATTGGACGTGATTCAGATTTTAGCGTGTGCTGATTTTCTGAAGCTTTAATTTTTCAACTGCAATCCATTTCTATCAGTGTGATTTCTGAGTCAAGTGAGATGCAGCTGAAAAGCACGCTATTCCAAATTCTACCAAAATGTTATAGCTATTTAACAAATGAACCATCAATTTTACTTAACATAATTCATTTTGAGACTTACATGTGCCCATGTATTGCATCAATTCTCACAGATCACCAAGAATATGCCGTCAGTACCTCCATTAATTATCCATGCAGACACCTTGGAAAAGGGCAGCGTTAGAACTATGTCTCAAATTATATACGTATTAGAAGAAGAAATTCTCTTTCAGAAGCGAAATGTCATAAAATCATTCCTGCACCAAAAAGAAGAGTAATAAAAAAGCTTATTGAGTTCATTTAAAATAAAGGACAGAATTGCTATCTCTGATGGAAAAAGAAGCAGACTACTTTTATGAATGCCATAAAAATAAACTATTTTAATAGATACATAAATAAAAGGTTTAAAGTAGAATTTTTCCCCCCAAACATAAAGATGGCCTAGCTTCTGTACAGAAAAAGAACAATATTCACGTGACTACTAAATTAAATAATCCCTTTGTTACATTCAAAATAACTGGAGGCAAATACATAACGAAATGATGCACCTGAATCTTTCTCCTTTCTCGTCCTAGCAGTGTATACAGTATTTTCTCGGTTTACAGTACTCTGAGAATATGGATCTGTTAAATAAAACTTCAAAAGATAGAGCGTAAATAAAATTAAAAATCAAAGTGAAAAAAACCAAACCAATCTTAGCACCCAGAGGGGTACCTTGCATCACCCGGCAATTAGTTGTAATGGAAGACAAATAAGTGTTGTGCTGTAAAATAAATTATGTCTTTTTCGTATCGTTGTATAGTTTTTTAAAGTGTTTAAATATTACATTCACTTTGGTGATGTTTTTGTCTATGCCTATACTAAATCATACACGGGGCGTGCTAGCTGTTCATGTGTCTTCAATAACAGCCTTCTGGTTTCACTACAAATGGGGCGAGCTTAGCACATCCAGGGCATTTTAAAAATATTTCTGATTTATGTAAGCCAGACAAAGTCTAATTCAAAGCAGCTTTCCTTCTACAATGGCCCCCTCCCCAGCACCTCTAAAACGTTACTGATGGCTTCGTGGTTTTGCTGTGTTGTACCAAAAAAGGTCACAGGTTGGTGACTTTTCTGACCCACAGAGGTTCTCCAGTTTTTTCTTTCTCTCTATGAATCATCTGTCAGTCTGAGAACATCTGCCATTAACATCTACATACTCTCCAAATATTCCAACTAATTTAGGCAAGGAACCACCATTTGTCCTGCAAAAATGAGTTTACTGAAATGAAGTGTTATTGCTGTTGTTATCTGGAATGTCACTGTGATGGGTGAGCACCATTCCTCCCGTAGAGAAGAAAGTTTGTCACGTGGACTCAAGGCAGAGTGTTGAGATATCTTGTGCTGGTGAAATCAGAGAAAAAAATAAAAGGTAACAACTTTCATTCATAGTGCAGAGCTAGTATTTCTATTATATTGTCAGAAGTTCAAGAAAGTTGGGCCACGTTGACTTGGACTTGGCAAAAGAGCGTGCTCAGAGTCTATCCACCGGCAAGACGCGAACGGCAATGTAACGATTGCCCTTTTTTCCGATTTGCTTTTTTCTTGTTCTTGTTCTTCTTTTGCTTATTTGCACCTTTACTCTTATCCGACTTCTTTTTCTTTTCGTCCTCCTTAAACCACGGACCCCAGACTCCTCCATTCAGCTTCGGGTTACTTCGAGGGTCCTTAGGCGGGTAGCGAACAGGAACCGCAGTCTTATTGAACTGTGAAAGCCTCCGCAACAACTGCTTCACTACATCTGGGTACCTTGCGGAGAGGTCCACTCGTTCGTACGGGTCAGCGGTTATGTTGAAAAGCCAGACTGTTTTGCCAGCTGACCAAGAGACGCGTTCGTTGTGCCAGCGGTTGGGGCCCGCGTTACTGAAGGCCTGTGGAGGTACCCAGTCACTATAGCCCGGATTGCCCGTCAGTAGTTTCCAGTGATTCACTCTGATGGCAGACTGAATCGCAGTGTTCCAGATCCCATAGCCAGCCGCCCAGGACCCATTTTTGGCTTTAGTGTAAATGGGGTCAATGTTGTGTAAGATGTCTACCCGCGGAGAACGTCTGCCTTCGCTGATGGTTTCCCATATATCGTAGCCATCCAGCTGGATTTCTTCATCGATCTGCCCTTCTGCCAGGGTGATCAAAGTGGGGAACCAGTCTGTGATGTGCACGAGCTCCTTACACACAGACCCTTTGTTCTTCAGAAGCGGGCTATGGACAAACCCCACGGCACGAATACCTCCTTCCCAATAGGTCCCTTTGCTTCCTCGGAGAGGCCAATTACTTCCTCCGGCCATCGGCTGCCCGCCATTATCCGAAGAATATATGATAATGCTGTTCTCATAGTAACCATACCTCTTCAAAGCGAGGGTTACGTTGTTTATGGCTTCATCCAAACAAGCTAGCATCGCGGCATATCTTCGCCTGTTGATGTTATTTATCGATCGATAATGTTCAAAATACTTGCCCGGTGCCTGAAGAGGCGAATGAACGGCTTGGTAAGCGATATATAAGAAGATAGGTTTCCGGGGGTTATGAGAAGCTAAGATTTGTTGTACTTTTTGTGTGTACATCTGCGTCGAGTAGATGCCGTTGTCATGATCCCAAGCCGCGTTGTCGTTCTCGTACAGATCGTAGCCGCATATCCCAGGGCTGTCACATTTGAAGTGAGTGTAATAGTCGCCGCTGCCCAAGAGCGAGCCGAAGAAAGTGTCAAATCCTCTCTGCGTGGGCATGCATTCTCTGCGATAAAACCCCAAGTGCCATTTGCCAACCATGTGCGTTGAATAACCGACCTCCTTCAGCTTCTGAGGTAGCGTGACATTATCCAGAGGTAAGCAGTTGGGCTGGGTTGGCCGTATAATGGAGTGCTGAAGGCCGGTGTGGATCTGGTACCTGGAGGCAGGGAGGAGACAGGCGTCAGGCGGGGAGGAGGGTATGAAACGCTCAGGTCCTTACACACGGACACCCGTGCGCATAACCGTGGCAGAAAATACTCGTACGCATGCAGCTATTTTCTCCGGAAATACTTGGAAGTGCTTATGTCAAAAACTAACGAGGTCACGCTAGTACATGTGCTGAAACGGAAGAAGGGCATCTGTTTTGCTTCACAAGCGTTTGAGAGCAGTTCCCCCACCTCCTTTGGCCAGCGGGCAGCAATACTGAAGAAAAAACATCACACGGCAGCATCGCTCACTTCTCTCCCTGCCGGCCTTATTTTTAGTGTTTTAATTTCCTTGTAGCTGTGAGCAAGGTCACAGGATCTCAGAGGCAACGTGCTGCCTGGGAACCATTATTCGGGCACTAGTATTTCGAAGCCAGCAGTCTCACAGACCTATACCGTATCCCTTAGGTATGCTACAGACCCCAGAAAGCAAAGCAATTGCATTATTTTTTTCAGAGCATCAACAAGTACTACAGCTCTGACTGGGGACCAGCTCTCACGGCATGTGCAAGGCTGAAAGCCTGATTTCTGGTCGTCCATCACGCGATACGCATACGGGCTACGACTGAGCAGAGATATTACCGATATCACAACAGCAGAGTCAGTCATCAGCAGGCACACGATGGGGCCTGGCTCTGCTCTCTCCTCAAACACCTCCAGTTCTAAGCTCCAGCACTTCTCTCCTGAGTAAGAGGCATGAGTATGTATCGACAGCAAGTACCCTGGCCAGAACTCAAGGTCGCATATGCCGCTCCAGTGAAAGAGGGTTATGAGCTATCGCTCAAAAGGAAGTAAGAATTTCATCCCTGGATCTCTGTTCCACACTCACTTTCTGTCCTTGCCTAACAGTTCGATGAAATGTTTCCCTCTGTGAAACTAGTCTGAGCTAGTCAAAATACCTGTATGTATGGGAGCACAGATATTTTGAAGTGGTCTTTTTTCCCTCTCAGAAAGCTTTCACGTGTCCCCATTTAACAAGGAGTACGAAAAGTTACGTGAATAAATACAATTTTTACAATGCCATAATTTGCTAGTGGTAAACGTATCTCCAGCATATAAACGTGCTGGACTTTGAGCATGTAACAGCACTATATTTAAAGGGTGGGACAATAAATTCTGCAGTGCAGTATAGTCTGTATGTAAAGAATACATATGGCCTCCATGTGATTAGAAAATGGATTCAGCATGGGCAGTATCAAAAATCGAGGACTAACCCGTTTAGATCAGTTTTACACTGAAAAATAAAACGTAACAGCGCATTGTAAAGCAAAGATGACTTCTCCCCGAGTGTGAGAAGCAGCTTAAATTCGCAGTCATGAATACAACATCTAGGTCCACCAGTACTGTGAATCTTCCCCAAAACCACGGTTCTTATTAATTTGTGGTAGCAGGAGTTGGGACTTCCTGACATATTCTGCTAGTACTGCCAACCTGATCGGCCTCCTGAGCTCTCTAGAAAATTAAAAGCATTAGGCTCTGCGCGTCCATAAATAATTTAAAGTCTGCTTTTACACTCTGTCTTCCTGGCCAAGATCTTAGGAGGCACCATTGCTGTCTTTAATGCCTGCCAATCCATAATAATTGTGTAACTCCCATTTTATTCTTAAACTTACTTCCACAGAACCAGAAGCTCCAGTCAGTCTAATTCCTTGCAGAAGCTTTGGGTGTTGCACTCCTCTGCTCGAAGCTGGCCCGTACTCAGTACGCTGCAGCGCTGCTGCTTTTCTTTGTCTCCCTGGCACTTTTTCTGAGCACTGTTTCTGTTACCAGTTTGTGGATCTGGAGCTCTGCCATCCAATTGTCTCCAAACTCACAAGCTGGTGCTGACACAGGAGATGCTGCAGTAGTTAAAGCACACTCTCAAAATTATGGGTTTCTGGCATTGCACTTTGCTTACCAAGGTCTTTCTCACGATTCAAGTAGAATATTCTTCTTCTAAAACAGGTAAACTACAGTAAGGAAACCACGCTGACTAATGGCACGTCAGTTCACTCCGTGTTTGAGAGTTCTCAGGAAACTATGTTCACAACAGATGTCATTTCCTTCCCCTTCTCTTTCCTCCGCCTTGTTAAACCCTTTCAGCGAATTCTCCTTATTTGATCCAACTGAAAAAGCCTCCACCCTCCTGTTTTAATAAATAGCTTCTGCTTTCTTAAACACTAACAGGCTTCTCTATCTTTAGACGGATGCCCAATCCCAGCCAGCCAGTTTCTCCCCTGATAAGATGATTTTACTGGAAGTCAGGATTTTCTCTAAAGCGGTGTTGTCATAATAGAGGTCCTTCCACCTTTCTCCTCGACACAGAAGCTGAGCCTGGGGGTAACAGGCCACAGAATTTGTGACACTTTGCAAACCAATTTGCCCCTTGACAAAGCCTACACAGAAAGTATGATATTCATACAAAATTAATTCCCATAAAGAATTCATAAACAACACGCAGATTCCCCGACCGGGGCTTTTCAATGATATATCCAAGCATGACAACCCTACGCTGTTAATATGACAAATGCCAAATCAAAAAATATCAAGAATTGGCCTCAGTTATACATGGGCTTCTTAGGAAACTGTGGCATACAGCAATGCATCTGATTCCAGCAATCCCCTCCCTAAGTTCTTTGACACGCTGCCTACAATGCGCACACCCATCTCACAGTCCTGCTGCAATTCTCTGCTGCTGTCTTTCTCCACGAGACTTTGGTGTGTTGCCCGTATGTGTCTGCGCGTGTCTGCTATTTATGGCATCGCTGGGCTTCTGAATATATATAGATGCACACATACAAAGAGATATGCATGAAAAAGGGATCTGCAAAAAATCAGTTTTAGGTAAAAATATTTCAACAGCAGAAACGTTTCAAAGAAACGTCAACCTCTAATGATCAGTCTGTTCTTCAATATTACAAAAACGGTCACTTTTGTTCACTTTTCTGTGCCGCACGCCTTCCTAATTGATCCATTATGTGCCAATACCACTCCTTCAGTGAAAGTATTTTGTTTTCAAGAGACTTGCCGACAATTTGTGGGAAAACAAAGTGATCTGAGCAAAAGACAGCGATTAAAGCAAACGGCATTAATAGCAGTCGGAAAAGTGTCTCAACGTTGCTGATTTGAAAAGGTATTTAGACTGTGCAAGTGAAGAAAAAACTGAACAAGGCAAAACACAAAAGGAAATAAGAGGCAGCTGCTGATTCGGGGGAGTTCTCTATAAGATAAACTCATGGGCTCACTCACTGCCATGAAATGTCTGTGAAACGCATTCTACAGATTTCAGCACTTTCTACCACAAGATAAGCCAGTTCTTTCAGAATAAACTGGTTGAATTTAATCCCAAAAAAGCAAGTAACAATCATGAATAGCCTAGAATTCATTAGGATTAATTACAACACTAGTAACCGGTTAAATACAAGCAAACGTTGAGAGGTCACAGAATCTAACCTCACTGCTTTTCAGACTTTGACCTTTATGGACAGTATTGACATAAGGGAAACACACAGATAACACTCCGCATAAAAGTAGAGGGGTTTGAGACTTAGGAATACTTTATATGCATGTACTATGCTCTCTTCCTCCCTACCCCTCCAAGTTTCTAGACCACGGCTGTCTCTATTAGACACCTGAGACTTGAAACTCGCAGAACAAGGAACTAAGTCAAATTTATGTGAAATATTCAGCTAATACTACGCATGCTGAAACTTTTTCCTCACTACATGGGGACGGCTCTTCTTTGCGCATTTTCTACTCTGATTTCTATTTTACTAGCGTGGAAGTTGTTCAGATGTTTCCAGTAAAAACACTGTGATAGCTGGTCCAGCTAAGACAGCTGTTCAATGCTCGTTGACACCGCTTTGTTTCCTTGTTTTCAGTGGAAACTTTAAAGCAACGGACTCCCAGCGGGAGTATCTTGATGACTTCATAGGTCCTTTGCTTCTTGGATGCTGAGAGAAATATTTCAGAGGCTTCTTAAAATAAATAAATAAGCAAATAAATCCTCCAACCTGAGTCGAGCTCATGATACTGCTTTCCAACACGATTTCCGTCCCTGTTTTAATCTAGAAAGGCACAAAAAGAAGCCACTGGCTTTTACAGTTCTCCTACCTTCAGTCTCAAGATGCAGAGACTGTTGTTACAGGATAACTGTGTATTCAAGTGCTAGAGTCTTTGTGGAGGTAAACTACCACAGGGACACTAAAGTAAACTTGTCCTGAGCTTGAGAAATGCATTAATATTTGGAGGCTTAACTTCCCCCTTCTGATGCCCTTAGTAAAGCCAAATTAGTTTCCTTCTTCTCATCTGGAGAGCAAACCAAAGTAGAGAAGTGGATCAATGACAGTAATCTCTGCACATTTTCACAACTATTCCCCTGAAGACGAGAGCAAGATTTGAGGTCTGTGGACTAGAAGAGATTCTCCTGGCATGTCTCACATCCCCCTGGTGCTTCCGCAGTCTTCAACATATGTAGGCCAAACCAGTTTTGCTTGAAAAAAGTTTCCCTAAGGAATTTTCTATTGAGTATTTTCCCCGCTTAACTTCAGGGTGGGTTCTGCACTGAGAAAGAAGCCGGGATGTTTCTAATTTTGTAATGTGCCTGTACAAAACTATTGATTTTAAGCCTTCATAATTTTACAATACCGCATTAATTGTCTTCAAACTGAGATTCTTTTAAGGCTCACTGAAGATTAACAAAGCAGCACAGTTTGAAGTTTCTCATCTCAGGAACTGTTACTAGCACAGTTCTAGTTGGCACATGTGGAAAATGTGGGTTTATTATGCTTGCATAGCTCACGATGTGCTGGAAATAAGTTCTCAATTTTTAGAATAATAAACTCTAGCACAGGATTTAGAGAAGAGTATTTTAAACAAAAAAAAAATCATTTGCCAGAAGGAGTTGCAAAGGGAGGGATAGCACCGAGGTATGCATGCTACATTAATTAAAGGGATTCTGACTGATGGTTATGCAACTCCTTGTTAAAAATCATAAAATACAGCAAGTAGGTGCCAGCCCATAAAGTGGCCTTCTTACCTGAAACTGTTCGCATAACACAACAGCTAGAAATATGGCTACTCCAGGTGAGTAAAGAATATAGAAATCAGTGACATTTTTTGCTGGCAAGTTCCCAGCCCTCAGAGGTCCAAGTCAGTCAGCGGGGAGAAAAAAAACCCAACATCCCACTTGCCACCAGGAAATCATTAGAAGAAGGACTCGACAAACAGTAAGAGAAAATGGATAAAACAAAGACTTCTTTATAGCGGACTGAGGCTTTAGCATGGAGTCCACAAACCCTGATCGTTTGAAAAAGTCGTTACTTTGGGCAAATAAGTCTGCTCTTATTTATCACAAAGTCGGTTTGAGCTCTTTAAGATGCTTGTGAGGGAAGCGGAAGCTGTCTGGGAGATCCGCTTTCACTCCTCCCAACAGGGTGGTGAAGAGCATGGCAGAGAGATGCAAAGTTACTGATCAGACATGGACCAATATGAAAGAATCACACAAAAATGATTTGCATCAGAAATATTTGCCATAAAACGTGAATGTTTTATGCTGCATCTGCTAAGGCTTTTAAAACTAAAATCTGAGAGTAAAGCCGGAAAGGGGGCAGGCTGATACAGGAGACACTGGGGCAGGGAGATAGAGCTAAGCTGATTTAAATGAGATGCAAATAAATCTATCGCAGCCTGACACGAATTGCTGCAAAGCAGTCAGCAAGTATCAGTTCCCAGTCCCTTCAGACCGATGACAAGGAAAGCCATAGCCCGTAGCCACACCGCTTCTTTTGCATTTTGTAAATTTACCGATAAGCAAAACGTTCTCTGAATTTTCATGTCTTTGTTATTTCCAGTTTTTCGCTCACTTAGAGACCAATGACAAGTCTTGCCTTTGCTAATTTCCACTTCTCATGCTTCCGCGAGAGCAAAAGCGGGCAGTGAGCATCTCTATTTGGTCCAGCAGCAAGGCTGAATATCTGTTTTAAACAACACCAGGTTAGCTAAACTCCATCAATCATATTTCTTCAGTATCGACGATCTGTGACAACTGGGTCAACTGACAACTATTCCGCGATACCTTTTCTAAATGCTAGCGTAGAAGTTTGGGTGTTCATACAACGTAGGCTTCTCAGAAAAAATCTTTAGGAGCCTTGAGCCTGCATGATACAAATTACCACTCATCTTTCAAAACCAGCAGCTATGCAGCAGTGCAGGAGAAGGAGGTTTTTTCTGCCCTAAGTTCCGGATACTTGGTTCTGAAGTAAAGTTACAGTCAAGGCTTCAGCTCAACATGTAGTTTAAATAAGAACGCGATTTCAGCCAGGTAGTTGGTTGAAACAGGGCCAAAGTAAGCAATCAGATTTTGTGCCATGAACATGAGTGATGCTATAGGTACGGAAATAACTCTCAAGTCAGCCGTGCAACATTTTGTCCTGCTTAAAATTCTGAACACTAAGAAGTGAAGGAAACGCTTTCTCCGTTAGACCACGATCTGTCACAGAACGAATCCTTTTTCTGATCAATATAAATTCAGTGTAGAAAGGAGGTCTTGGCTTAACGCTGTCTATTTTTCTACCTGCTTAAGATTGTGGGTAAGATAATCTGCATAGCTACAATATTGTCCCAGTGGTTTGAATTAGACATGAAATACTTCCATTGATACGTGCAAATGGTACCGTAGTCAGGGAGCAGCTTCTCCGAGATGGTGGGTGCAGGACTGACAGAATAAAATCTCCTTGTAGAAAGGAAAGGAACAAAGATTTATTACCAGAGCATGCAGGCTGGAGAGAAGGCTAATTATGAACGTAGATGGATCAGAGAGGCCAATACAATGTTAAAGACTAAATGAGAAATCCAAACCTTTGCAGACTTTCCCTGTGTCAGCCCACATAAAAAAATACCGAAGTTTTCACTCCCAGACAAACACTCGCGTTCATTTCATCTGGAGCTGTATTCCTTGAATTTTTACGTGTTTATAAATTAGAGCAGAAAAATATCCACTTCTAACCCAAGTGCTTCCATAAAAAGCCTAACTCAAATTATTTACTGTTTTATCACTCTGGCGGTACTACTGCAAACAATTCACTTGAAAGACTCTGAATCTTGCCCTGCTTTCAAGTTTTCGGGGAGATGGTGGGCTTTTTTGGTTTTACATCAGCTAAGGCTCTTCCATCAAATACAAGAAAAGAAAAAAAAAGGAGTGATTTATTTGTGGACTAGTAATGTTAACTGGTTTTGTTCCAATTGCCTTATTGCAAGGACTTACAAGAGTTGAGATATCCTCGTTTAACTGAAGGCCATTTGGATGTTGATGCATTAACTCAACCTCAGAATCATTTGGAAATTCTGATCTCATGCAAGCCCTGAATAATATCCTTACACCACTATACTGCTTATACTGTGAATGTATTTTTATCATCTGACACCTAGAAATGCCACCTTGAGTTACATTAACAAAAAATGGACATTTATCAAAAGCAAGACCCAGAGCGAACTCCACAGGGTGGTTCAGAAGCGCTGCTTCTTGAAAGATGCAGAACCAAGTCTGAAAACGTTGGTCTTGGTGGCTCTATGTTCTGACCAGTTTTGCATCTCGCCGATATGCACCAGCTCTACTCTGTTTTATCTTCCCAAGTCCTGCGCCCCAGGAGCGAGGCAGAGCTTGGTGAACAGCAGGGGAGAAATTTGTCTCTAGAATTGCTGGCTTTAAAGGAAAAATAGCTCACTGGGGAAACCAAGCTGGGAAAGAAAAGAAAAAGAAACTTTTCTCTGTGTTTCCTCGGGATTACTCTCCCCTGTTGCAAGGGGCCGTTAGTGCAGGAAAACATAAAACTCAGACAATGAAACTCAACCAGAAGTCTCAGCTTTAAATTACCCCATAAATTAAGTTATAATTAGTATTTTCATACACTAATTTCTATTTTTTATAAAACACTATTAAACTGGCAGCATATCCGCTACTAAACTTTCCTGTCATTGAGACAATTTATTAGCTCAAATGGGAGGACAAAAAGGATAAAGAAGAACGTGGGAGTCGGCAGCAGCTGGAATGTATATGCGTATACGCAGCTATTGTTTTCTTTGCTCCCAGTTTGCTGCAGCTGTGGCAACAGAGCACAACGTTTCCAACTTTATCACTGGATGTTATTCATTTGGGAAACAAAAGGGAAGAAATGCTGCAATTGCATAACCAGCGCTCTCAGTTTCACGTCTACATGTAAACGACATGAAAAGAAAACAAACTGACTAAATACTTTGTACGCCAGCCACAAATCTGGACATTGCCACCAAATCCTGGGCTCTCAGAAGAAGTAGATCCCATGGGATATTGCACATAATCAACAAGTTACAAGGCAAAGAAGCACACTGCTGTGTGTTCAGGAGTAGACTGGAGCTACGCTGGCAAGAGAAGCTCACATCAACAGACCATCCCTGCATATTTCTCTGAAGTTAAGGCGAGAAAATGTCAAAGGAAAACCAATTCACTAGTAAAAGATGAATTTTTTAGTCCTGCTTCAGTCATTTTTAGAGGAGGAAAAACAGAAGAAAATGTGATAAATGGAGTCTAAAAGCGATAAACTGGCACACAGAAGAACTGCCCCCTCGGGTACTTCGAAAGGTGATGTGCAGACCCCGTCGCAGGCACCGCAGGAGGCTGGAGCGAGATCAGCATGTCAGAACAGGGACGTGGCACATACCAGTTGGTAAAGGTTGCTCTCTGTGCTACGGCACGTAACTCCTGAGCATTGAAAGCGTGTTAAGAGTGGCCTTCATTTTAACCTGCGTGCTCACAGCTGTGCTGGAGACAATACAATCTCAGACACGACTAATAGCCCGGCCTAGTCATTCTTAGAGATGGAGTAAATTTCAACCTGTCTCACTGAAGCAGTCTGCCTAAAAGAGTATACTCATTGGTAACAACACGGGCATTTTCACATGAGCAGAAAAAAAAAGTTGCCATGTAGATGTGTGAAGTATTTTCCAGCTAAAAATCTCAAGGCTGAAACTCATAACCCTGTGACAGTTTAGAAAAATTAGTTCATCTTTATATAAGAGGAGTTTACTCAGCGAATGCGCCTAAGGGATGTGAAAGATATTCATTGTACGGTTGCCTTTCATAAGACGACATCTTTCATAAAAATGACATACTTAATAGCAGTCCTTCAGGTAGCAGCCAAACGGGTATTTTCTTACCTTACACTTTAATTAAAGTATCCGTTTTGACCATTTATTACTATTTCTGAATTAATATTGTCCCTATGTATTATTCATATACGCAGTACTTAGAGCCTATAGCAATCTAAATGCTGTAAAATGACCTTGAATTGACAGAGAGGATGACTGAGGACAAAATGACAAGACGTAAAATACAGGTTAACAACTATCATATCATAGTTTTACATTACATCATTTGAGAGAGATAATTGCTTTATAATTAAAGAAGATTATGACACTGAAGAAAATCGGGATTATTCAGAGCTTCAGAGACATCTCAAGCATTTTAGATCCCCTCAAACAAGAGCCAGACTTCGGAAAGCTATCATTTTCTATTAAGCATGGAACAAGTACATAAACATACCATTTCTGAGCGTGACATTGGAGAATGTCATAGTTTCCCTGCTTTATTGAGCTGAAGTATATCACAGGCCATTAAGTTTCTTTTGAAGCCTTAGATTAGCCTTTCAGACACTAATTTAAAATTAGAGATAGCTTATTATTGAGAGTATGCTAATCAAGCGGTAATGGCCACAGTCTCCCCCTGGTATGTATAATATTCCTGTTATCCTGCTCTATGATACGTCTCAAGCTCAACTGTCTCAAAGCACCTATTGCAGGCAAGACAGAACAGATTCTAGCCCCCTTAATCAATGTGTAGTTACCTAAACAGAAGGATCAATTCCATCAGTTTTAATTGAATACTCTTTTAGATAAATTGTTGCTCAGTGTCACCAAAATATCAAAATGAGTCCCTGAATTAATGCATGAAACTCCGTTTCTAGTGTAGAGATTCCTTGTGAATATTGACTAATGAAGAAGTATTCTTGGATGATTATTTCTGTTTCATCTCAACTTTGCTACTCTAGTTGTTCACCTTAATGCAGTTGATCGTTTAACATTCTTGTAAAACATGTACATTTGCATCAAAAGGAAATTATGACCTCGTCCTCCATCTCCCATATATCCCACAGCAATTCAAAATAGCAGGATATCCACCCAGAGCAATGTGATATAGCTGAGCATTTATGTTTAAAGCTTAATTACACCTTTCTAGATCCTGGTAATTGATACTGCTGACACATCGGTCGCATATTAAATGATAAAATGGTTACTCAAAACTGAGCAAGGGAGAGCGCACGATCCACTTAATCTACTTTGGCAACACAACTTCCAGCCTCAGGCAGACTGCGACACCCACCCAGACACCTCCTTTTCAGATCTTTAACATCCGTGTTTAACATCAGGATAACGAAGCCCTTCAGTGTTGTCTCTACAGGCTGCCAGGGACAGACACAAGTCAGAAACTCTCCCGTGCCACTTCAGAGCTTCTGCTAGAACTGAAGGCATTTTCCAAGAAGAGCTACAGCCCTGCTAAGATGAAGAACAGCTTTATCTGGCTTGAAGAAAAAATTGCATTTTGACTTTCAACATCACAGATAATTTTCTGGGCTGACATTTACTGGCAACAGCAGTGGCACTGAATCATTAGCAAAAGGAATAATCTTAACCCGAAAGGAAGGGCTGGGAGCCAAGAGACACAATTTCTTCTGGGTTCTGCTTTTAGCCTGAGCATTGCGACTGACCTCGAATACTTCTGTCCTTTTGACACTTTTGTATTAATTTCTTAGTCTGTTGCGTTTCTCCTTTAAGCGGGGACAGTGCTAAGGCTGTTGTACAACACAGCTAACGCTCAGAAGGGGCTTTTTAGTCTTCTGATAAAAAACACTGGCAGGATGCAAAGGAGCCTCACTCTGATTGCTGAAACCAGTTCGTAACTGGATTTGGTAAAACACAGCACTTCGCTTACAAGCATCTACTGCTCTACAATGATTACCAGCAGTTAAGTACAAATCCGTCACGTATTGCTGGCTACTGATTGAATCCAGACTGTTGACAGCACTACTGGATTTTCTCGTCTACTCCCCCGTTCGCTTGAGAAATTCTGTATTAAAGTCCACTTTTCAGAATAGACCACAACATGCAAGTCCACTTCTTTATTGAGAAAATGACTGGTGCTGAAGGTACTGTGTGTAGTTCCCAAAGAAATAACGTAGTAAGACAATGAAGTATTTTATTAACCTCGGTCCCAGACGAAAGGTTCCTGACTGACAACATGGGGAAATGAAACATCTTTGTTTACTCACAGGGGAGATTCAACATGGAAATGAAATGCTTTTGCTGCCATTATCTGAGTGGATGGAGATGTAGGTGTGTTTTTGTCGCAAGGGAAGGAAGGAGTGGGGAGCACTGTTTCAAGACTGTCAGTCGGTTACGTGACAATTTTTAACTAACACTTCAGAGATATTACATACTTTATAATGTGGCATAAAAAGGAATGTAAAATGTCTGTATTCAAAGCACGATGTTTTTCTTACTTTAGGGATTTTCAAATTTCTGTAAAGCAATAAAAGTATGAAGATAGATGGCCTCTTTTCCCACACATCCTTAAATGAAGCAATCACCTGTTTCTTTCTCTCTTAAAAGCTCCATAAGATGGTGGAACTCAAAAGGGACAGAACAACTTCAGTAGGTACCGTGCCCAGCTCACTGCAACCCATCCCTTGTAACGAGAGCAAATCCTAAAATGCCCCTGAGATACAGCTCCCGCAGCCGCCTCTGAGCACGACGAGGCAGCTTATGGCCAGAAACTCGGTACTTCACAGCACTGCTTTCTGCTTCTGTACCAAACGGATTTGAGTAGCTATCTTTGCACTCTGTCCCAATTAGGCAAGGGCTAGGAAAATCGTAAGGCTGCTCTGTGGAGCAGCGTGCAGAGAAATCAGCAAGCTCTCCATTTGGGTGATCAGTGGCAGCCCACACATTTGACAGTTGCAAGATGCCAGGGCATGGGGCACTATGAAGCCCCCTCCCGCTATCTTCCTACACCTCTCCCTTCCCTTCAGTCTCCTACAGCACAGAAGAGCACAAACTAGAATTAATAAGGGAGGGAGGTTAAAGGCACGTCTGTTTCTAGGCCTCCATGCGACTGAATAATGAAGTGATCTGGATAAATGCTTCTTTATTTCCCTCCTAAATCCAGCTTAGCAAAACAAGTAGGGCTATCTTGGATGTCACTGCTGCGCTTTCTAATCCTCTCTAACGATCGGTAATTTCTCATTTATAGCGCTCCTCAGTCAGATCCTGCTTTATTGTTTGCGCTGCGGGAGTGCCCGAAAGCCTAACAGACACCGAGGCTGCAGTGCAACAGGCCTGGAAGTAAAATGGAGTGTAAGAGAGGGGGTGAATGGAAACAGGTGACTAAATATTGCTAGTCCGGCAAAAATCTACAAAGCACATCTCTTGCATGTACAGCAACTATGTCTAAACCCAGATGAAGCATACATAAAACGTTTGCTATAAATTGTTACGTATTAATGAAACCGTGCCGTGAGTTGGTGGCTTTGATTGCATATATTGTCACTGCCCACGAATTTCCACCACTAACTTCAACAGTTGAAAGACAAAATCAACCTAATATTGCAAATTAAAAACAATTCAGAAAAACGGAAGTAATTTACATTGTGATCTTTCAGAAGGCATTTAATTTTTCAAAGACTTCTTCTGGGGCTGTGAGGAATAAAACTCTTCTAAAAATGAAAAATAGAAGGTAGAGACAGTGATGTCCTTGAGACAGACCTTCTAAACCTGCTTAAATTCCTCAGAGATAGAAGAGCTTGCTTGAACAGGATGGATCTAAACAACCATCTGATCTTGAACTGATGCTTAAGGGCACTTCTGGTCTTTGCAACATTGTAAGAATTTTAGAAACCAGTTTATAAATGTTTTTACAGCTAAAGACAAAAGTAGGTGCTTAATGAGATTCTCAAAAAGATGTCCCTAAATCTCCATGAAATCAAGACAATTTGCAGCAGCTAAAAAAAGACCAGTGATTCCCAATCTGCATTATTAAGCCTTCTTTAAAAAAACCCAGCTGACTCCTTTAACCCTTGCACTTCAGCCAGGGCAACTGAATTTGTTAAGGTGAGTACAAATTTGTGTGTACTTCTGTGTGCATGGGGAGGTCTAATATGGCACCTAGCAAATACAGTAATGATGTAGCCCTCCCCATTGCTTTCCTTTTTTTTTTTTTTTTTTTCTTTTAAAAAGGGAAATTAAAAGGGCATACTCTGTTTACTCAGAGGTTCCTAACCAAAATCATCATCATCACAGAAAAGCAACTCCTACACATTTGATCTTCAACCTTAGGGCTTCTTGTGGGAGCCAAGTATTTGTTGAAAAAAAGTCAACAGTAAGATCATAACCCATCACTCCTTTTCAAACACAATTAACTACGTGGAACGTTACTCAATCCGTGGCAAATAACTTGTGGCTCCCAAATCACTTATATCCTTTCGAGGTTGTGAAATTAAGGATTTCAGCGGTTAACAGTCATGAGGATAGTTTCAAAATTAACAAAATATTGTAATGCCAAAGAAATGAAGCCTCATCATTTTGAGTCTGGTCTTGTTCTTTTCAACATGTATCTTTGCGTGGGGAGGAGGATATGGGAACTGTGGGGATTGCAAAGGGAAAAGAGGGAAGGAGAAGAAAGAAGTACCAGGCATGCTTCAGATCTGTCATGAATGAGAAGACAAAGTATTTCTTTCCTCTTCAGGAGCCAAGAGAATTACAGGAGAAGAAAATGGGCCCAACCGACCGCCGGCACGGTAATTTGCTGACACTGTATAGCACTGTGTGCATTACGACTGTACAATACCACACAGAGCTGATGAGTTGTGACAATACCACAGAGCTATCTTCAGCTGGGAGAACGTGAAGATGTTCATAAAACTGCCGAGTATCAGAACTTCAGCTGGGAGAACGTGAAGATGTTAATAAAACTGCCGAGTATCAGAACATCACATCTGTTCAATTTTGCTTGTATGAGACTTTTCTATTCACTAAACGAATGTGTCTTCTCAGTGTAGTTCTGGTGGGTGACATCGGAGGGAAGCAGCCCAGAAGAAGCTGTAAACCTTTCAGGGAGCCTGTCAGCAAACTCAGTAACAAAATTCTTATCTATATTTTCCTATTAGTAATAACAACATATAACTCATGTCCACAGCTTCTCCTTTTTAGTCTCAAAACGTCTCACCAAACAGATAAATCAATATCCTGATTTTAAATATAGGTACTCTCAGGGAAAAATGAAGCCTCCCACAGAAGGAACCCAGCATCAAAGGCACACCTGTAGAAAGAGCCCTGGCCTCCCAGTCTCAGCCTGGGGCTCCACAATAGCATGAGAAAAGTCCCCAATTAGGCTCAGTGCCCCAAAGATGGAAAACAAGAGAGCTCTCAAAAAGGCAGCCTCACACAAGGAAAGGTTAGAAAAGCAAGAACGTAGTCGGGTGCATGGTGCCAACTGATTTTCAGTTACAAACTGGATCAAGTTTGTGCCCTGACAGTTTTCTCTCTGGATTTTTATCCACCTACATTAACTAAACCTGAAAATTCCTGTGCTGCATTTCTTTACTATGCACAACTTGAGCTTAGAAAGCCATTGCCAATTTCGCAAATACTGTCTGAGAGCAATAGGCTTACGAAGACTCAATTAACCAGGTTTCTCACAAGAGTGGGTGAGCACTGGAAAACACATTTTCAAATGCAATGGTCTGCAAATGTGCCCCTGCGACTTAAACATGCGGCCTAAACGCACCAGTTCTTCACTAACTGTCCCAGTTGACTTATTCAATACTCAGCACATAACACATTTTGAATCCTAGTACTGGCTGCATGGCTGTAAAATTCTTCAACGGTTCATTTTATACCCAGCTTTTCATGAGCAGTGCTCTATAAACTGCAGAACCAACTTCTTAGCTCTTCTTTGTGTTCAAATCAAGCATCTTTCTTTCAAAACCAGGCTCATGTATTCATGTTCCAAATCAAAACGCAAGAGAGGTGGCTGAAGAGTGAGCAGCAACAAAAAGGGATAGCAGCAAAAGATCTGTAAAGCCTGAGCTCACATTCCTTGGCGAGCTAAGTCTTGAGCTAAACACACATTTTGGCTCTGACTTAGGAAAATGAAGTTTCTTTTATCTTTCCGATGTAGTCTATTTAACCAACAGGGTCATTTGGGGAAACTGCATCAAACTCTCCTGGTTAAGAACGGCGACTGCTGCACCATATTAGGAAGAAAGGAGATCAAAGAAAGAAGGGAAAGATGAAAACTCCACAGAAATCCCATTAGAATCAGAGTGGAACTTAGTGATTTCATTAGAGCTTGATCCAATTACTAACATCACTCGATGACATTAAGCCAGTAGTAGGTACTGTTATCTAAGTGCAGTACTTTAAAAGCAAACAGCTACTTATCGAAAATCAAATTTGAAAAGCATCTAATCTAGACATCAGGAGAATCAATGACAGTGTAAAGGACACCATGAGCTTGCTAACAAACAATGTAATTTCTTCTCAGGCTTTTATTGCCTGGAAGTTAACATCTTTTTCTACTTTGGGAAGGAGTGGTGGTGGGGTTTTGGGTAGTTTTTTTTAGAATGTCATTCAAGTTTAAATCGTCCAGTAAATTTTCTGATATTGCTTCCCTCCTGTCCCCTTTTCATTTGCAGCTCGCATTATTAGGCAGACAAAGAATCTTGTGGCAAACTAGTTTTCTGCACTTGGTCACAACGAGCATAGCCTGGAAATGATGCATCAGCCCGGAAACAATAGAATAGCAAAGAACAGGGTTATTCTACTTGGAAACGGCAATGGCACGCATCTGGGACAGCTGCAGAAAGGCCATGGCTGGACACACTTTCTCTTGAAATATCTAAGTTCAGCTGTGGGATGCAAAGAAACTTTGATGCTGGCTCTTCAGTTCTTTGGAGTGTTACATAAGCTCCCTTCCCCCTTTATTTTCATAACAGTACATAAATAGTTTATGAACGATGGGTCTTTGAACTGTGTTTCTCTGACCCATCGATTGATTCGCATTTGTCTCTTTGAAACTGTATCTCATGTGCTATGAGAAATTCATCAACTTCGTTGGTCAAAAAACCCCACTACACTAATTCTGTTTGTTGTCTATGCCACAAGTCTACAATGCAACACGTTAATATCCAAGTAGCATGGAGACAATTGTATTCTGATGTATTAGAAGAAGTAAAGCTCAAACAGCTTTTAAGTCTCTCTTTATATACCTTAAGCTGGCCACTCCCAAAGGTATAATTAAAAATGAATAAAGGAAGAAAATCTCTTCCAGTGTGGATTAATGTAAATCTTGATTTCCAGCAGAAAAAACCAAACACGGCTGTATATACCTATGTATCTTATTGCATATCTGGAATTATAGATGCAATGATAACACAGGCTGTTCTGAGGCTATTCCAGCTTAACATTTGGGGCTTCACAGAGCGCACAAGGTTTTGTAGTATTATGGAAAAATAAATATCTAATCTCAGGCATTTTATACCGCCCATGGAAGTATCTCATTCCAACACAGAGAAACAGCTTTGCATTAAATACACTTTCTAGAATCTTCCAAACCTTTCCATTTCAGAAAAAAACATCTTCCCCCCCCCCTCCACTTTTTCCCATCTCTCTTCATTCTCATTCCTGTGGGATGAAGGAAAAAACACCATGCTTGAAGTTACAGCCTGTCGAAATTCTAGAATCTAAGCTAGTTTGGTCGCTTTCACAAGGAAATATCTCTGTCCTTCCGAGATTACCTGCATTCCCTCTACAAGATCTGAAATGGCTGCGCCCACTGCTTCTCAGCTGAACTCAAAATTAAGATGTGAGCTTCACTACGATTTAGAGCACTTGCTTACGAACAAACCTCCTTTTTATTTCATTTCCTCTGGAAAAATCTCTCATCGGTTTTCCTGCTGAGCATATAAATATTCTTTGCATCAGCTCCATGTAAGGATTTCATGTGCTGGAAATAAGTGCCTCACTGGGCCACTGAGGTTCCTTACCTGGGGTCACTATGACCAAACTAATAGGAGCCTCACAGATTCACCTATGAGAAGTTCTGATTCTGCCTTCTGCTCTGGTTTATCTGGTTATCTTCTGCATGAATGTCACTGTTTTGCTCAGTTTCACCTACTTAGGCTTCAGGAATTTGGTGCATCTTCTGTAGCTTTCCCACCTTTCAAAAAGCCCAACAGTAGAGAGTCAGGATGGAAATTCCTGTTGCTTTTTTTTCACTGCATATTAGACTTCTTCAGCACACTAAAAGTACTTTTGAAAAGTCAGAGTAATTAAATCTGGACAGTTTTCTGGTGAAGTAGTATTTCCATTAAAAAGAAATGATAAGAAAATCCTGTGAAACCCCAATCTTTTAGTAGAAACTGAGATCTGAAGAAGCCCACATTTGGATCAGTTGTTCTTTTTAGCACATTCATTGCTACACTGCAGGTGAGAACTTGAACTCTATTGCCCTGCAGACTCAGTCTCCATGTCAAAGAACAGGGCAGCAGCTTCAGTGGTGAAATGAAGAGACTCATTTTTCTGACAGCCATGGGACTTAGAAGGGATACTGGACACACAGGGTGAGGTTCCTGCACTCAGGTTCCCGATTCTCATCACAGTCTCAAAGCCAGGTTCTTTAACATAAAACATTAAGATTTTGTTACGCCTTTTGCAAAATGAAATAAATTAAAGAAAAACAAGCCCACCACGACCTGAAACTCTTGTTTTATCTTGGTGTCATGCATCAAGGTGGGACACTTTTGTTCTAATCTCAGAAGAAGAAAAATGAGTCAAATACCTTGAGATCAACTACAACAGAAGGACATAAACAGAAACAGCAAAGCAGAAATTCAGTCAAGGAAGGCACAGTTCAGACATCTGCATGACCTCTAATACAGATGCAGATATTTAGAGGTAAGAAACAGAATCCTGGAACCAACAAATTAAAAAGCACAGTATTTTGCTCATCAACCTGTTTTTCTTTTCTTTTCAAGTAGAAACAATATTTTTCTTTTTTTGCTATCTTCTCTTGGGATGGATAAAAAAACCTTCATTCTCTCCTTGAAACTGCAATTTTCAAGGTGTGTTACTGAGACAGGAAAGATGAAACACAACAACAATCTTAGAATGTCAAAAATTTCAAGCGCGTATTATGGAGTTCTCGATTAGCTTATAGATGAAAAAGACAGATTTAAAGTAGCTTCCTGAACAAGTGGAATGATGCGAAGCATACTATACATCTTAATAAAATCCCCAAATGCATATACACTATTTCATGCTTTTGCCAGAAAGAACAATTTCTCCCACTCACTCCCTCGGGAATGTACTTACAAGATTCCACTTCTCCTGACTCAATGACTCCTACTTCAAAATTCTTCCCAATTATGGCCGTGTTTTCAGCTGCTTGTTTAAAAAGCATTTGATGGCCTTTTATTACCTGCAGATAGTTTATTTTCCAGAAAAGAAATGAAAAAAAATTAAACACTACGCCTGCACACTGCAGTTTTCTATCTTAAAGTAAACTGGCAGCTAAAGAAGCAAAGTACAGATTCAAGGAAGGTGGAATCTCTCTGCTGATTTGTCTCGCACGTCCCTGGAGCTGTAGGACAAACTACGTGTAGGACCCCGACTCTTTTTAAGAAATAGTGGCATCCTCCGGAGAACTTACTCTCCCTGCTCTCAAAGTTACCCACCCCAGAGAAAATTTGCCTGGGTCTCAGCAGAAACCCAGCTTTAATGACAGTTTCCGCTAACAGCCCGGACTGCTCCAAGTTGGCAACGCCAAAATTGTGTTCCCTTTTGCTCCCTCTGGCACCTGGGCAGTAAACTCTGACTTTGGAAAGGGGACAGATTTGAGCAAGGCACTGCTAAACTGCAATGAGCCCAGCACAGCTCTTCGATACTGATTCAGTTCTCCTCCTCTCACAGAGCACTGTGAAGCCAACCTTACGAACGTCTCCAAAGCTGCATGAAATGCTTTGACAGAAGCAGCTCTGGAGGGCCAAGGCTTTAAGACCGAAGGAGCTGCAGTTTTCCATGGTTCAGTGACTTTCTCAAATGTCTGTAATGACAATTACAGATACTGAATTCCTTGTACTTTATCCCTCTGAAAATGGCTTTCAAAAATTCCTAGAGTCCAGAGCGGGATGGTAGGTTGCAACAAAGGAGGACAGAAAGAGGGGGAAGTCAGGCCCATCTTTTCCATTTCCTCCCTTTTGTCATTCACCCTCATCACCAACCAGCATAGCGGTGCTACTGGGGCTCTTTTGCCCTGCATGAGCATGAGGACGGCAGCACATTCTCCATCCTTGAAAAAATTTTGCTCTTGGCTCAACCACAGGTTCTCCTCTTGTATTAGCATCCACCTACACAAATTGAGACATGGTTTCTTTCTTTCCTCACTTTCTTAAATAATGAATGGATGAGGTACAAAATTTAGAAGCAAGTGGTATCAGCAAACACATACATCCTTTTTTCTTTAAGGTTAAATCAACTAGTTCAGTGAAGGGAAGCAATCTGTTCTCGCCCTGTCATGTTCTCTGGCATGCCAATCTCCGGTTGTACCACGCAAACTAAGAACACTCCGTTTCTTCCCCAGGATGCTCAGTCCCAACAGGGGACGGACACTGGGAGGGGACACACAGTGAAGCTGCTTTCACTTTTTCGTGTTTGTGTGTGTGCATTTCTCTGGGTTTTGCGTATTACCTGTCTTCAAGTGCCTACCGCTTACCTAAATGGACTCTCAGGGTTTATCTGAATTTGTTACACTAACTAACTAATTTAAGAAAACCCACATTGCTATATCTAAGCAGTGTATCAAATTATAGCTTTAAGGGAGTGACATTTTAAGTCTAACAAATTATTTCCATTTTAATAACTCATTTCTTTTTCATTGACCATGGCAAAACCACGTGTGTTTATGAAACAAAACCTTGTAAACAGTGGTGAAGCCACTAACAAACAACTATATCCAGCTAACAAAACAAAGATATGTTAATGTAAAAATACACTAATGGAAAAATGATGCTTCCGAAATGTACACCAAATACTAAGAAGAGTGCAGTCACTAACCATCTAATTGGGACTTCACGTCTGGAGATGGATGAAGCTTTATCTCTGGCTGAGGCCGTTTGCTTGCTTTGTTTCCTGCGTGCGGCACGTGAGAGGTGGCCCCACGTACTTGACGTTATCGGTGTAACGCACTCTATCTCTGGCTCTTGACCAGCTCTTTAAGGCTGTCCTGAGCAGCTGAAGAGTTACGACGAGTGTAGAAAATGTAAATGTCTCTAATTTAGTAGTATCCTAGGGTTTTTCCTCTTCTTTTTGCAGGCACAGAGAGGACACTGCCACGACAGGAGGGGGCAATATGAATTACATAGTTTGACTCGGCACGACCCATACACCCCACACGAGGCAGGGAGATGAAGCACAGTCGCTGGCGGGTTTTGACAAAAAGAATGAAATAAAAACCATAAATTAAAACAATTATATTTTTGAACCATACTAAATAAGTCCTTGTCTATAGTGATTTATGTTTACAGTAAACGTTTCCAGAGTTCATTTCCATGGGATCTCTTTCCTTCGCTAGGATTTCCTAAAAGAAATTACTGAAATTTATGACATGAATCCTGCAGTGTTTGGGCTATTTGCATAAAATATTGTAGTATGCTTTTAAAGGATGTGAAATTAAATTTATGCTCTGTGTCTAGTTCATTTAGACTTAGAATTTGAATACTTTCCAATATGAAGTCACTAACTAGTCTGCACTGGACCACTGTAAACCCAGAGTATTTCCATTTGCAGCAATGCAACTGATGGTAAGTTATTCATTGTGAAGGGCAGCAGATTTTGATGCACTGGAGGGTTTGGGGCGAGACAAATTGACTGCAATTAAAGCATGGTTGTTAAAGCTCAAACTGCCGAAAGATTTCTTTGAAAAGAAAATGTTTTTTTGCAGGAAAATATTTTTGGTTCGGATCAGCATACTACAGAGACACAGCTTCTGCACGCCAGTAGCAGCTGATAAGCCTGGAGCAGACGGTGGAGGGGAAATATTTTATTTCCATTCCTCCCTGGCCAGTGTTGTACCAGCACCAACTGTTTCAGACACTTTTGCAGCATGGTAATATTTGCAAGTGTTTCCTTCAAAAATGTGCAGAATTAAATTCCCAGTATGCAGGACTGTTTTGACACAAGTTATCAACTGCTACCAAACAGAGCAGATTCAGACCACACTTGTTCCATTTGCTAAATTCAAAATTTCCCACGTGCAAGCCAAGGGAATTAGGTTAGACAAAGGCAACGGGGAGATCTGTACACTTCTTTTTTTAAAGCCAACTACTATGGCCATGTACATTTGTCACCAGAAGTTTGAAAGTTCAAGTGAAACAGCAAATTTATTTTCCACAGAAGAATGGTGATAAAGAAAATGAAAACTTTTACATCTCGCTTGCTAATCTTTTTCTAGATACCAAAACTTTACTTGGCATACAGTATCACACCGTATGTTCCCCTTACAACAACTGCAAAGTAGTGCTTTTAGGTAAGAATAATCAACTTCACTAACTTATTTTCTCACAGAAGAAAAAAGATCTGAGGCTTACTGATAACCCAACTGGAAGATGAGTCAGCAACGACTTGATGTTGTGAAATAAAAGCATCATTTCATTGCGACATATAGAATGATTTTGGAAAACGTATGACATCCTGTTTAAAGTAAGGCAGTGAAACAGCTGACAAAGGTTTTTCATGTCTGTTAGAGGAAAAGGAAAAACATTTGCTTCATATCCAAACATTCAGACCAGAGCAGGGACATACCTCACACTTGGCTGTAAGCTTGTTCTGCTTTGGAGTGGCTTGAGTGCACTTTGACCTGCACTGCACCAGAAAGTGGGTGTTCTAACAGGAATGAACCCTGTATAAGAATAACCATCTTGTTTTAATTTGCAGATCACAACTTAACTGGTAAAAATAGAACAAGATCTGTTGTTCTTGTGAGATTTCCTACCCATCGGTAGTGGAAAGGGAGTCATACACGCTGATGCACAGATGCTTTGGCCAGATTTTCTGCTGAAGTAAAGTCATGCCAGTAAAAGAGTTCATGCACTGCCTTCCAATTACTCAAGAGTGAAAACATTTTAGAAACTTTGAGATTTAGAACAAAATATCAAGGCAGTACTGGTCAAACTTCAACTGGAACATTGTGTCCTGTTCTGGGCGTCCCTTTTCATGACAAATAGGCCGAAATAGAGAAAGTCCAGAGGAGAACATTAAGTGTCGTCACAGGTATATAAACGAAGATCTATGAGGACAGATGGAAAGCGCTGATTTTACTCAGGCTAGAGGAAAGAAGAGCAGAGACGTGGTAATAGACTTCAAACATATAGGAGACTTAGCACCTTTTGGTAGCAAAGTAAGTTCTTCACTTAGGAATCGCCAAGAGATCATAGGCTTAAACTGCAGCAAGGAAGATGGAAGTTGGACAATTTAGAAGCTATATAAGTCAAATTATAGCTAAGATTGCCTGGGGAAAGGGTGGAAATCTCTGTTGAAGGATTTTAGGAACAAGTTATCCCCATATGTTTTTATAATATTTTTGTTATAAACTCCTAGGCAATTTATTAAGGTTTCTTAAATCCCTATTTTCTAGACTTATCTGTATGGATACAAAGCAGCAACTGCCCATTTGTTCTCTGCAATCCTAACCGGCCAGAAGCAAGTCAGCTTCAGTTCAGGAGTCATAAAGAAAAGCATCCAGAGAGCACTAACTGTGCCTAAGTCAGGCAGTCCAGCTGAGAATCCCTTAAACACGGCCCACTTTGCTGAGCAGCAAAAGCAACCAGATCCACAGAGAATCGCTGAAAGAAACCAGTCTGAGCAGCATAGTGTTTAATTTGTTCCTTTAGCACAAAGACGGCAAGTTCCTCCCTGCTACTGGAACGCTGGCAGCGCCTGCAGGAGCCGGTTCCAGCAAAGCCGGCCATCGCAGAGAGGTTGAACCCAGGACGCTGCAGTTGTAAAAAGAACATCTGCTTTACTGAAAACACCTTGTTCCTCCTATCAGGTTGCAAACCAAAGTTTAACAAATTTCCCAACACTGCTAAGACAAGCTGGCAGCAGCAGAGAGCTAAATTCAGGGACTCGTGGTAAATCAGTGAGGCATGGTTTGGTTTGAATAAAGAAGGGTGAGCTTAGAAGGCAATTAATCTTGCCTATATATCATATCACATCACGTCACATACCATGTCATATCTGCTTAGAAACCCCTGAACTGTTTCCAAGTGCCTTAGGTTTGTTTTCTTTTTCAAATACTCTTAGGAATAGCACAACCTTTGCAAAGCTCCTTCTTCTCCCTGTTAGTATCACCCTTTCTCTTCCACTTTTAAAACACTACAGTGATAGAAAGCTACAGGGTAAAAATCAAAAATCTCCTTTGCAGGCTTCTAAGCGGTTTTAAAACATTTTCAGAACTGTCTATGATGCTCCTTAAACTGTATTTACTACTGTCATCAGCTATAATTAATCCAGCCTTAAAATACTCTGGTAAAGCAAGTATAAATAGTCTTACCTTACAGAGACGAAAGCTGCACGCATGATGACAGGAACTGATTAACATGAACATAAATTCTGATTGTGTCTGAAAGATACATCAAGCTTCCTATTCAGCCAAAAAAAAAAAAATCCCTGAAGAATTAGACAGAGAATTAAAGGACAGGGTGATACGATTCCTCTCTTGCAGAGAAAACTTGGTTTGGATTCCTCTGCACTTGGTGCCAGAGACAGGATAAGAGGGAAAATGAAGAAAATAGGTTTAAGTCTGGGCAGCCAAACTGATTGGCCTTGGAAACAGACAGAAGACTCCAAAAGGACAAGCTGGTGGGCTCGTATCCAGGACAGCCTGGAAGATGTCTGAGAGGCTGCAAAGGTTTAAAATTGATTCTGGAACAACCCGAAAGGCTTGAACGTTTTTTGGGGATAGTGCGAAAAAGGTCAAAGAGGCATCCTGAAGGATGGAAGTGTTGCACAGAGAACCGGGATTACTATGGACATAATCATTCCCTGTGCTTTTCCCCTAGAAAGACGGGAGATTGCGGAAGGAATTGGCAACGAGGTCAAGTTAGTAACTGTTGATTCGGTTTCAGAAGCCTCCCCTGCTCCAAATCTGCAGCGGCAATGTCGTAAGAAGGTTCACTTACGCAGATGTGCAGACTGAAGCTCGGACAAGTTACGCTGCCTGCGGCCACGAAGGCAATCCAAGAGAAGACGTAGGCTGGGACAGATGCAGTAGTATGTCACAGCCGCCATTCCATTTCTCCCCAGCCCCAGGAAATAAACCTGCCATTGTCCTTCTTGAAAGAACTGTATCCGGCGGCACTCTGCTGGATATGGCTTTTCATTTGTTATGTATTTCTCCAGCTGCCAGAAAGCAGGCATGGGAAGGCTCCGAGAATTTCATTCAGCATATTTCACACATGGGGCGAGCAATTATATGCTTTAAGTCGCATGCTTTTCAGTCACCTCCTCAGAGATGTCCACCTATCTCCACTGACTATCTATGTACGTGTGTATATATACGGCTATACAGGGTCCCAGCTTTAGGGCTTTCATTCACATGGAGCTTAGACGGCAGGAGTAGAGTATGTGTAATGGCTTGATTGCTCCCTAAGGGGTGAACTTGCACAAAAAAAGCCGCTCTTCACGATGCCAGACATATTATTTTCATCCGTCACAGTTTTTCTTACACAAAACTTTGCATTATGAATACCAAAATTAATGCCTGGCATGAACACTTGAATTTAAAAACATTCAAAATGTCTCAGGGTTTTGTTTTTTCCTACATTCCCTATAAGAATTCAAATCAACTATTCTAACACAGGAACTTATTCTCAATTTACAATTATGATCAACTTAATTGCATTCAGTGTTAATTAGAAAAAAATACCTCTTCTAACAGAAGCGTCCGCACCATCATGCCTATGCTCCTCTCATCTTCTAACACACAGACGCCGCAAGAGAAAGGGAAACCAGGCAACAGCTCTCTTGTAGCTAATTGGGAAGGAAGAAGGATTGTTCACCATTTTTCCTCTTGTGTGACGGGCGCCTTCACCCTACAGGGAAGGCTTCCAAACATGTCAACCTGGGCAAGTGACCACAAGGACAGAAAAGAAAATCTTTGCTATCTGACTGCTTACATTTTTTTCTCCTGTATCTGCTTCTGATCCTAAATACATTGATTAGGAAGATCAATAATTTTCTACCCAGCAGAAATGCTTCCCAACTCTACCCCCAAACCCAACTATTATATGAGATCTTTTTCCACAGAAATCTGTTACTGTATTTTTTTCTTTTAAGATATCAGACTGTGACTTGTTTATTATAAAAAACAAAGCAGAATACCCCACAAACTTACTTGCCTTACCTCAGCTGACTCACTGTGGTTAATGGTAGCAAAATAGACGGTTTTGTTACTGAAGAGAGCAGGTATGACTCAGTTACATAGAGAAAGCATGTCGAATAATAGTGTCATCTCGACACGATAGTTTTTCAGATTCAAAAGCACTCTAAGATCTTGCACAGAAAAGCTACAGCTATACAAATAAAACCGTTAGATCAGCTTACAGGTAAAGCTCGAGCCTAGTTAACAAATGCAGTGTGAGAGCAAACAGAATTCACACCGCTAAACTCCAGTGCACTTCCAGGTCATACTTAGTCGCAGGAAGTAGAGTATCAAAAGCACATTGAAGAAAGCCACTTGGCTTCCTAGTAGCAACACAGGTAAGAGCCTTGAGATTAACACGGAAGACAGTAACGTGCTACTTGAGCTACATTTCCCCAGTGGAAAACAGCCAATGTTCTGCATGGCAGAAATATAATGTATTATATAGAAAGCTCTGAGCTGAAAGCAAGTAGAAGCATTTCTACTGGAAATGATTATGAAAACATTTGACTCCTCCAAAGGAAGCTAAAAAGCCTGCTGCTGCTGGGCTCTGGTTTGCAAACATCTCAACCCTAGCAAGAGTCACTCTGCAAAGCCTCATCTCAACCTGATAAAGCAATCCCCACATTTCAAACTGACACAAGGAACATAGAAACAGAAGCTGGTAATGATGGAAACCCAACACTTAAACCATGGAATTGTTCGAGGTCGCAAAAACTACTAAATATTGAAATCAACAGAGAACCTTAAAACTCGTGAGAGATGCTACGTGCAGTTTTACCGTGGGAAGCACCTTACTGCCAAAGGTTATGAAATGAAATTGGTGACAGGGTGAAGACTCACCAGGGCTGTAACAGTGCCAAGCAGTATTACCTAAGCCCTTCATCATTACATGACCGCATCACTTACAGCATATATACCCAGTATTACCAAGACGGCCAGATATTCCTCAGTTTATCACAGAAGCTCATTCTTTTTAATCTTAAATGAAGCCTTGAAGGTTTTGCAATGTAAAAGGGCCAAAGTTGTACAGTTACAAAACTAAGAATCAAGCAAATGTTATCTTCCTTCTGCACTGTATACAGGATCAAATTCTCACCTTCCTATTCAAATCAGCACGAATTTCAAATAATGGTAGTCAGCTAAATACAAAATAAAACCCCCTGCTTTAAGAGAAATCAGCAAATATACTAGAATAGTTTTCTCTGAAGTCTCTTGAAAACAGGACCATGGAGCAGTTAAGGAAAGAGCTGCCATTATGCAAAACCCTGAACTATTTTTTAAAGATGAATGGAAAGGTGAAAAAGCTTATGAAACAGTTTTCTGACATTCACCAAAACTGGTTAACCTAGCAAAGCCAGGGCATTCCCTGACAACAGCCTAGATTTCCCTTTCTTGAACGCTTGGCAATATTTTCTTATTTCCAGGAGGAAACAAACAATAAAAGAGAGTTTATAATGTCAGTGTGCCTCTGCTGTGCGATACAAGTTGGCAGGAGGCCTAATTAGACAACCTCCGGAGGTGCCCTCAAACCCAGTTTTCTACGATTCTATGAACTACATAATTCACAACTAAAACCAAGTACATAAAATGTGATGGTAAGTATTCTTTTAACAAAGTTTATTAAATTCAGAGAAACACAATTAGTGAGGTAATAGCATATCGATTAGAGTATATTTAGTCTCAAAATACTACACTGATTCCCCTACCTCGAGACTAAATTTCTCCCCTCCCTCTAGCTTCACATTTCCCTCAAATTGTAATGTTTCTTCCAATCTGCAATTTTCTCCTTCTTCGAAACAGAAGGGAACTCAGTTCCTGTGAGAGCTTATTATCACAGAGATTGCCTCGACGGTACTACCTTGGTACCCACTTTTCTTCTATAAATGTCAAGAAAAATTATGTAACGTTATGTCATAATGGAACAATATTCTCTATCAGGCAAGAAACTTTAAAATGTAGAAATAAAGAGAAAGATGGACGGAATCTGAAAATGGACTCAAAAGATTTGTCTAGAAAACTGCTAGTATTATAATAAATAGATGTACGAGAATTAATATGTACTTCAAAAAGCTGAACTAGTATTTCAAAATTATTCTTTTTCAAGTAAAAATAAAAGCAAGACAGAAGTCAGAGCAATTTAGTTAGAATTCTAAATTTCTCTATAATCAGATTAAAATATCATCAAGAAATGAGGACACTGTTTTGCTTTTAGTACTAAATATCAGGTATATTTAATTATTAGAAGAAATACATTTGACTGTTTCGAATATTTGAATGTTTAAGAACGAGAAACTTTGGTTTTCCATGGTCTACCACAAAAACTGCCTATGTGCCATCACTCTGTGCCATAATACAACAAACACTTCAGAGGCGGAGAACTTGACAGCACTAAGAAATTGTCTTTTGAGATATCTTTACCATGTGGATCTCTATGCACAAGGTGATAATCAGACCACGCAAGGTGCACAAGAGAAGCTGGGAACTGTACATCTCACATGCTTCCCTCCCCTTCGTGTGAGGACCCCCCAGGTCAGACACTTGCTGGTGCCACTGGTTCCGCAGCCTTCCTCCTTCCAGTCACAGCTTTACCCCTGCACAAGATGCCGCTCAGCTGCAGATCACAACCACTCACCTACACACGCTACGCGCAGTGACGGTGAGGAAGTTCTCATGGCACAGATGTCTTTATTCATCAGGTGTTTTAAGCATAAGAAAAGTAAGGCACAGGTTCGGTTCCTTATCCATTGATTTTCTGCCCCTAGGTTGAAAATAAAGGCTGTGGGGCCGCAGCATAGTGATGATATTAAAAATGGCTCCTTTAATGCATTTAGGAAGATAACTTTGCATTTGAAGCCTATTAAAAAGTATTTCACTGTCACAGATTTGTTTCTAACTCTAATAACGCCCCCCTCCAACCTAGAGCTTGATAATATGGTGATAGCAGGCGGAATTAATAAGCAGATGATAGCTGACACAATTAATTAATGTATTACAATTGCAGTCAAACTAGAATCATGAAACACGTTTAACTTCTTTCTTATTATGAGCCAGCAGGTACAATAAAGCTCCCTATTTCAATTTTTTCAATTCATCACAGACCATAAAAAGTCAAAAACTATTTCAGTCAAACCTCATCTTTAATACTAGTATTTTAAATTTTTGACCCATAAGCGTTACCTTGATTTCCTTCTGAACTCTTCATATTGCATTTCAGCCTACCAATTTACATTTACAGGGACAAACTGAACTCACCAGCCAGATCTACTGCCCTTTAAGTAACAAAAGGAATAAATCGGGCAGCTCTTACAAAAAGACCACTGATACAGAGAAAGCAAACACATCCTACACAGGATCACTCACATGGGTGCAACCTTTGTTTACCTTGCACTATTTCTATTAATCTAATGAATTAAGGCTGGTGAAATGACTTCATTCCTTCTTAAGTATAGATTCTAAAATAAAACCAACTCACCTCAGGATAGAAAACCTTGTAAATCAATAGAAGACAAGGCAAAAAAATACAGGAATTAATGAGGAAGTGCTAGCTTCTCACACCCCAAGAAAATATACTAGGCTGGGGTAGAACACGGTAAAAGTAGCATGAAGTGCCATGTAGCAAAGAGGCAATTGCTCAGGTGTGCCAAACAGTATCTATTACTAAACATCAAGCATTTCAGATTTGTTATGCAAATTACCAGATTCCACAACAAATTGTAAACTTTTCATATAAAAATCCACTCATACCAATTATCACAACACAAGAATAAAAAAAAATAACTCTCCATAATTCGAAATAGATTATTGTATTAGTTTGTTGAAAAGGAAAAAAAAAAAGCCAAGAGAACCACAAGTTCCCCAAGTATAATGTCTTAGTCTTTATCCACTCATCTTTCTTGACAAGTGGTAATAGAAAATAAGTGCTTTAGTAATTATGGTGATATGAACAGAACTTCTCAAGATTAAGACCACAGAGCAGCTCAGTACCTGGCTCTACTTCTCTGCAAAACAAAGAGAGGCAGAACAAAGCAAGAAAAGAAGTTCTTGCATTTAATAATTCATTCTCTGCGCGTGCTGCTTATATATATGTGGACAATGTCATCCTAAGTGAAAGACATAACAAGAACATGGAAAAAGATACCTCAGCATCTTTGGCAGCAGTCCCACAAATTGTCCTGGAAGAAGTCAGCAAAAATACATAATTACATACTTCAAGAGTTATGAAGGCCCAGGGGGAAAAATATCTTGAAAATTTTAAGAGAAAATGAGGATATGGAAACCAGGAATTTCTAGGAGGAAACTGAAACAAAACTTTCACACAGTTTTCTCTCAGAATGAATGCTGAAATAATTTCTAGCGTTTAGAAGTATTTTATGAACGCTTTCCTCCAGAACGCCTTCTGTAGTGAATATGTACCTCAAACGAGCCACAGAGGAATAGGAGTTGGAAGAGAAGCCATCCAGTTCAACCCTTTTCCCCAAGACATATTCAACTGCATTATGTCATTCCTAACATATTTGTCTTGTCTGTTCTTAATGACTGTGAATGAAGAAACTCAGCAATTTCCCAAAGCCAGCTATTCCAGTTTCACAGTTTTTAGCATTTGAAAGCTGTCCCTACTATCTAACTTGAAGTTTTTTCTCTATTCAAGAAAGCCCCTCAGCTCCTGTATCATCCATCATGACACTGAAAACACATTATGCCCTTTCTCTTTGCATAGCTCTTAAAATAGTGAGGACTTAACCATGTCCCCTCTCATTTTTCTCTACTTCAGACTAAACAACTCTGATCTTTTCTCCACAGTTATCTTTCTGAGATATCTGATCACCCTTATCTGGACGCTGTCCAATTATGCACAACGCTCTGGGAGAGCGATGCCCAAGTTTGGGCACAAGTGCTCCAGCGGTAGAGCAGGAAGGCTGCTTCACGTATCTGTTCGGCTCCCCTGCTTATACAAACTGGTACGATGTTTGCCTTTTCTGTAGAAGCATGACGTTGTTGACTTCATAGACAGTGCATCGTTCACTATAACTCCAGTTACTCTGCAAAGAAATGCTGTCTAAGCAGTTGTTCACCATCCCCTGCTTGTAAACTTAGGCCTGCTTCAGCGTAGTATCTTCTGTTTATCGCTGCTGACTTCAATTCTGCCTTTATTCAGATCATTTCTCTAATTTGTCAAGATGTTTTTTGATATTGCTACAGTCCCTTCCTGCTGGCAGTTCCTCCTGTCTTAGTGGCATACATAATCAGAACATTTTATTTCATCATCCAGGCTCTTCATGGAAACACTGACCAGAATTAAGCTCAGGACTGATGGCTGCCAAGTCTCTCTACTCCCAAGCAGATAAAAGATCAGACCACCTCTTGATACTTAAGGCCGATACTCTACAATCCTTCGTATTTTGTTAACTACAAAATAGGGAACATGTATAATGGAGCGTTACGTACATTTCCCAACATTCCCATCAAGTCTCTGAGACCCTACATTTCAATTCCGAGGACAGAAGATAACTTTTCAGTCACGTGCCATTGTCTCGGATCCTTCTGAGAGCAACCAAAGTGCTGAAATCGCAGTTTGGACCATCACACACCCAGAAGGCAGGGAAAGAAAAGGCTCACCGACAAGTTTGGACCCCCAGAATACAATATTGCAGTTTGCTCGGGAGTCAGCTGCACTGCCTGCCCTTCTAGGTACTTTCACTTGCCTCTTAGTCTATTGCTGCTTTCAAAACAACTTAGCCTGCTGAATCCTTGTCGTGGTTAATGGTGAACTAGGTACTGCTACACAGGGATGCCCACAAGAGAATACATACTAATGAGCTATAAAGATTTATAAATATGCAATATTTCTATAAGTAGATTAGAGATATAATTACTTATATTAAAATAATACTTTGATTCTGCTTACTGATTACACAATCTATTTGTCTGCTCTGGATGAGCAAATTCTCAATATTTCATTTTATCCCAGGAAAATAAAAACTATTTATTTCCCCAGATCTTCAACTTTTCTCAACAGCTTCAATCTCAACACTCCATCCACCACGCAGAGCTCATTCTTGAGACTGGTGTAGGGTTTCTGTGATTCACAAGCCCTCCCTGCAAAGCGGAGCTCGGATTCCCTGGTGATCTGTAACCCCAGCTGCGCATCGGTTTCTACAAACAGAGATCCCTGCCCTTCCGTAAGCCAGGAACCTTCCTGTGGCCCAAAGGGATCCCAGTGCACATAACTGTCCAAAGGTTACAAGTCTGATGGTCAGCAGAAAACTAGGAGCCTAGAAGAGGAAGTAGTTGTCTGTTGCCTACATAATGCCAAAAAAAATTATGGCATATTATGTCTAGATTTCTTCTTTTCTTATCAGTCGGTCTTACTTCTCAAATTCCTTTGCTAAATTAAGTACTGCTCTGGCAAACACAACTACATTGCCTAATACCCTCTACAGAATTGGGTCAGCTTCCCCAACAGATGTTCATCTAAGCTTATAGTCCTTTGGTCTCACTAGTTCAAAGGAATATTCCTCCTTTTGGTTAAAATCCTTCAAAATTTCTTTAAAAACTCTGGGAAACTGTCCACACGCTGACAGTGCCAGTATAAGATGAGGTATGCCTCAGCACTAGCTTAAAGCCAAGTATCCCGAGCTATTCTGCTTAAATAATTCAGTTTATTGAGGTATGCCTACTACTTTCAAGGGGAAAACAACAAAAAAATACCATATCACATAATACAATTGATCTGAAGGACAACTTATGCTCACTCACATCCTTGGAGAAAGAAAAAAACCAAGTCAAACATGCCTACAGCCTTTCTACAATTTATCTGCAGGTCAATATGCTTTTGAGTATAGGCAGGCCGCTGCCCTGCTCACAGCGCCACAAAGCAACACTAGGGATGAGGCTCCAAAACCCACCCATTATCAAATTTTCAATCCAGCTGTAGGAGCTCAGGCAGGAACTGCGGCAGTCCCAGGAGCAGCACAACCAAGAGAAAAGTCTCCAGCCCAGGTCGCTTCCACGACCGCAGTCATGCAGCTGTGGAGCAGAGGCTGAGTCGCTTCCCTCACCTCCCTGCCTTGGCCCCGGCACAGCCGGCCGGGAGAGCACATCGCATGTGGCACTCAGCCCGCTGGCTCACGCTTTTCTTCTCCCTTCCCAAGATTCAGCTCAGCTGGAACCCCCTTCCCACATCCACAAATAAAGCCCAAAACAGAAAACTGTGGAAGCCAGCCTTACTATTAGCCTAAAAGCAATAGCTTTTGATGGGAGTGAATGGGGGAAGAGGTCATGCTGACCGAAAGCAAAAAATGAAAGAAGGCCAAAGCCTCACACAGGACAGGACCAGACAGGACAGGACATGAGAAAGCAAACAGCGGTCAGAAGGACAGGTTCACCAGATGTTACGTTACGGTACGGCACAAAGAGGGAAAAAAAGAGCTATTTCTACCTCTTCATCTTACCCTGTCACCTCCAACCTCCCTCTCCACGCTCCTTCACCAGCACAGGACAGCTACCAAAAGAAGGGTCTCTTTACAAGCACAAGCCTTAGAGGAGACCTATGAAGAATCTGGAGCATTTGAAGTCTCCTTGCCTGAAGTCTAACTTCCACTCAGCAACGTGAGTCAGTGCTCCCTAATAAGCCCTGTTTACACAAGTCCCTCTGTTTTTCATAGATCAATCAGGTAATGTTTGGAAGATGTTAAGCACAGTATGGGTACTGGGAGCACAGAGCAGCCGGGTGATCCTTCAGTGAACGAGTAGGCTTTTAGCCTTGAACTAACACACATTTTGGATTCAAAAATAGCAGCAGTTCTCCTGGATTAGAAGTTTCTGAGTCCTGGCATTTTAACTAAGTTGCCTCTACTAAGAAAGCCTTAAAAGTAGTTATCACTAGCATCTATCTACAGCCACAATACATAGTATCCTCTGAATCTGCCTTGTTAACACTCTACCCGAGTTTATTAACCCTTCACCATTCCCTCCCTTATATCTCAGCTGTGAGAGGCAGTGCTTTTTCTCTGCTGCTCCTTCTTCCCAAAGTAGAATATGAAAAAAATGTTCTAAGGGTTTCAGACCAGCAGACTAAGAAAATAAATACGAAGTATAAGCAAATTTCTTTTTTCCTATAAAAGGTTCCAAAACCAAAGTAGGCAACTTTGCAGAACCATTTCTGTAACCACAAGCTGATGAAAAGAGCAGGGTTCCTCAGATCACGATTACCTATTACTATTAGCATATATGTACACACAAACTGCTCCATCTTTAACAAAGGATTCAAATCGTTAAACTGAGTTACTCTTCTTCCTTTCTTTCCTTTCATTCTTTCTTGTGTTTAGACAACATCTCCAGTCTTTAAGAGCCAAAGCAGCACCCTGGTTCCCCTGGAACCCAGTCCTCCCATTCCTCCAGCTGCAGCATGAGTCATTATTGTGCAGCATGACATTCCCTTTGTAAAGCACTGGTTCCCAAACCACCATCCTCAGAAAGCTGGCTGGCTACACGCTGCTGGCGCAGGTCCTCGCTTCCAACTGCTGCGTGGCTTTAAAGACAACCGAGATGCATTAAACACTGTCCTGATGCACATTTCCCTCGTAAGCGGCTGCTTTAGCTGCAGCAGGGCAACTGTGAATGAGTAGGTACCTCAAAATAACTTCTCTTGTAAGACAGTCTACTCAAAATAAAAAAGAAAAGAGAAAAATAAACCAAACCAAAAACCCATGCAGGGAAGTCTTGCTCTAGATAATGCATCAGGTCTCCTTGCAAATCTCCCTGGTCCAGCCAAGTCTGGAAACTAGACCGAGCCCAGGAATTATCTCCAGCTCTACCATACGGAGATATAAGACACCAGGCCAGTTGCCTGTTTTATTCAAACATGTGTTTCTTCTACCAGCAATACTAACATTGCCTTGTTCCTGTTTATACTCAAGGAAAGGCGAAAATAAACTAAGTAACTTTTCTGCTCTCATTTTGGTTTGCTCTTTTAAGAGTGCCCTGTTCCTGTCAAAGTGAGTCAAACTAAACAGAAACAAGGCGGTTTTGTTCCAGAGTAAATGTGTCCACGCTTGGTGTTATTTGGGGACTGTTCCTACAGTTCAAATGCATACACCCCTGTCTCCCCCCATTAATCCTTATTAAGTTCCATAGGTAAGAAGACCCTTAGATTCAGTGAGTAATTGGTTATTTACTTAATAAACCACAATTTACCAGTGGCAGCAAAGCACACGATACCACCATACTGCTTTTACCATTTTGGTGAGGCACCTCTTTTACAGGCTTAAGAGAAAAGTTACTCATCGTTTGCAAAGTGGCAACTGCATCATGACAAGAGTGGATACTGCAGCTCAGAGCATCTTGAGAGACAGTCTGGATTCCTGCACTCATCCACATGTGCCATACTGAGAAATCATCTCGTAAATACAGTACAACCCTCAGAGAGCACTTGCGTTAAGCCCAGGTTCAGCGTAATCCAACGTGCCGTCTGCAACGAACGCACATACTGGAGAAAACGTAACGCTTTCAGTTCCCCAACACGGGCTCCTCCTGCAAGTCGCTCTGAAATCGCACAGAAAATCTAAGCTGATCGTCTCCCAGTAACAGCAACAGTACTTGACAACTAGCACGTATGTTAGTAACGCAGCAAATGTAAATGTCCTATAGCACCCTGCAGGGGTAGCTCACAGTGCTGAATCCTTATTGGCTTGCAGAGCGTGAGCTTTTATTTCCCTATCTCAAATGTATTAGAAAGTCCGTTTTGTTCCCGGTTTTTAAGTGAATCAGAAAGGCACCTCTCTGCCCACAGGATAAAGCAGAGGTGTGCTGAGCCGGGTTCGACCCATGCTCTTCTCAACAGGGACACCGTTTAAACTAGTGAGGTGAACGATGAAGTAGCAGTAAACTTACTTTCCAGTGATAAATTGGCTTCTGGATGGTGTGCACATGGGCTGAACATAATAGTTCTCCAGTTTAACCCCTTCAGCAGCTAGCTTGTCCAGAGTGGGCGTCCTGATCTCCGAGCCGTGGTACCCTACGTCTCTGAATCCCTGATCGTCAGCCAGGATGAAGATGATGTGAGGCTGCGAGCTGGGGTTGCCTGCCCCCGGCTCCTCTCCCTGCCCGGTTCTCGTCGCCTCCGTCTCTCCGGGGCCGAGTCCGAGGCTGTCCCAGGCCAAGTAGCCGTAAGTGAGCAGGCTAAGCACCGAGAGGCCGGCCAGCACCCCCACCGCCACCATTTTCCCCTTGCAGAGGCGGTGAGGCCAGCTACGCCCACCGCGGGCCATTCACCTTGGCGGGAGCGAGAGCGGGACAGAAGAGAAAAAAAAAATTACAAAAAGAAAACAAAAACCACCCGACGAACCAAGAGTCTCTGAGGCGGGGGCAGGGAGCGTCAGGGGTCCCGCCGGGCGGGAAAGTGAGGCGGAGCCCCGCTCATCGCTGCCACCACCAACTTCCACAACTTCAGCCGCTGCCGCTGCTGTTGAGNCTCTGTAAACCCCTCTCCTGCCCGCGCTTTTTCCCCCGGCCAGCCCCCTCAGCAACTTCTTTCTTCCCTCCCCTCACGGCCTCTCCTCCGTTCTCCCCTCTGCACCTCCTCCGCTTCCTCGCCCGGGCAGCAGCCCCTCGCTGCTCCCCCCATATGGGAGACGAAGCTCCCCCCCGGGGCAACGTATTCTGGCCTCTCCCTCCGCTCTAAAGGGCAGCCCTTCCCGCCAACGAGTCCCAGAGCTCCTTCCGAAACCTAGAGGTGGTCGTTTTGCCCCCTCCCCGAAATACTGCTTCTGAAATCGCCACAAACATCTGGAAGGTATGAATGTACCGGATTTGTTTTCAGCCACAAACCGGTTCCATAATTCCAAACCCTCCAATTCTGGCAAGGCTGTGGCAAACGTGAGGAATGCTCCTCCTCAAAGTACTATCATTTTTTAAAATTTGGGTTAAAGTATGAAAGTGCTGCAGTTGCAAATTACAACTCTCACCCTAGTCCTGAAAGACAGTGAAGCAAGCAGAAACTCACATTCATGCATGATTAGGCTAAACTGAAGTAAATGTGCAGGTTTGACCTGTCTAACATGAGTCATCATGACAGGAACAACTTTTACTCAAACTAAATTTTATAAAGCATTAACTCTTGAACAGCCACTCTGATGAAATCCTGCAGTCACTGCACCCCTGCACCGGCAGCCCTTGAAAGCTCCGGCTGGTCCCTGCTAATAGCCAAACATGCTTCTGTCTCTGGTTCCTCAAGAATGTGTATGGAAATCCCAAACTGTAACTGGTAAAATAGAAATTAGATTAGTAATGCTACTTTGCCTTTAACCCATCTACTGCAAAAAAAAAAAAAATGTCCTTTTAATATAAGCTGTAATAGCACCTTGGACCGAGACATACATTACAGCATCACACGAACTACCTGATCAAAAAGGGATCATTCCCAAGTTGGTGACCAATGCCAGCTACCAGGACTACACAATCCACTAAAAGAGAGATTGGAATTAAGATTGTTTGAATAGTAGAAAAAAAATCTCTACCATTAGGCAGGTGCAACAGCGTTTACTTCCCTAGAGAGCACAGCTCATCATTCACATCGCCTTCGATTTGCCAGCGCTGCCTTACAGCAGAGCCCCATTCATCACCACCCAACTGCAGATGACAACATTCAAGGGCCATCTCTGTCAGACATCTATAGACTCGACCTTCCTTCTTTATGGGCCTGGCAAAAGTTCCTTTTTTTTTTTTCCCCACTTTTGTAAAAACAAAAGTAGGCTTATGTTAGCAAAATACTCTACGTGAAGAGGCCTTGGAAGCTAACATGCTATTAATATTCTGCTTAAAAAGATATTTGTAGGCACTTGGGAGTTGCGAGCATGGTTTATACAGCCCATGCAGGATGCTCAGGGAAAGGAACAGAGGAGCTGTGAAAGCTGGAGGAAGTGGTTTTCCCTCAGGGAAGAAAAATATAGAACCTTCATAGGTATTTAAACTTGAATGCAGTGAATACATTAATTCAAATATACAGTAGTTAAAATGGAATTTATTATACCATTAGGAAAGGATATATTTTAAGCACTTGTTATGCAGTCTCTGTGTGTATTCAGGCCACAAAACTAACTCAATTAAATGGGAGCAGAGAGGGTGACTTTAGTTGAAGGCTCATCTGCACAGTTATCTTCAGTCAAGGCAGGGGCTGTTAAAGGTGCCCTTCTCTAGGGAAGTTTCAGATCAGGCTGACGGCTGCCCTTTCTGTTTCTGAGACGTACCCATTTGCCACACAAATACAAGCCCAAGAAGATAGCAGCTTTATAAAGTTAAATGCAGCTGAAAAATTAAAGGAGACTGTTCCTTCAAAGGCGATCACAACAGAGAGTCCGTACTAGCACAGACAACAAGGGATGAGTCTGGCTGAAAGATTTCCTGTCGCAAGCCCAGGCTCTGAGGAATGCCTCTGGGAGGTGTGATTCTGAGGGATGTCTCTGAGCCACAGTTCCATTCATATTCCATCCACACTACCAAGCTGCTTGCTGCTGGACTGCATCAGGTTGGGGGAACAGGGAATCTAAAAGGGTGGGGATTTTTGGAGGGGCAGCTGTTTTAAAATAAGATGCATATAGAAGGATGCAGATTACAATGTGTGCCAGAAAGGATGAAAACACCTGTTCTATTTTCTTTCTCTGCCCTTTCTGCCAGCTTCAGCAATGAGACGCTCCCGCCACGCTGGAGACACTGACACACAGTTCCAGCGTGAGCAGCATGGCAAGGCTTAAAGATGCAATCGCCCATTCCTTGGGCCAGGACGCATCCTGAGAGGGATTCTCCTTCTGAGTTCAAGAGAAGGAGGAATACTAATGGTAAATGGGGTCTTGGGAAGAGTTGGTAGGAAAAAAAGTAGATGATAACTTTATAACTGTTCTCCTAACACTTGGTTCGATCTTAGAAAGGTAATTCTCACTAGCTGGAGACCACATGTTTCTTCTTACCTTCCGGTCAAAGCCGTCAGTACCGAGAAAGGCTGCAATTTCGGATGTGCATTCCAATGCTCTTTCTTTCTGCCTGAGGCCAGAAAACTTTACTTAAAGAACAGCTTTTTGAACTTTTATCTCTAGCTTAACAGCTACAACTATAGTAAGAGCAAAGCAGGCTTTGGCCTACACATACAGTCAACATTCTTCATATTTCCAAGAGCAGGAAACATAGCGAGGCACTTCCTTTCACCCCGGCTAATTTTTGCACACCCCCGTGTTCTAGTGGGGAAAGGAAAAAGCAGGACGTTGCTGGATTCTGCTTCCCAGGTGGATGCTGTGCTTTTGCCAGGCACTCAGCACTGGAAACAGCGGTTTAGAAACATGAATAAAATCCTGGTGAGTCATGGGACTTACATCATGCCCTTTGCCTTCATTGGTGGACCCTGGTAATTAACTTACAGATGTGCTACTTGCGAATTATCAGATTCCACCCATGGCTCGCTCCCTGGTTTATGATGACATAACCAGAACTTCGCTGTTCACTTCTGCTATATTTAACACAGATTTGCCTCAATTCCCTGCTGTATTTCGTAGGCAAAGGTCCAGGTTCTGATCTCAACTGCCTGTGGCAATGTAAATGCAGAGTCACTCAACTGATGCCGATAAAGTCACTCTGGACATTTAGGACTTGACCTTAGATACTTAGATAATGACTGAAACAACACAACTTTAGAGCTGGTGCCTTCCTGGAGGACCCTCCCATTGAGTTCACAATCCCAAATGAAACAGAACCAAGTCTTTAAATAATAATAATAATCTCTTTTTGATATTTAAATAATAATCTGAATAGGTTACAGTGCACATTTAGAAGCTTGCCGTAGCCACCAGCACGTTACTGCTTTGAAGCTTTGGCACGTTATTGTTAAAATCTCCTTGCCAGAAAGGAGCCATAATCTCTTAACTTGGTTTCCTTGCCACAAATACTACAGAAGGAACACTCTTGTTTGTTCAACATTATGGGTTTTTACGCACAAGGTCATCAGTCTTGTTTAAAACTTGTCTTAATATTAGTGCAGTCAGAAAGGCCAGAGCAAGAGAGCTGGGGCAAGGCATGACCTTATCAGGTAACATAAATCTAGAAAATTTAAACAGGATGGGTCTTGTCAGAATAACTAAAGTTTTACTATGGAAGAGAAATCTTCCTCTTCATAAAGAAAAAGAAATTCTAGTTGATGAGGGATACTACCACAGCCTGCTGCAAGTGTTTTACCAACTGCCTGTCATTTCACAAAACAGGACTTTTTTTTTTTTTTTTTTTCCCCAGACTACAGTAAAGCTGAAAATACAGACTGGTCAAAAGGGTACAACTGTAGCAAAATACAATTCTAAGTATTGCTTTTGGCCTCATGAAGTATTTGATTTCAAGGTTATGGGTGCACAGCTGTGACAAAGCTGTCCCTTTCTTTACGAGGGAGGGATGCTTTTAACTTGGGATGGTGCAGCATTTTCAGAAGGAAGAATGCTAATGAAGTGCTTGTAAGGCTCAGGATGTTTTAAGTAGCTATTAAATACTAGAAATGGCATTTGGATGACTCTCTGCTACACCAAATACAAGCTTCAGGTCACACATATAGAATTTTACACGTTGTAATGGCAGAGATTACTTTGGTAATAAATTTTAATTATTCCTTTTACTGACTGGCAATTAAAACAAATCTAGATGCATTTTCAGGCAGTCTCATAGTTGATCCAGCTGTGCCTGACCAAAAGGGAGGTTACAATATAACTATAACAAGCATACACAAGGACCTTTGCATGCACTTGTAAGTGCTTCCTATAGTAACTGTCCTGCACGTACCTGGAGGGCAAGTTTTTGCACATATATACCTCTCATAGCCTTCGTCTTTCCTTTCATAGTCCGATGTTTCATTTCTGTCAGTTGTCCTCCTTAGTTCTTCTGAAAATACAGCCAATAACGGTTTCATCCCTTCAGACATATTTTTAAATGGTGGCAAATATTCTGGCACAACCGCTTTGATATTTATAGTTTTGTCCTGCCCCCAAATGTTTTAGCTGCTGCTGGCCTCTTAGGAATCTACAAAATTAAAACTAGAATATTTAGTATCTTTTGAAAACACATGATTGATCATGGGCCACAATTATTTCTGTAACAAAAACATCTAATTTGAATTTTGGCCGTCAATTAAGTGCACAAAGGTAGACAGTTAAAAGCAATAGTAAATTTCTCATTGAGATTTTTCTGATTTTTCTCTAAGCTGAGAGCGAATGGTGCAATGGAGTTGCCTGAAATGCTTAAATTTCTTGCCACTTCTTATCCCTTTTCAAGGGCAGATGGAACAACCATCTTACTACACTCCCGCCAAAGAGATGTCTCTCAGTGGGGCTGAGACTACATTAAGCCTCTAAATGAAATTAAGGTAGATGGATTGAACAGGACAATTGCTGCTGTTGTTCTGAGATTTCTATTTGCTTATTTCAACTTCACACTCTTGACATCACCAACTATAAATTCAGGGAGGAAAGTCAATAAAGAAGACACAAGGAGATCATAGGTTTTACAAGAAGATGCTTTTTGGTTGCTAATGTCCTTTCTTCCTCCCCCCCCCCACCCCTTTTCAGTTAAGAAGGAAAAAAGAAAAAAGCTACAAATAAACCCCAAATACCCAGTCTTTCCCCTCTCCCCCGCAAAAAACCCAACCCAAATCCATCCCTACACCTCACTCCTTCAGCTCTGACTAGGCCACTTAGTTGAGGTGGTTTCTAGTTCAGAATGACTAACTGCTAGAACGTCATTCCTGTAGAAGTGTTAGGTACTAGATGACAAATGGCACCTCTGCAGTTCAGTAATGGCAGCTAGTCACAAACCAAACAACAAGACTAAGCTCAAAAGCAGAACTAACCAGTCAACTTGGAAAAATGCTGACTGCATTCCTTCTGTAGGCACTAGAAAAAGCAATACAGCCTGATCTGGAGTATTCCTTATCTACCCAGAGCCAGGAACAAATGCCTCTTGTCTAAGAGCTGGGTTCCTTCCAGCAACCAGCAGTTTGGGGATTACCCGAGTTAGAAGTTGAGTCACAATCAATAACTGAAATGGAAATGATACAGTTTTATAGCAAACTTGTCCATATTTCTTTGATCTCATAGCCACCTTTGGTGTGAGTGTCACAATTTGGCTAACACACTGAGAAATACCATCTTCTAGTTATTTTAAATCCACTAGCTACTGGATTGCTCTGCATCCCTTTTCCTTGTGCTGCCTGACAGAAAACTTTGACAGCACAAGAGAACTAGTACCTTTTGGCAATACTCTTTTGCTTTGTGCAAGTACATACTGTAAGAACTTCCATTTGCTTTGTTTACTGTGAGTGAGTTTGACAGTGAGGTTTTCAAAGCAGTCACAGCTGAAGTTAGTAAAGGCAGTAATAATTAGATCTATTTATAGATTTTAAAGCTGGAAGAGCCCACAGTGATCGTCTACCTAGCAGCTCATGTAACAGAGACAGCAGAACTTCCTGAGTTTCTGCTCTTACGAACATCTGAGCAAATGCGTTAGAAAAGACTCCAGGTTTAATTTAGAAGTTATAGACCATCCCTCATAGGCTTGATGCACCAGTATTCCATTTGTTAATCAGTATGTCTGTACTGTATTTCTAGTCTGAATTTGGTAACTGTTCAGTCCACGAGGCAACTACTTGTATTCCTCACCTATTCATAAACTCTCTGCTTACACACACAACCAAAACACACATTAAGACATAGAACATAATAGAAGAGAAAAAGAAAAACCAAAACCTACAAGGCTTTTAAGGAGAAATGTCCTATAAATCTCTTTTTGATATTTAAATAAAATAGCACTTCATGAAAGACTGCTGAACGAGCTAAGCATGTGCAGACATCGTATAGTTCAAAAGAAATGCTATTTATTATGAATATGCAAATGTGTTTTGTGTCATAGGTAAAGGGATAACTGATCTGACAGAAAATAAGTGTTGCTTAGGGAACCAAAAGGTAGGGAAGAAAAAGAATGCGTTCATCAAGTTCTACCACAAAAGCTGGCCAGGGTGAAATTCAGTGTAACACCGTATCACACAGAAATGCAAACTCTGTAGGCAGCAGCATGTTCTGAACAGTAGGACAATCAAAAATTGCTGATTAAGTTCAATTAGTAATTAAAAAGCATGAAAATGTGACCTCTTGGATTCTACAGAGGGCAATAAGTTCCAGCCAAAATGCTGTATAAGAGCACATCATGCAAATTAGAGCCTCAGGGCACTATTACAGTGTAAGTAACATCACTCAGCTTACATTTTGCAGGTAGGGGGTTTCTATCTCTTCCTCTGGGAATTCATGAGCACTTGGAAAGTCAGCAAGTTAGTAAGTTAAAAAGGATTTTGTCTGGGTCTGGCTGATTGCCAGAATTTAGGAAAACATACTATCCCCTATTTTCCCAAACTGAAAGCGTAATAAATTAAGAATTTTCTGAGAACCCTCTATAGTTTTCTGCTTCGGTAATATCACACATATCACTGCTCGGATTAATTATGTACAACGCCAGCATCGTTCCAGTCTCATGGATGAAGCCCCATTGATTGTCCTTCCGAACAGTGCCCCCCCCCCTTCCTCCAAATTCCTGTCAGGCATGTTTAATGACTCGCATCAGGCTGTCTTTTCAATTACCCCTGCGCCTTTTGAAACATCTCCCCAAGTAACCAAACACTGAGGAAAGAGGAAAATTCAGGGAGATCACCGAAAGCAAGCCTTCCTCTGTTATAAAAACAAACCCAAGATTCATCAGCATGGTCTATTATCTTGCCCTCTAACCTCAGCACAGATCAGTCCTTATCTATTCTCATTAATTGCCCATTCCTTCATTCCCTTTCCAAGCAAGACTCAGTTATACACTGGCCAGCTCCTGTGAGAGGACTTTAGACAGACACAGTCCAGCAATAAAATCAGGTTGCTCTCCCAGGTGGGTTAGCATTTCCTCCAGCACAGATAGGGAGTAATTGAAATGAAAACCTCCTGTCTCCTTGCTTTCCCGTTTGGGATGAATTAGCCGTGCAGATCCTTCACTGCCAGCTCTGTACTACCGACAGTGTCATTAAGCCGAGCTCCACGAGGGACAAATCGTTTCATACACTGAACAGTAATACTTTTATGCTACCTAATGAGTTTTGCGGTGTTGCACGTTACGTAGGCAAGGACATACCTACCCCGGTGCAGACAAAGTAAAGGGCAGAGAATTCAAAGCATACATTGTTAAAAGTCCGTATGTGTTCCTATAGAGCAGCCATTTCCTTTTCTTTTAGAAGTGCTCATAAGACAGCACAGGCATTTCCTATTTCTTTGCCGTTTCCTTAGAGCTCACAATAAATGAGTTTGTGCCACAGGCTGCAGACGAGTTGAAATTTTGTGCAAATATTCCTGTGCAAGCAGATGTAGGCATCCTGACAACTGCAGGTAGCTTTTTGGAAGAAATCTTTTTATTTTGCAGCATGCAACTGAAGACACGCTATTGCACAGTGCCTACAGAAATGAGGAACCTATTCAGACTAAGGAATGGTTGATTAGTCTAGCCCAGAAAAGCCTGAAATGAAATCCACTGTAGTCTGTGGAAATGGCCCTTGCTCTGGTGAGCTACAGCTGAAGCCCTTGGAGTGACACAAGCCACTGTAGCATCACCATTCCCCAGCTGTTAAAACAATTGCCACGGCTTACAGGGAATTTTACTACTTTTGTTCTCTGCGTTCCCCAGTGATAGGCCTTGGAAATGCTGTGAAATAGAAAATGCAACAGAGGAAAAAAGAAGAGGAAAAAGCCCTGAGAAACTGCCATTTCCTCAACTGAATGTCAGCAGTTCGGTACCAACCTACTAAAGTCTTGACTTATTTGATCTACAGTTTATGTTTCTTCCCCGGCAATGGGCTTTAATTGTATGTATTTGGCAAAATTCGTTCTTACATCTTAAATAATTTGCAGCTGCTGGTAGGTCAATGTGTGTACGTGTGTGTATATATATATATACACACACTTTTTAATACATATATATAATACATGTTGATTTTTGATGCTCCTTATTCCACACTACATGACCAGTAACTCCTGCTACCATCAAACCTCAGAGTTTTGGACACAGTAACAGCATGTAGAGTCTAAACTTCCACTGCTACAATTGTCATAAATTAAAAACATAAATTGTATTTTGTGCAACAGAACTGCGTGAAATATAAGAATCCAGAAGGAATGCCCAGGCCTTTTTTTCTGACGTCAGGGTCTGTATATAGGCAAGCCACACAAGTTGCTTACTGCAAAGCAAAGAGGCCTGTGTTTGCTCAGTATACAGACTGCCACTGATAAAAGATTGACTTGGCAACCTTAGAAACGTGACTTAAAAACGCAGTTGCCTGTTATGTCAGAAACCTGGAGCCAAAATCCTAGGAGGTCTCTTCCAGAACGGCCTTGCTTGCAACCAGCTCCCATTTCTCTCTTGTCTAGTTTTACCCATACTGATGAAGACATTCATTTCAATTTCTTGGTTTACAGTAAACCAAACTAATCTCTTGTTTAGAGCAGACCTCTCACAGTTATTAACAATAAATACCAAATCCTCAGTTCCATTCCCCGATGGCTCATTTAAAATACACCAAACAAATATCCCGTGGTTTCAGGTCCTCATTCCACGGATACAGTAACTTGGATATGCTTAGCGGCATGAAACAGGAAACTTGGTTACTTTCCATATTTTATGACTAATACTGTAGAGGTATTCACTCTTGAGTTAAGGTATTGTGCTGATCAGACCTTGATCTGGAGCCCTGATCCAGGTCTACTGTTCCCAATGTACAGCATAATGCTCGGAAAAAGAGTCCCTTGGGGAAAATTTTGGGGGTAAAAAGATTGAAGTGTGCAAGGTTGGATTTAACTCATAGTAGCAGGTAATATACTGTCAGTATAGACTGACTCTTACATCACTTAACATATAGTTGCTGAAGGTCTGCGTCCGTAACTCCTATGATTTCCAAACTACAGGACTTTATTTTCACCTTTTGGTTGCCACAGACCAGTGAACCACAGAATTCCAATACATCACACGCAGAAAGCTGTCTGCTTAGGAACACGCAAGAAAATTCAGTCTGAGTTAGCTGCAGCTGGGAATAGTGAGGTGGATTAAACTCCCCATGAGGTCACTTGCAATCAAAGTTAAAAAACCCTGAATTTGATTTAGATTGCTGCAAGACTTTAAATGCGTTCCGACATCCAAAACCTGCCGAGGTATCCTAGTGCAACTCACTTGTAATTGTTTGCCCGAGCTCTGCTTTCTCTCCTTTGTAGTTAGTTAGCATCACTCAAATCGATTATGCCGACTTGCTGACAAGTTTAGCGAGAAAACAATTATCGGTAGGTTTTTTTTAATTAGAAGTGACAGGACCCCAAACATTTTCTGCCTCGAATTCTCTTGTATAACTCGAGTAACTTGTAAAGAGCCATTAGTCACCAGTTAGGCTCCTGGAATCCTGTAATTTGCCTAACAATTAAGAAATGCAAATCCAAAAGAGCCGTGATAACAGAAAGCTGTGTACTACGGACATGGAGCTCTGACAAAGGTTTGGGGTTGAAAGGAACCTGTAAAGGTTTTGTCTGACAGTAGCACAAAAGTGAGATTCCAGAGTGTTTTCTCACACATAGTTTATCTGGGTCCCAGCCAAATACACCTTAGGAATAGTTGTGTCCCAGTGCACAGGAACAGCAGGGACAATGCCTGGTTTTGGGGACGTCCACACCCACCCCAGTTTATCATTTCTCTAGAACAGTATCAACTAGAAAAATGACTTTCCCAGTGGGATTTCACCAAGACTGGGCTTATTCCACTGACTTTCATAGCATTTACAGTAGCCTCACAGATCCAGATAATTTTCCCTTTTGGAGAACCCAATGAGGTCATTACCACAGGCTTAAGAAAACCAAATACGTTTTATATTTATGATCTTTTTTCCACATTTTGCATTTGAAGTGTTGTTATTTAATGATTTTTTTTTTTTTTTTGCGAGCTGTTCGTCTATAATAAGGGTGAACTACTAAACCAGTCTCAAACTGTAGATGTTTTGTAATCACAGAAAGTTAGGGGCAGCAGTTAAGGACAGAAGCACTCAATAAAACCTACCTAGTTAAAGTAAAACTGGTACCATTATTTCCTCTGTTAACGTGATTAGCCCTTTGGAAATTACTGCACGACACATCGCGCTGCAAGCAATCGGCCTCCTTTTTTGCTATTGCCCTGATGGTAGAGATTTGCTTAAGGACACGTTTATTTGTTTCAGAATTTCTTCAGGAAGAAAATGTAACTGAACACTGATGCAAATTGCTGTAATATCATGTACTGAACGGATTTTGGTATACGCTTGAAAATTGCTGTTTCTATGGTAATTGAGCACCAGTTTCTGGATACAAAACCCAGTTTCGCACAGGCAAAACCCAAGCGCAAACACGTACACACACACTTGCTGAATGCTTTTGGAATCAATTCAGGGTGATTTCTTTTCCAACAGTAAATTTCCTATGCATGTAACATTCACTAAACACTGTGAGCACTATGCACACCACTTTACAGGCTGAACTACACCCTGGGAAGTTTTTTACGACAGGATAGAAGAATGTCAGCCAAAAGGTAAAATTAGGGGGGAAAACCCCACCCAGCTTCCTGCTTTTCAGCAATGATATTCCTCTTTGTAAAGAGGGGAAATGGAACAAGCATGCATCTAAACAACTACTTATTACTAATAAATAAGCAATCTGAAGTGGCAAACTAGAAAATCCACTTAAGCAAGGTCTAAGAGGAGTCTGCTTGCAGAACACCACAACTAACAACAGTCAGGTACTTTCTGATGCTCTCTTTAGGGTGACAAAAACCGTACAATAAGGACAATTACGCACAAAAGAGGCATGATTTTGCTAATGTATTTTTTCACTGAAGTGTGCAATGTCAAATACTGGGGATGCACTCAAGGTTTTTTTCTAGCATATCCAGTGGAAGTTTTAAGAAAAGAACGAGATTTTCCTTACACTATAAGTGGAAGAAAAGCTCCGCAAGAGGATATGAAAGCAGGTAAGTTTGAAGCCGGCTCCTTACAGAAATTAATCAAATTGATTTCTTTGTTTGCATTTCTCAGGGAGCAGCAGCAGTGTTTTATGTCCACACCAGGCACTATGTGGTTTATGACTGAGACACATCGCAGATCTATTACCTAGTATGACAAACTAATTATTTGGGAATTACTGCGGTGAGTAATGTGAGTAGAATTTGCTTTATTACCTCAGCATATTTGAGCTGGCCAATGTATTAAGGATATGTCTAATTCCGTGAAGACAAACAACTTTATAGTCCCCATTAACATAGGTTGTAAATGTTATACATGCATTTCTGTGGAAATTTTTACAGAAAGTATATGGAATATAACACACAAATGCAAGCTCTCCAGTGTACAAAGAGGGAAGCAGAAACATCGATGTGATCTGAAAACACGTTTCTGATTTGCAGAAATGTAGCAAGTTCACGTAATTCAGTACATATGTAACCCCGGGGTAAGTCTGTCAGCATACTAAGGATTTTCACAACATAGAATTGCTGCCTCAAGGCCTTTGGAAACACCTTCTTCCCGCTGGCTCCTTACAATACCAGGGAGTGTAATGAAATGGAATCTGCGTTCTGCTTGATCTGCTTTAACATACGCTGACTGTGACCCTGATCGTGCAAATGCTGACATACATGCTCAGAATTTTATCATAAACAGTTTCACTACTCGTGTGAGGCAAGTCAAACACACAGGCAGTTTCTGGCAGAAATGGAAATCACGCCTCTTTAGGGTTACTGCCTAATTGCCGAAGGGTTAGAAATGGGTCAGGTCCTTTGACATTTTACAACACAAAAGAGCTATGAGGTAAAAACAAATTGCAGAATCTATATTTGAATCACAAAAAAAGTAATACCAGCCACAATTCTCCTCACTAAGCAATAAAGATCTTTCAGAAAAAGGTTTAATAAAAAGGAAAGCGGGTAATAGGAGAAAAGATCCAACCAGTACTGCTGCCTAACTAAACAGAGCAGGTCCCACTTGCCTCTGCTTCTTTATGGATGCAAAGTTGGGTAACACAGGCAGGATAATCATTTGCCTTATTGTTAATTCTCTTTTCTGGCAGGCCCAAATCATTTCATCATGATCGCTTTCTGCTTTTCCAAACACAGTCACGGGCCTGGAGACCATATTTGGCAAAGGTGAGAAAGAAAGGAATGTAAAAAAAAGTGCGAAGGGAGTGCTTTACTTTATGAAGCAGGCATATTTCTCCCCCTTTCTTTTTTTTCCATTTACAGTTTCTCCAGCCCAACCTACTGAAAAAAAGGATGTGGATGAAAAACTGGGCTGGGGTTTAGGGGTTTACTTCTAAGCTCTGGTACAGATTCCTTGTACGATGGTGAGCCATTAGCTATCGCAACAGTGTAAGGGTCACCATTCGAGTCTTTTTGTTCACACAAGTACTGTTAAAAGCACCCCAAACGTGGAAGAAATCTTAGGTATGTCCTAGTTTTAAAGTATTTTAAGAATTAAATAATAATTGGAAGCAATTAGTAGCATCATGTAAGAAGAAGGAAAAAATTTGGCACACATTCTGATGCTCAAATGCAAAACAAGGCAACTGTGCAAAGCAAAAGCAATAAAAATGGCAGTTCCACTGGTAAGTGGACTAAAAGAACCAGACAAAACATATGGAAAATACGCACTTAATGAGAGAAAAAAGCTATGAGAATGTTCTGATGCTGAGAACGTAGGGCAACAGTTAAACGAAAAAGGCTTAACGACTACGTAAGGATGAAAACCAGATCGATTCTAAAGGATAGGAAGTTCTGAGTTGATACAGTTCAATTTCTGGAAACAAAGAGAATGTTGCAGTTTGCCAAAAGGATACGTAAACAAATATAGAATTGCAGAGGCTTTTCAGGCCTCCAGAGAGAAATTAGTGGCACTGACTGGTACTGCCAGTTGTTAAAAAACTGTTTGGGGATTCTGCTAGAAAGACAAGTAATTGCTTTCCGTTTTCAAGGGTAATTAAAAGAAAGTGGAACGGACTGAATTCATCGATGTCAGGCGTTACCTTCACTGTGTCACACTTTTCATGTATATTTAATCTGCTGTGTGAGACCCAGTGGTTTACGATGAACCTTCCAAGCTTGCAGTTTGTAACATGGGGGCTACAGTGTGGGGATCGCTGACCCAGAGGAGATTTTCTGAACAAGGATCATTTATTTTTTTTATTAGAGTTGCTGTAGTACTCTGTCACAATCAGGGAGTCATGGCATCATTCTGAATATGCAAAAAACTTCCAAGCATTGTTTTCTGAACCCTCTCTTCCATTTGGGAAAAGGGATCTCGGACACTTAGGACCCAACTGTACCTTCCTTTTACCAGACTTACTAGTCATCACATCTTTTTTTCAAGAAGAAAAGAAAGAAAAAAAAAACAACAAAAAGAAAAAACCGTACATGGTACTGCCAGTTGCATTCTGTATATTTACAACTACAACTGGGCTCAAATTAAAGTTTCAAAGCACATGTAAAGAAGGAGACCGAGGTAACTGCTGGAAAGGGAGTCTCAGTTAGAACAGGAATGACGAGATCTCCAGAAACAAGTAGAGAGAAATGGGAAGGTTCATTGGGCACCATCCAGAAATAGCAAATTCTCCTTTCAACTGCAATAACTCCCCTGTAGTTTGTGGGGTTAGCCCTCCTGACATAATTTCTTCCCATAGACCTCAAATTTCCTTCTCACTTCACTGTGCGCAGGCTCTCATACATAACAACTCCATCACCAAGCTGTCAAAAACCTCTCTGCTTCTATGTAACATTAGCAACCCGTATTTCTCTGTAGGAGATAAATCACAAATCTCCCCTTGCTCCTGACAGCTCCTTGCTCACTGCGGTACCTATTCTCAGTTTCATGTTTCCCTGAAAGTAAGGTTGAGGAAAAACCGGGCTTCTGCTTTTCTGGCGATTAACCTTGTGAGCAGAAAACCACAAGAACTGAATTTTTGATAATGTTCCTCTTTATAGCAATCACTTAATATCAGCACATTTAATTGCCCCATGAACAATGAGGAAGCTTGGGCCTGTTGATACGTGAACAGATGAAAATTTGGGAGGAAGAGAAACTATATAAATACATGGCACTCACAAAGTACAGCGATGAATGCCACGTGTTCTGGTAAGCAAAACCTTAGTAGGCTGAATATGTGAAGGGTCTTATTTCGCAAAGCAGCATTTCAGGAGTTCCTCCCTGGACTTCTTTCATACCAGATCCCCTAGTAAATGTGGGTGAGACAGCGCAGGAGTGAGAATACAAATGCAGATACTGTATTAGTGCACTGCTTTAACACGGTCAGCAATTAATGTGGCTTACAATTGCTAAGGAAACAGTGGCATTTTGTTCATGAGGACTGAGAAGAGAACTGACAGCAAGAAGAGAATCCAAAGGGCAAATCTGGTTGCTAATCCAAACTGATACAGTGTTTTAGAGGAATATTCTATGCAACAAATGACAAGAATTTTGAATATTTTTTACTTTCTGAGGAGAATGACTGTAGAAATCGTATTTAAAAAAAAATAATCAAAGATGCTATTATTTTTTAAATGAATGGATTAGGTCTTCATTGCATCTTTCCTATTGCAAAACAATTTTCAACGCAAGATACAGATAACTGCATACATTCTACATTCATTTTTTCAATTAAATACCACAACCGTTTATCAAATGGAGATCAACAGCCTCGCCAAATGAGCATACATAAACATGAACATGGCGCGGGGAGAGACAAGATTAAAAGCAGATAAAGAAACTCAAGTACTGTTATGTTACCTAGCTTTGCAGCTCCCAGACCTCATTTAAGCAGAGGTCACTGAGATGTCTACAGTCCCTCTGCAAAGCAGACAGACTAGGGCACGCAGAAAGGATCTGGAGAAAAAGACTGAGAGCAAGAGACCCTTCCCTCCTGTGTTCTCTCTCATTTTCTCACCTGCCTTTAAATTACACATCGGCTTCACTACTCATGCAGAAGAGGGAATGCAATCCAGGTAGCCCAGGTCTCATTCCAGCCCCATAGCTTGTGGATCATGTTAGAATAAATCCGTCTCCTCTTCCAGGTGCATTTGAAGAGAAAGCCTATCAGCTCCCAAACTAAAGAAAGGCCATTAGGCCCAACCTACTGCATTTCCTTTGCAGCATTATTGTGACAACCTGTTCCAAGAGTACGACAACAGAGGCGTACGCCCTTTTTCCACCAGTCCTTTGCAGTCTACGTAGCAAATAGCCTGACATTTCTTTCCCTTTACAGGAGAACCTTTGAACACATGAAGTTGAAAACTTTGAATTTTTTCATTTCCACTTACAACTGCCCCACCCCAACATGAAATCTTCGGGAAAAAACAATGTTTGATCAACATACTAGTATCTACCAACAAGGAGCAATGAAAATGAAGCAGTAAATTCAAAGAAAACATTCAGTTACTAAACTAAGACAAGCTTTAGCACATCCTAAGATAAAACAGAGAACGGTGTTTTTATTTGTGGGTTGTTTTTCTTTTTTAAAGGAACAAGGACAGTTGAGTTCAATGCTAGAATGTGGTATTAAAGCTCCCCTGATGAACTGGCAGGCAGCTTCCAGCATAATCCCGTTTACAGAGGAAACCAACGTACGTAGCCCCAGGCTGCATTTTCATGTTACAAAGGGTTTGGCAACAATTCCCAGCTTTCCTTCTGGCACTTGTTTTTGACTTCCAGGGCACCTTTCCTGTGACAGTTCAAAAGGCTGTGCTGTGAATTGTCTTAAAGAAGTTTTTCAGGGAAGAAAATACAGATTTTTTTTTTAAGTTGCATCACCCCTTCTATATCACAAAACGAGCCTGCAGACAAATTAGATTATGTTGGCACAAGGTAGGAGCAGGGAGCGATGGTGCCGAGGGCACTGTGCCACGAAGCCCAATTGCCACCAAACTCTGGGCATTGTGAAACCAGGGCCTCAGCTAAGAGAAATCAATGCCTGTAAATTCAGCTGTCAGCCACTGAAATTGCTGCACCTCTTTTCTCAGATAGCACCATAATTTAATTAAGTGTTGATGCGTTTTGGGTGGAAGCCCCTCAGCAGCACTGTTTCTGAATAAGCTATTTCATTTTTAAAAAGGGTATGGGAACAGAGGCCTCTCCCTTATTAGAGAAATATTTTGGAACTGAATTTGCATTCCACTTACCATTGTTTTCATAGTAGTTGGATTTAAACTCAAAGAAAAAAATTACATCACAAATTATATTCCTATGATTCATTAAAGGTGATCATAAAATCAGTGGAAAAACTATTACCGAGTCTCCCAAGATTGTGGGATCATTCATTTGGTTTGCCTCTGCTTTCCAGGTTTACAGAAGGGCATATGTGCCTTGGTCTTTGCTTGCTACCTATAAGATGATGTCCGGTCAGCAGTGAACTGCTGCTATAGACTATGTCTATTTTTCCAGTTAAAATTATTGTTTTACATCTCAGCAAGCCTCAGATTAAAAATTAGCGTGAACAAACCAAGACGCAGATTTACAGCTACTTTATTATATGTTTCTTCCTCTAAATAAAATAAACACCCTCCTCTCCGCCTTGCATGCATCTTAGACTCTTTATGGTATCAAATGCAGGCCAAACGAACATATGGCAGCTGGATTTCTTCTGGATGAGGTCATTTTGAAGTGAGGTCTTTTTTTCTCCCTCTACAGGCATTTACATGCTGTCCTTAGAATTTGGCCATGACATTCCAGATAAAATTATCACTTTCCCAGTCCTTAATATCTTCTCAGTTTTCTTTTTTTAAGTCAGCGCTGGAAGGATAGCCATATCACTGCAGAATAGCTAACAGATTTCTTGGATTCTAGCCAAAATGCTCTTTTGTAACTGGTTTTTGCTAGGTTTTGGATTCATTTCACCCCTTGAGCTGTCAATACAGTTAGAGTTTTGGGGGTGTTTTCAGGAGTCATTTACATAAGAGTATAAAATGACTTCTGTTATACAGTTATTCCTAGTTTTGAGAAAATTCAGGCAGCTCTTTTTGGAAAGAAGAATTGAGGACTATCTACACAGGTTTCTCAGCCATAGAGCATGTGAACCTTGCTTTGGATAGGCTGTTCTCAAATAAGAAGATAGGTTGGTCTACATGATCTACAACTGGTGATGAAATTGCATATTAATGGTGATTGTACTAGCATATGTTTTGTGATGCATCCCAGCTACAGCAAAAATACCAGGCATTGCGTGCAGAGGACGAAGAACCATACGAAACGGGTTTTTGTCGAAGCCCTAATTCCATAGATTGGATTAGAACTAGAATTGGCAAGCAAACAGAGACTATCAACAAAGAGGAAGTTATTCTGCTTACGAAAAGGGTGAAAGGATAGTAGACTAATCCACTAATAACATACCTGAAATGATTTCTTTTCTCTCATTAGAAGACATCCTCTGTTTTCCTATTTCTGTAAACAGAAATGGTCAATGTAGAAAAAGACCCTCAAGCATTTCTCTTAGTTATTATTCCTATTAATAAAAAACCCCAAATCAAGTGATTAGCAATAAAAGACAGTACTACTTAAATCCAGCTTATCTTTTTAGCTCATGAAATCTTCTACTGAATTGCACATTAGCTCACATTCATAGGGAGAAGGTGCTCCACAAGGGCAGCTACAGCACAGGATGAAGCCAAGAGATAGGGACTTCACTTTAAGAGGAATGTTATCTGTGAATTTCAAGAAGTCATTTAGCTCTGTCTGTCTCATCATTCCCACTTGTGGAGCACTGACCTGCCCCACAGGTGCCGGGAGGCTCAGACAGTGTTCATTAGAAATATTGAGATTTTCAGCTGAAAGGCACTACTAAAAATATTGTTGTTTCCATAGTAACAGACTGTACAATACAATAGTACGGCTCTTGACAGGATATTGCCAAAAGATCATAGATGAGAAACCCTTATTTCAACCGCTACAGCTGCAATGGAGCGAAGGACCCACAAAAGCCCTCGCTGTTTATATAACCTTGTCTTGCTCTGTTTTGTACCTTTGTGCAAATTTCTTTATCCTTTCAGTGCAAAATTCCAAAGACAAACTTCCTATGACCAAAGAATAACAGTAGCAACGGTATGTAGAAGTCTCCTATTTCCACAGGTTTCGTACTAGGTACCAAAATGCTTTCTAATTGCTTCAATTTAATACGACGCCAAGCACCTTTAGAGCCATGTCAACATTTCAACTTGAACTTTATCGGTATGTTGCAACTATAGGGAGGCTGCCCTGACTGACTTCAATAACGCTATCATTAGGATTGCTTGGGGTAAAAGTTTTCATAAATATGCGCCACAGGTAGGCTTTGAATTTCATAACCAGCCTCCTAAACGAAAGTTGAATATTGTAGAACTGCTGAACAGCCTGCAGCCCTTAGGGTTGTAGAGTGGGATTTAGGGGGAATTACGAGGAGAAAGGCCATTATTGCAATCAGAACATTTTCATTCGACGGCCTGAATGGATGTTAGAATTAACTTTCAATCCCATTCTTGAAACTCTTTGTATAAAAACTAGAAATAAATGAGGAAATCTGTCATCTGGGCCTTCACGAGAGCTGTGCTTGCTCATTATCTCTGTCTAACTTGAATAAGCACAGGTTTGATACATGGTTTCTGAGTGACTGGAAGAGAATGCAAGGAAGCTGCTTGCAGTCCTTTGCTCTGAATTATCCAATTTTCATCTCTAATATTGGTCAATCTGCCACAGCTTCGTATAAAAACAAAGGCAAAACACAACTAAATGAAGACTTTTCTTGGGAGTTCATCTTTTTTAATGATTAAAACAGGAGACTATTTGAATTAAAGCGCATCCACTGTTTATTCTCTGCGTGGGGTGACTACATGCAGAAAGAGATTCAGTTTACATTATCGTTAGTCTGGCTGGAATCGATTAACTGTGGGCCAGTGCGCCTTGTTCAGCTATTCAAGAAATAACATTCAGCAAAATCTTTCTACAAATATCTAATTGGCATCTCATGCTAATGTAGTTAAATCAGCTTCAAACACTCATTTAGTTGCCAAATTGTTTGAAGTATAGTAGAACACGGAGAGATTGCCAGGGAGATGATGCAGATTAGCAAAAGAAAGAAATATAACATTTCAAGCCTAAAAATAACAGAAGCATTGTACTGAAGCAAAAATAATAGTTTTCAGTGAAGAAGTAAGGCTTTGTCACTTAACAGCTGATATTTATAATAACATGAAAGCTCTGCGGCTAAAGTGACACAGAAAGAGGTTAATGTCAGTTGTTCCCTGTGAAGAATCTGAAGTTCCAATTATTTTGGCTATTTTATCAGGTCAAAAGTTCTGGAATTCACTATTTCTAAGTTCAAAGCCAAAGTCTACTACCAAGCTCTCAAATAAAAATGGGTGTATTCTCAAAATGATCTAGTAGTTACGTGATTTCAGGAAAGGTTTCCTTTAAAAACCAACCAACCAACCCAAACATCCAGCTCTGAAAGAGCAAAGCAGATGAGGACAGACCTGAAATCAAAGGGTGCGTGAAGAACCTAAGATTTTGTCATTAGAAACCAGTTACAGCACAAAGATACGTATACAAAAGAGGGATTCTGTGGGGACAGTAAATACACACCTGTAATCTACCGTTAATATACATCTACTGATCTTGCAAAATGCTATCTCTATTAGTTGTCCCACTACAGTTTCAAGTCACCAGAGCACTTAATCGTGTGATTTCAATGGGATGTAAGCACATACTTAAAGTTGAGCCCATGTAAGTCCTTTGGTGGAAAGGGATAAACTTAAGCATGTGCTTAAACGCTTACTGAGTTGCGACCTACACTCCTTTGGCATTTTGCCCATCCTGCAGGGGTAATTTCAGGGTTTGTTTCCTTCCTCTACTAGCAATTCAGTGCTGAGCTGTGTAAAATACCTCTCCACTCAACATAGATATACCAACATCCCAATACAGAAGAATATTTTTTTTTTTCCCCTGGAACTCTGTAATCCAGCATTATCAATAATCACATTTTTTCCCCTTTCTTCTATTGCCTTCCACATTAATCATCAGCTACGTTTCCGTCTGTGAACAGAGAAGACCTCCCTCAACATCTGATCTAAACTGATTTTTGATCTCAAGGTTAGTACCTTGAGGTGTATCCTTCCTGTCCTTCACTTCTTACTGATTCTGGTGTAGAAATTACTGGGTAAAATTTGGTGGTAGATTAGGCTGCAATAAGAGCTCTTGACCATAAAAACAAAGGAGTCAGTTAAATTATTCCTGTCCCACTTCTCTGTAGCAATTAACTGTCAAAGCTAGAACTTGTCATCTATCACAAAGAATCTTGAACTATTTTATTCAAAAATAGCATAGATACAGAACTGAACAAGAAATGATTGTACATTCTTAATGTAAATACGCTAAATATTGCTGTAGGAGGATCAACTTAGTAAAAATAAAACCCAGAAGAACAAAACGTTTTAGAAAAATACTGAAAATTTAAATTTGAACAAGTGCAGCGATGCGAGACACAATACACCCAGCTTCTCTCAAAATTGATCTTGAAAGCCTTTAAAGAACATCCTAAATGTAGCTTGACAGGTATTTCAAGGCCTTAGGAAACACAAAGGCAATCTAATGCAGGGCTTTTTTATATTACATTATTTTTATATTATTAAAAGAAACATATCCCGTGCAAAGACTTAATTTGCCGGTTTCCAGCCTAGACTAAATTTTTATAGCTGAATTTGAAACTCTTTGAAATAAGGGTTTATATAATGGAAAGGCTGACACAACCCCCATGTCAGCAATGAGAACCACACCATCATATTTTCCTCTCTTGCTGGAGAAATTAGGAACAGTTTCAAGTAAGATTGTGGTAAAGAAAAGATAAAAATAATCAGAGGCTCTTTAGACGCATCTTGAAGAAAAAACTTTCAAGTGGCAGATAAGATCAGACTATAACACAAGATATGGAAAAGCCCATAAAATAGATGTTTGCCAGCATCATGGGAAATAGCAGGAAAGAATATTGCTTTTCCCTGAGGGAAATCTTCTTCGGACATGCACTGTAAAGGAAATCTAACTCAAAAGCAGGCAAGCTACCCCGAAGAAAAGTAGTAATGGGTAAGAGTCATGCAGAGAAAGAGGAAATGTCCGCTTTCAATCATCTTTTGAACAAGATGGTGTATGATATCAACCAGAAATCAAATTGCTGGAAATTCTGTAACTCTCAGGCTCATTACTCTCAGAAACTCAGCAAACACCTCTAGGCTTTCTTGAAGTCGCTTACAAAAATAGGAACACGACAACATTTCAGCAGCTGTATTTCTGCAGTACTGTAGGAAAATTGGGTGTTATGTCTGAGCTTTCATCTTTAAATCTGTGCTTATAAAACCTTAATTTTCTTATGAAACACAATGTGACAAAGATTTTGGAGTGATTCTTAAAAAAAAAACAAAAAAAACCCCACAATAAAAACAAATACCAAAGACAACCCACAACTGTTTTTTAAAAACTGTTCCTTTATGCTCAGCATTGTCTAATGTTTCTTGAGGAAATGACTGGGTCAGGTGGTTTCTTCTCTGAGGGGGAGAAGAAACCTTATTCTCCTTATCCAAGTGGGCTACCTGAGCATGCTCGGCAGGAAAAAGTTAATGAAGCCACAAGGTAAACTGAGACACAACTGGAAGCAAAGTAGTGATAGAAAAGCTCCTGAGGGACTCAGTACAATGTTGTCAGTAGAAGAAATTTCTGAGTCCACTGAAATCAAGCCTATGAGCTAAGACCTGCCTAATAAGACATGGAAAGTCTTGTGCATAAACTACTCTTGTTTCTGTTGAAGTTTATATTCAAGATCTATTTAAAATCACTTCTATTTTTATTTTTAATAAATCTTTTTTGGGTTTGGACTGTAAAATCATCTTTGTCTCCTTTTAGGGAATTCACTACAGCAGAGAGTCTAGGATGTTCCACTGCAAAGTTCTGGCTGACTTTGGATACTCAGAGTGTCAGTCGGTGACTTTTATTTGTCACAGTGACTTGGTGTGACAATAAGAGTAGAAGGAAATTCGTGCGAATGTAGAGATTTTCGCTGTTACCCTATTCACCAAATCCACAATGGTGTTGACTTCAGAAAAGCAGCTGACTGACTGAATGGAAATTGTCCCACATTTGGAAATGTAGGACATGACTTAAGCAAATAAACAAATGCTGTAGACCTTAACTTTTAAACAGGTGCCAAAATAAACCCTGACAAATACTGTAGTAATGCAGGCTCTGGAATTATATATACAAGAGCGTTCACAAATGTTCTTACTCTTAAAACAATAACAACAGAAAGTTACCGCAAGCTCTGTATGACTTCTCTCCTCGCTAATTCTTTAAAGCAGTAACAGTATAAGCCATGGCTGTGTTATGTTCATGAGGAGCTCCCACGAGCCATTTGCTGCAAGCACAGCACCTTCTAGAAGTGCATCAGTCACACGGCTAAACTGAAATGTTCTCAAAAGCTACCTGGGTGCACCTTTGCTTCAAAAAGCAGAACTCCTCATTTGCAACTACAAAATTATTTAAGAACAAAATCAAATGGTTTAAAGCATGCATTTCTAAGATCAAATAGGATAGTTTTTATAAATGTATTCTAATTTTTTGTTTTACAATACAGTACTTTAAAGAAGGCTTCCGTGCATAGCTGTCTAGAAAGGAACAGATCTCGGACGTGAAGGACCAGGGCAAGAGGTGAAGTATCCTGAAATGAAATAAAGCGGGTTGGACAATATTGAAAATCAAAGTTCAGGTAAACCACGCTGCTCTAAGTCCAGGTAACTCCACTGAAGTCTTGCCCTCATGTGACTGACACTCTTACAAACCCTCCCGGTGAGGAAAATTCCCCCAATTTTCCCAAACTGAACGTCCAGCAACTGTTTGACGTTCTGCGCATTTGTAGTCCTGAAGTTTTCCAAGAAACGACATTTAAATTATCCTTGTTGAATTCTTTTCCGATATCATGCTAGAGGCTCATTTCATATGATACTTTTCTGTTTGTTTGGAGTTAAGTGTGGAGGAGTGGAGGCCATCGGGAAATGACAACATGAGCAAATATACAAGTTGTGGGAGCCTGATGCACTTTATCACAAATGAAAAAAATAGTCAAACTGGTACAAGGTGAAATACAAACCAATCTAAATAATCACAGAAAGCAACAAGCACATTTTTCTCAGATTCAAAACCTATATTGCCTTTTCTCTCTCCTTTTTAAAAAATTTTTCCGCACCTCTGCGCTTTTAAAGTCTGGTCATGTCTGAAAGCAAAATAGCGACTTTTGCCAAAAAACCTGTTGTCACAGGATTTCCAGTACACTTTGGCAGGTGCAAAAGGTAGTTCACTGCATGTTAATATCTGTCTTTTTACCCGGTTAAAGGGAAATCTCTACGCCTTTAGAGATTCCTCCGGTGCAAGTTAGTGTATAAGCCTAAAGCAATTTCCTTCCTTTTACGGAAGAGTCAGGGTCACCTTCGAGCAGGGCAGAATCCAGAAGGATTTTCAGCATAGGTTTATTTCTTATGATTTCTATTTCCTTAGTTCTCTTCCTGTGATCTAACAATTACACAAGTAGCTATAGTTTACCACAGGGTGAGGATGCAGTCAAATATAGGACCCTATGCCAATAATGCTAATAATCAAAATCCAGTCTTGCTTTTTATTCCAGGTTTCTGGGAAGATCAGCTTTCTATATCCCCTCCAAGAACCTATGTTCATTAATCACAGTAATGCTTATTTTTTCTAAAGACTAAACATCTCGTATTGCTTTCGGATATATGCACAATTTCCTTCAATTTTAATAGCAGCATAATGTGCTCAGTTTTCTGTTCGGTGTTATTGCTATAGGCTGGATTAGCACCTGCATACAGAAATACTCTTGAAAAAATGCCAAACTGAGGAAAAAAAATAAAGCCGTTTACAAAATACATAATTTTTTGGGAAAACCACCAAGCCTACAGATCTCATTTCACTTCAAATAATTTATAAAACATTCTTTTAAAGAGGATTCTCCAGGCCATTATTTACTTTGGGGGTTGTTTGGTTTTTTTCACATTTCCAGTGGCACAGAAATCCTTCAGAAATGTCCTATTAAGTCATAGCAGGTGGTATTCTTCCTGAAAAAAATGTGTATAAATAAGATACATATTTTTTCAAGTTTCAGTATCTCTCTCCTACTTCAAAGCACAGTAACTTTTTGAAATACTCACAGAAGTAATCAATTTGCTGAGATGATCTTATATCAAAAAAATAAATGACTCAATGTTGTCAGCCTTCTTTTCAGTTGCTAAGAAGCTGGATTTTAGATACAATTTCTGGGTTTAGGTTTAGCGTTTCATTGACCGCTTAACAAAAAAGCAAGTTCTTAAATATTTATTAAGGGAAGAGGTGAAGTGTAAGAGGATTATATATAGTCTGCCTTGTTATTAAACAGGGCCTCACTCCCAGGAATATCACGTTCAGTTTATTATAAGAACTCCGGGTGTATACAGTATATGAAGTCCATCCACATATGTAAGATGTGTGTACAAAACATTAGAGGAAACAGATTAATATGTTTAAGACTCCATAAGCAATAAGTATGTTCACGGATAAAATAGCAGAAAATGCTGTTCCACTTGTACCACTAAGATGCAAAAATGACACATCTTCCAAAATGCATCCTGATAAAAAATGTCATTCATCGCATTTCTGGTTTTTACACATTTCTTCCTAGTATTAGCCATTTTTAATTCACAGCCTGTCCTAGACAGGGCATATACTAAATATGAGGTTTATTGTGGAACATAATTTCTGTGCACAATGGGTTTTATTCACGTCTTAAAGCGAGTCTTATAATAAAATGCATTTAAATGAAGCTGAAATGCTTTTACTGGCCTTTTTGGGTAGTACCCAGTTATGGCTGTCGACTATAACGTAACGCTACTTCAAGTACTACTTCCAGTATATGTAGCATCATTTGATAGACGTAAATGTAATCCCTGGAGGGTGCACGACAAAGCACAAGTGTTCTGCTTGTTGTCAGTCTAAGCATAGAGGTTATATAAGGAACGAAATTGGGAGCAATATTAGGCACTCCTACAGTAAAGCAAGTAAATATGAAGGACCATGCTGGTTATTACACTGATTTTGTTCTATGAATACAGATAGCTTTGTAGTCTCCAGGGATGGCAGCTACTGAAGTGCCTAAGAAGTACAGATTGCTTGGGATGACTTACATGGAATTATATCACCAGGTAAACAGAATCATTTCACAACAGTGACGAGAGCAAGAAATAGCTTGTATGAGCGTAAAAAGCAATGAAAAATTAAGAGGCCGGGCTGAGGGAACCTTTCAAAGCATCCAGCAGAGTCCTTGTTAAAAGACAGAAATAGAGGAAGAAAACAAATGGGTGTAACTTATTTGGGATTTGCCGTTTGGGTGGTAAAAAGCTGAGGACAAAGCTTGGACAGTTGTGAAGCAAACGAAAAGCTGAGCCAAGCTATCCTCCATTTCAGAGCAACGTGTACCTCTGCCTGTTCAAAGGAATTTTGGTTTATTTTACTAGCAGGATATGCAGTTGTTTTGCATAGGAAACAGCTATTCAGTGGGAGGAATTTGGGGTAAGAATAAACAAGGATGTTTAATCTACCTCCTACATTCTCTCCTTTACAGCTTTTATTTTTGCCTTTTGCCTGATTTACAGAAAATGGCGCCTTACGGTTGGTAGTGTATTTTTACCAAGTGCATGGTAATTTTTGGGAAGTCTAACAGACTAGATACTTCAGTGGTCAAAATAACTACTAATGTCAGTAACTAGATTACAATACCAGTCCCAAAAAGCAAAGACTGTTTGTTCAGCAGAGACGGCACATGTTGGTGTAGCTCATATTTGAACAACTGTTTTGAAATTCTCCTTCCCTCAGGAACCTAGGCTGCTCTCATTTCCTTGGGCCCAAGGACTGTTCCCCAGCAGACAGTGGTCCTCACCAAAATGAAGTACCTAGGTGGCTTGTGAGTAAAGCCTTGAGGTGGAATGTTTGGAAGAAGCCAGCTTTTGAAATAGTTAATAATAGACCACAAGGCATCCTTCTTTTGCAGACAGATTTTTACAGCAATTTGTTTGCTTTGCAATCATATGCTGGTCCTGGTGCACAAAAAAAAGAAGAAATTGTCCCAGGTTTTTATTGAGTAATTTGAGAACAAGACATATTGTTAGGTCTGTAGGGCAAAATATGTGGCAAGACTATCAAGGGTAAAACTGAAGCTGGTGTCTAATTTCCATGAAAACAGAATTTTTATATTTTATATTTTTTATATTTGAAAAGAAACGCTTAACATTTAATTAACATAGTGCATTTTCACCACACAGTAAATCCACAGGCATTTAGATTCTTGCAGTGGCAAGAATGGGATGTGCTTTGAGTAATGGTTTTTAAAACGGGGAGAGAGTGAGCCAGAACTTAATGGCAGGAATGTTTTTGGAATGTTCACAGTGGCAAGACAGTCAAGAAAAAACAAACCACACTTTTCACAAGTTATTAACTTTTTGACTTTGTCATAGCAAATTGGATTTGCTTGGTTTTGGAGCAATTGCACCTAACCACTGGGAGATTTTAAAAAAAAAAAAAAAAAGTAAATAATATGTTTGATTCAAAATCAACAGCAGGAGCACAGGAAAGTAATTTTGGCTCAAATCCTGAATTTGTGAGGTAGAAGCATTTTGCTACAATCTCATAATGACATCGCTTGCCTTGGAAAATATGACAAACTTCATGTTCCTCCTGCTCTGACACGAAAGTAAGTTCAAGCACAAAAATGTCAGATCCATATATCCAGATTTGTTTTACCAACTATATACTCACAAGCACAGCAGAGTCCTAGGTAGAAATACATCAGAAGAATAGCATAAGATGATATTTGCTTGAATCAGCTGCACCCAATAGCACTGTTTCATGGTTCTGCTACTGAATGGTAGACTGAGAGGTTCTTCTGCAACATTTTGAAAGATTTGGAAGTTCAAACACATTAACAGATTAAAAATATATTTTTCAAAAAAAGGGTATCTTTTTTTCTTTCAAATCATCCCTGTTACGTACTCGTTCTTAAACATTCCATCAAAGCAAAATAAACTTTTTATGCCTACCTATTGCCCATGAATGTCTGACAGTCAGATGTTTATTTTAACTAAAAGTTAAGAATTTTGAGAAAGGCATTGCTAGAAGCAATGAGCAGTGCAAGACAAATTTCTGGTTTTACTGTAATGAATATTTATGAAATCTTTCTCAAAGGATTTGCCTTGTTCTTTACAGTATACCCCTGCTCATATTTTTAAATACGATGGTTTTTGCTGAGATGTTTTTGCTGTTTGTCTTGTGGAACTTTGATGAAATCATGTTTCTTCCAGCCCGAGCTATTTTCCAGTGGATGAGTCAAGCAGCCAAATAGTTTTTAAAAGACAGATATTTAAGACACAATCCAGCTCGGCTATTTCTGTAGAGGAGACTTTCACTACAAAGTTTTCACTTTCCCTTCTGAGGCAGCATTCAGTTAAAAACCTGATCATAGTGCTGATATTAACCAACCTTTTCTTTATTACCAGCAGCAAGAAGAAACGGCATCTTACAAACATCAGGATGCACTGGGAGGAAGCAGGCAGGAAAACCACCATTTGTGTGTTGAATGGTGGCAGAGAAGGAAAAACTGAGAAGTATGGGTCAAAGGCAGTGCAGGGAAAAAAATCACAAGCGAGATTAAAAAGTTTTGTGAGACTTTGTAAGGCCAGTGACTTTAAAAGAGAATGGCCATAGATTAGAATCCTTCCTTAACTTTAGATGACAGAATATGTGATATCAGGAGACATTTTCAGTGTCAGAAAATGGTCTCAAATATTCTTCCATCTGAGTACAATATAGCCCTAGATAGGTGGTCCCGCAGGGTAAATGGTACAGAGAAATATATCTTGGGTATGACCCAGTTCTTGGAATTTCCACATCAGAGATGTAGTTGAGAACACTATGAAGAAATTCAGTTGTCTACACATCTGCTAAAACCAGTTGAATATTTCCCTTTTTAAAATAAAAAAACAAACAAACCAAAAAAGAACAAAAATATGCAGCTTGTGGAAGCTGAATGAGAATTAGAATAGTTAAAGATGGCAGGGACTTGTGCAGAGCAGAGCTAACTTCTCTCAGATTCGAATATGTGTTTACTGTGGAAAAAAACCGAAACACTGAGAGACAGTGAGTCACTGGAAGTATTCTATAACAAAATTGTACAGGGAAAAAGAATTATAAACTACAACTTCAGCTCTAAGCAGCAGTACTCAATAATTCCTCTCAGAATCAATTGGCAGAGTTCAGCACAGACGTACGTGTTTCACCTCATCTGAACGGGAAGATCGATGTATATAATTGTCAGCTAGATGTAAATGGTCGCGATCGTGATGCCGGCCCGTGATGTACACTGTGGACCGGCAAGCAGGAGGAGAGACATTGGTTAGCACTGCTGGGGAAGTTGGTCTCCCCACAGCAGAATGAAGGCAATTGGCAAACCACTGGCAGGAAGTTAATGGTTGTGGCTGCCCACATCTAGTTGAAATGCTGGGGAGCTTTTGGGTTCACTTCCGCAGCCTTTTCCTGTCCTCGCTGAACCGTGCCAGGTCTGTGACCATTGCGGAAAGTTAGCGCGTTCCCGTACTCTAGGCAGTACCACTAAGATATGCCAGCTGCTCTCTAAAGCCGTTGTATGGGGCCTTTTTGACAGCAAGAATGCCACATTGAATCAGACATTTTCTATTATGGGCTGTTCAGCTCGTTTCTGAAAACTACTCGTTTCTGTTCTGTAGTGACTTCATCTGATCACAATAATAACTCAGAGAAAACTGGTTTCAAATTTACAATCACATTACTAAGCTCAAAAACACCGAATACCAGACAAAGAATATTTCTTTTTTACTGAGTTAACTCTAAGCATATATTCACATCTTATTTTTATCTGCCAATTCCTTCGGCCTGGGTCCTATACCACCCACTGACTACTGCCTGACGTACAACAATAAGTCATCAAAAATCTTTAACTAAAGTCCTATAAAGCATTCAACGGCAGATCTTAAACAACTTGCAATTTATTTACTGTGTTCCCTGTGTCCCTGCGTAAACAATATGCATAAACAATTTGCATATTGTGTTCCTATATATGAAACCTGTAAAAAGCAGATTTTATTTAAACACCAGTATAGTGTAAGGACCCAAGCTTATAGACTCAGGCCTTCCAGCAAAAAAAAATTTGGATGTAACCATTTTAAGTATGTTGTGTCTGAGGTGTATTAGGAGCTCACATCAGGAGTAGGATATATGTGGTCGTAGCTATGAGGTAAAATTACTTCCAAACTTCGAGCTGCTACTTTTAAAAACAATTTAGGCTAATCCTTCATTCTATAGAAAATACAATAACTGATATTTTTTTGTTGCTAGATGAGCAGCTTTGTATCTGCTGCATTTAATAATATTTGACACATGTAGATCCAGCTCCCCAGAGTTCCAAATTGCACCATAAGACTGACCTGTCCCTATCAGCATTTTCCATGCCACGAGTCTTAACGTCGTTGGCCATTTCTATCAGCAATGACTCAATGTTTGCTTCCAAATCATTGCTGAGAATTTCACTTTGCCTGGTGACTGTCTCTTCTCCTTAACTCACACTTTGCATCTTGCACTTAAACAATTACATGGCTTGAGGAGGTAAGATGGAAGCTCTTTCTTGTTGTTGTATTTGTTTATTGGGACCAGGTTTCATTAGCATTTCTGTAAGGCAGAAAACTGCATCAACAGATTTAAAAGCTGCCAAAAACATAAAATCCAATGAAGAAAATAACCCCTAAGGGATAAAATTCAGGGCCTGTAAAGGTACCAAGTTCTGTTACCCAGCTGGATTTCTTTTATAGAATTCCGCTCTGTAAAGCCACTTAGAATGTAATACTGGCGCCACTGGGTGAGACCTCATTATCTGGGAGATAACTGGACTGTTTTACAAGGAGAGGGAGAGCTTGGGGCCACTGGGTATGTTAGAAGTGCTTCCTTTGAGAACCGTCAGGTCAATTGCTTCCACTTCTTACATTATCCAACTGTGAAAAATATTAGTATGTGTGCTAGAAAGAACAACAGACGAACTAAATAATAAAAACAAGTCATCTTTCAGGCTTGGAGGTTTTATCCAGTATTTGTGTTTACTAGTTATAACAGAAAAGACACTTACTAGGAGAACCTTTCTCATTAAAAGCCAGTGCTGAAAGCAAAGCTTGAGTGAATGGAGTAAACAATGTACAGAAACATTGCCAGCCACTCTATGCAATACAGTCTGTTGGCAGGGTTGAGACAAACGGAATGGGCAAAAGAAAGGGAATATTCTTGCTAGCGGTGTAAATATTTATGTTACACCGAAGTAGCCTCAGCAGCTTATGCAGAGGTTCGTGAAACATGAAAATAGAAAAGTCCTACCTTCTGCCAGATTGGGTTTGGCAGAACATGAGCAGGTAATTCACAGATTACATAAAGAGATTACCTTGCTCATCGTTGAAATACAGCAATCTCTACTACTGAAAGCAGGCCTTGCCCAGATAAGGCTTTTCAATTAGTAGATCTCCCTCTAATTCCCTCTCCCTATCAAGTCAGAGTTAGTGGTTGCTCCGGTATTTTCTGCCATTCTTAAAAGGCCAACATATAACGAGGATAATTGTAATGTCTAGATAATGTATCTTGCCGTTCGCTAATATATTCGTTACCTCTAACAAAAACCGCTTCATATCACTGCCTCCACTTTTCAGAGGGAGAACTAAGGCCACATCTATGCAGAGAGACCTGCACGAGTGATAGGCAGAGAACGTTAGCTCGAGCATCACATTGCACAGACGGAGCTGTACATTTGTTCACAGCCAGCCAGGTGACAACATGGCCTGAGTTTTAAAGCCTGTCTGCAGATGCTTAGGTAGGAGAGAGCATAGGAACAAACCTGAACCGAGTCAGCTAGAGCAGAGAGTCAGAATCAAGAGCAGAGGCCCGACTGCAGGGCAGGGCCTGGAAGCAGAGCTCAGTTTGAGAGCCTCCCAGGGTAAGCAGTTTGGCTTGTGCCCGCGCCCAGTGACATTCGGTCCCAGGGGATCACTGGTGAGTGCTCACAGGGTGGGATGCAGGCCAAATGACTCCTGAGCTGTCGGCGGACTCCTCCCAACCACTCCCTTTGGAGGGAGCCCTTGGGACTCCTCAGGCTCCACAGGCGTGAGCAGTACTCAGCCAGGCAGCAAATCCAGCGCTTCCCAGAAATGCTGGCCCTCTACGCATGCACGGAAAGTCCTGGCATGCAGTAAGACAAAGATGGGGAAAGGAGGTGGTTATTTTCAAAAATCCCCAAAATGAAAAAAGTGAAGCGGCCTACAGAAAAGCACCTGCGCTGAGTGACCTGCACGGACATCGCTCACCGCCAGCTCCTGGGAGGTCTGTGTGAAGTGACTGGCAATTTGAAAACAGATACCTTAGTGAAGGTAGTTGGTTTGCTTTTGGAGTCTGGGTTACCAGGTAGAGTGCAGGTTTCTTAGGCTCAAATGCCATTAACTGACAAGACAGTTAGCTAAAGATGTTAAGAGAAAAAGAAAAGGCTTGTAAGTAAAAAAAATCTGTTTGGGAAAGACCGCTTCCATGAATAAAACTAGTTCTATGACAGAATGTTTACCTTCTGCCTTTGCTTATTTGAACTGACTATGCGTTAAAAAACAATCTTCACATTTACTCAGTAAAACAATTGAAGTTTTGTAGTGACTTCTGTTCTCGCTCCCTCAAAATTACTGATCTCAACTAAATGTCGCTCCTGGGGAAGACTAACTCCTACTCTCCCCAGGAAACAAGCGGAGCAGGTAGCAAGCTGTGGCACGCTCTCACTGCACCACCACTGCCTGCCGACAGCATTCACCTGGCTGCTAACAACGATTCTGTGGAGTCATAGTGCAACAAAAATATGCACATAAGATTTTAATACACGGTAATTGCACGCAATAAATCCACACCCTTGGTTACTGTGTATGTGCGTTCAGGGATAAACAAACCCTAAGAGGAAAGTGTCTGGCTGTAAAACTGTAGGCCGTTGCAAACAGGTGAGAGTAGAAACAAACTTAGCCACGGTAGTGGCTGTAATTTCCATGATGAACAGCATATGGCTTCCCTGGGGTGACTTCATCTGAGGGCAGATTGAGCGGGTCACAAAAGAGCAAACATTTCACTCCTCTGCTATGAACTCTGGCAATCTAGTTATGGAGAGTTTGAGTAATTGGCCAAAGGCAGCAGTAAGGCAAAGTAGATAATGATTTCTGAAGACTGTTCATATGTAGGAACGATACCTTACAATTTTCTCAGATTGCTCACTAATACAGATTCACCATCCATACCATCATTACATTTATGCTACAATGCTTTGCATTCTTTTTTTTTGATGGAAGTCGCTGATTAATTGTTCAGAATATATGGACTTATGTATCTGGCTCCTCATAGAATGTTAAATACTTCAAAAAGTTCTGATTTCTCTTTATTATTATCTCCTTGATGGGTTTTCAATCCTTACTTTTTCTTTTGGCACAACTGTGGGAGGTTGCCCAAACGATGAATTTTGACAGCTTTGGCTCTTTATATTTATGAAAACCAGCTATTCAAAACAAAAATCCTTTTTCTTTGGTAAATTATAATAAATATCTAGGAATGCAAATGAGGATGTGGGTACTGTGCCATTGGAACAGAAAGAACAAGATGTTCTTTCATTTAGAACTGAGAAGAAACTGCCTACCTGGTAATAGGATTCAGCGTATAAACAAGTAGCAGTTGTGATTACAGAGGCCATAAACTAAGCAAACTCTGAATCTTTATCCTTCCAACACTAAGCTCATGTCACAGGCACGAGACAACACTTCACTGAGAAGCCATTTGATTTCGTATTTCTTCTTTCTAGTTCAGGGAGCAATGCACTTATGTCAGTTACCCTTATAAACCAACTGGTGCATCTGAAGAATATCTTGAAATCTTTTTATGAGCATAACGCATCAAACTGCACAGATTTTAGAGATTTGATGACACACATTTCACTGTATCATTTCCATGAAGAAAAACCCCACGTTGTTCTAAAGCAGAAAGTCGGATCAGACAAGAGCAGCATGTGTGCAACAACAAAGTCACGCCCAAGTGAATCACGATGCCACAACAGCTCTGCCAGGCACGAGGAAACAAAACACAAGGACTGCAGAACACAAAGCAATAAAAATAAGTATAGAGCAAAAAAAAAAAAAAAGTATTTAGCTGGTTCTGCTAGCAAATAAGAATACTCTATTAAAGGGTTGTTAGGTGTCAGCTGCACCACCTCTGATTTGTACGTGGCTGTGGTGGTTTCCCTTCAGAAACTGGAAAGGCGAGGGAAGCTGCTGTTCAGGGTTGATGTGCCAGTTACGTGGACCACAAGGCTCTAACTTGTACATGCGATTCCACTCTTCTCTTATTTTTAATTCTGTAGTGTCCCCTGGGACAGAAGAGGCATTTTCTTCTTTAAAAAGCCTTAAAATCTACATCGTATCAGACTCCATTCTTAATTCTATTACTCTTTCTTTTACACTGAATAGCTTTGGAAGACCACCCAACACTTCTGTCAGACTACATACAGAGGTCTACATTTTCTTTTTCCTCTACACTGATGCAAGTAAAAAGCACTGCAATTTCAGACAGGCATAAATAAGAGAAGAAACAAATGGAACTTTCACATAAAATTGAATGGCATACTTTATCAAGAAAAAGAACCCCAAATCTCAGAATGGATAACCAGGGACTGTGGCCAAAAGAAAGGGATGAATAAAAGCCAGCGTGAATTTGTTAGGGAGAAATGCCAAGCCAATTCAATTTCCTCGTAGAGCAAAGTAACAAGTCCTGTGGAAAGAGAAAAATTTGCAAAAGCTTTCAACATTTTTCGAAATGGTATTTTTATGAACAAATCTAAAGAGCCTGAACTAGAGCGCTAATACAGGGTGGATGGAAAAGCTGTTAGAAAATTTTCCATAGAACTGCTATCAGAGGTTCACTATCAGAAGGGCAGCTTGCAGCAAGTAAGCTCCAAAGGAACCAACACTGGCTCTGGTGCTATTCAGTACTTCCAAAGATGACTTGGAGGATAGGACAGAGCCATGGTTATGAAGATGACATCAAACTGGGATGACTGAAGTATGTTGGGAGGACAGAATTAGAACACAAGTGAAAGGGCCTACCCTCCTCTTCTCTGTGCTTCAGTAGAGAGCAGTGCCAGAGACTATTTCTTTAAAAATTTAGCCTAAAAATGTAGGATGGAGAAATGAAAAAGATCTGGGATCATAAGGAGAACACAAGTCAGGCCTGAATTTAAAAACAGGATCATAATATTCATGAGATATATAAAAAAAACCTTTGAATTTAACACTGATTAGACCTCCACTAGAGCAGTCTGATCAGCTTGGATTCTGCATTTCAGTAAAAACTTGGACCAATTGGAAGAAGTTCAGAGGAAATCAGCACAAATTGTAACAGAGCTGGAAGACATGGCCCACAAGGAAGGGATAAACGCTGTACTAGGATTATGCAAATATTAGTGCATTTCTGTGCTCCTAATACAAGTGCGTGCTGCTAAACGGAAGAGTGATTCCCTTTCTTCGCATACATGATGGATAAGACAAGGAAAAAAAAAAAGATTTAGTTGGATCAAGGAAGATTATGAAAAAAAAAATCACATTATAAAAAGCCCTGCAATGGTAAGATTGGTTCAGGAGGTTCTGGAATATCTCCAGTGGGAAACTAAGAAAGAGGTAGACAACTGTGTCAGGAACGACAAATACATTTGGTACATCTGGAGGGGGGGGGAGGATTAAATGACTTCTTAAAGTTGCTTCCAGCTTTGTAATTCTCTGATTTCATGGTACATTTCTTTCTTCCATACAGTTGCATGTCTAACCTTTCTCTGTTTAGAGCAGTTCTCTCAGGAATTATTTAATTTTCTTTTATTATTTACTCTCATTATAGTACATTCACTTTATATTCAGTATAAATATTGCAATATTGCAGTCCTACTTGAGTTTTTTCCTTTTATTTAAACTTTTCCCTGTGTAAAACGCCCCTTTCAATAAAGCATGGCAGCAATAATAAATGACCCACAGCAAGAGGAGAACTGGAATGGGAATCATATAACAGGAGGAATTCTCCTGTTTCATAGGCATTCAATTAATTTATTTCCAACAGGAGAACTCCATTTCCCCCTCACCAGAGCAAACTCTGGGCCTGTCCCTACACCTGTGATTGAGGAAACATTCTTATAGTACAGACTCAAATAAATACTTCACAATTTCCTACTGACACTTCCTCTTTAGTTAAAGTTATTCCTCTGCCAAATGGGTAAAGTCACAGAGTTCAGATTAAATTTCACTACATCCATCAGCAACAAAAAGTGGAGTTTCAACATTGCGGGGTGTTTATGGAAACCGAAAAAAATCAAACTGGAACCTAGTGCCTGCAAGTCTAGCAGGTGACACCACTTTTCTAAATCCAAGGCACCACCCGCTGCTGATTCACCCGTAGCTATTACCATCACTTTCTAGCCTCTATATGATTAATAACACAATGTTCAGCTCTTCCAAATGTTCTTGGCATTTAGCTCTCCATCTCAGTTCTGAGGTGTTTCATGCTTCAATCTTTCACCATGTAAGTCTCAGGCCTAAACCAAAACCTGTTGATCAGCGCTGTCTCTTGAAACTTGGATCATGGACCTCTTCTAATTACAGCATCTTCAGTTCAGGGAATGGACAATGCTTTACTGATACTTATGAAGACTCATGATACTTTTGCATGTTCCCCATGCACAGATCACTGACAAGAGGAAAAAAAACCACAAAGAGATAAGTGATTTTTCAGAGTTACAGAATAAGCTTATGGGAACACTTAGTTTTAATCGCTCTTTGCCCAGACTCTGCTATTGCTGCTGCAGCCCTCACTAAACGTATCCCTGGGATTCTCAAAATAGCTTTAGCATGTAAATCCTTTTACATTTACCACTTCGCATGCAGGGGTCATTCCCTTTCACTGAAATACCACATATACTTATTTGTGTGGGCCACTTTATCTCAGTCTGCTCCTTCTTTCTTGGAGTGAGTTTTCAAGGAGAAGCCTTTAACAGTTCCCACTGCAGAATATCTCTTCGGGAGGAGCTCGTAGTACTGGGTTTCCATAGTCTATTTGAACAAGTTATTTTCTTCCAAATCCAATTTGCTTTCTTGCTTTTAAAAAAAAACCACACACATATATTTTTTCTTTATTTAAGTTTTTACAACGATGCCATTGCTGCATTGAATTTTAGGCAAGCTCAAGCAGAGTTCAGAGTCCTTAACTGAGAACTTGCATTTCCTTCTGTTAAATGCAGAGAGGCAAGGGCTGCCAAAGGCTACCACCAGACCAGCTAATGAAACGCTAAAGGTAGTAACTAAAAGGCTTTTATCTTGTAAAAAATTTAGGTGTGTTATGGTAGGCTGACTTCTCCTTCCATTTCAGTTTCACAGCCTTGAAAGCACTTGCTAAGACAAGTTTGGGTTTTTCCTCTCAAAATTGATAAAGGATCTGGCCCCTTCTTTTAAAGGTAGGAGGAGAAGTGACTGGTTTTATCTTTCTTTACACAGTTGTAAGAGCTTTTACTCAGATGCTGGAAAGGTCACTTAAATGGTGATAGACCCTTTATCACACTTCTCAATTAGGCTAAGAACTCATCAGTAGGTTTCTGCTGAAGTTCCATTTTGAGACTATAAAAAAGCAGTTTGGGATTTCAAGTGGTAGGGAGGAGACTCAGATATCAGTCCTTCCAATGCACACCTAATGTTAAGTAGGCAGCCTCACGTGAAATACGAGGGCAGTCTTCCGCAGCCTGCAGACAAAACACACGGATCACGCAGAAGCTCAGGTAATTTGCTGTCAAGGCGGAGCCATTTACAGACCTGTTTTGAAATGTGATGTTAATCTACAAAAATCAGTTACAGATTTGTGTACTTTTACAGCACTGAAGCAGAAAAGCAGAAGCATTTCAGTGTCTTTAGGAGTTGATGCCCTACGTGAGAACTGGACAGATTTCGGGGGCACGGGTCCTTCTATACATCTGCCCTAAAAGCCTCTCCTCACAGGAACAAGTCCTTTTGTCCTTCTACACACAGATCCTCTCAATTCAGAAAGTGGGTAATCTCAAAAACAGATTAAATAAACATATGAGGAGTGAGAAATCAGTACCTATTCTGGAAAACGAACTCAGACAGAGAAGCAATGGAGATGTTTTTTCTGTTTCCTCTATCAGGAGAGGTTCTGTGAGCCTGTCATTTTTGCCATCCACAGGGAGAAAGATTGAGATCTCTGTGTAAGCTTAGATCTTGTGATTTTTCATCAGCTAAATCTACAGTTCTTCTCTGATGCATTTAAGAGTGAATGTTGGCTTTGTTATATTTTTAAAAATCACTGAAGTGGTAAGTTCAAAGAAGCTTCCAACCATGCTGTGCTTTAGAAAGTTTAAGAAAATCTAATAGACCATTGAGTCATTATTCTGATATTTATAACATTAAAAATAATAACATCCTGAGGGATGAGAGAATATAGAGAGCATGTAGAGTCATCCTCTAACCAGCACAGCTTCAGCAGAGGAAGATACTGTTAAAATCATTTTCCTGATTACATTCAAGCAAGGACATAAATTGCAGAACACACAGCATTCTTCACTTAGCCTTTTGGGAAACTGCTGATAAATTTCACATGACAAGCCCTTAGTAAAAGGGCTTAGCAAAAGATTCTTAGCGAAAGAAGACACAATGATAGAGTTCAAACGAAAATCCCAATTATGAACAAATATTGTCAGTGCTAAGAGCTCAGAATTATCAGATTCACTAAGGACTAAGAAAAAGCAAATAAACAGCTGTAAGTGGAAAATCTAGGCAGGTTCAGACTCTCGCAATTGGATTTAGGAAAAGCACATTATTTCAATATTCAATAGTTTCCATCACTAAAGCTGTTTGGAGACTCATAATAATCCTGGCACATGCTTTTCTTTGTAATTACATCCAGTCACCCAACTAGTAGCTCATTAGCCGGCATACCTGCCTTAGCTTTTCTCAGAGACTGCAGCTCAGTTCTTGACCCTTTTCCTTAAAAGATGTGGCATGAACGACACTTAAAGAAATATTATTCCCACTACAGTTTCGCAGGCATTGTGTGAGGTACTGGAGCAGCAGGCCCAAGAATTCTTGCCACACAGCTCTGTTCTTTTGCTGTGTCTGCGCAGATCTGCTCCTGTCACTCTCACGTTCAAGGACTCATTCTGTTAAGTGCCCAAGCTTGGAAAGGGGAGGGCAGCCAAAAGTTCTTGAAAATCCTGTGTTCCAAGCATGTAATTCATATCCCATTTCCAAAATGTTGAATGTAATTTGTAGGTCGCTGTGCTAATACAGACTTCAAGCGTAATTATTCATTATAGAGGCACGGAATCGATTCTAATCTTTGTTAGTAATGAATGGAAAAAAAGCATTCAGGGCTGACTGTTTACATGACAACACAGGTTGCATAAACCAGACACCTCTCCACACGCTGGCTGCACAGCAGGCTGAGCCACCCTCAGAGCAGTCGGAGAACAGAGGTGCCGGGGATGCTCAAGCTCTCAGTAAAGTGCTCTGAAGCTAGAATGGGTCGCTGGTGCTGGGTTTGATCCACATCCCCAGGGTACCCAAGTATTTCCAGGGTTTAACCACCTTTCCACCATAGGCTGCAGAAGTCCAGTATAATGACATTAGAGCTGAAGAAAGGAAAAGAAGAACAGGAACCTCTGTGTTTTCAAAAGCTAGTTGTTGATTGTAGGTAGAGGAAATGTTAGCAGGATCGAGATGAAGTATTCTATTTCTTTGCTGCTTGTTCTACACTACAGGAGATGGCTTTGCCACTGCTGACAGCTCTATTTGAGAGCGATCCTCTGCCCCGGCAAAAACCAGCCCAGTTTCCAACCAGCCAGAAAAATATAGGAGCCCTCCAGTGGCCAGAACTGCTTTAAACCGTGACACCATTACTATTCTCGGTTTACCTCCCTTGCACAGAACTTTGAGGGAAAGATGTACTATTTTTATCCATTTTGTTGATGGATGGAGTTCCTGGCAGGAGTCAAAAGGCTGCTATTTTCTTGGGACTCCTCTTTGGCTTTGAAACTCTCTTGTCCTCTTTTCAAATAAAGCAAATCTTTTTACTAACTGTGCATGCTGGAATGTATTGCTTTAGTTGGGTTTTTGGCAAATGAGAAAAGTGAGTTATTCTCTGATTGTTTCAATAAAAAATAATGAAATGACACTGCCAGAAAGCTTGAGTACCTTCAGTAGAGTTTTAAGTTTGCAAACTAAGTATTGCCTGAGGTTAATCTGTACCCTCCTGCTCACCAAACTACCCTCCGGAGACTCAGTATTTACTGCATATTCTCTTTTTCACGATATAAATTCAATTCCACTTCCGCTGAAATGTGAAGAATACTTTTACTCCATAGGTTAAAGGAACGGGTCTATAAAGAAGACTGAATACTTCACACTGTGCAAAAAGACCTCTGTGGTACTCAGAGGTCATCATCCCGCCGACCTTTAATAACACATAACCATTACCTCGAGGAGGATTAATGGTCTCTTTTGCACATTGAATTGTGCTTTCCTCTGCGATACCCTCAGTTATTTCTCCAGGTTACCTCTGAAGCCAGGCCCTACCCTTTACAAGACTATACTCGCTGAGACAACACGCCCTTAGCACGGAGATGAAGAGAGTCACGCTTCAACAGATCTTATCAAGACACAGTATAATTTTAGACATGATGAAATGCATGGGGAACTGTCACTTATTTCAATAAAAGTGAAATTGGTTCCTCTTTCTAAAGCTCGAAGGAAAAAAAAAAAAAGAAAGAAGCAGCTGCACTGAAAGAAAGTAAATCTCATCCCTGCCAACTAGTTCGCTCTTCAGTGTCATTTTTGGCAAGTGCCTGTCCAATAATGGGGGACACAGTTGCTGCCCAGATTTTGGTATGACAGTGATCAAAGTCTGAAGTTCCTGCATTTCTTTTACAAAGACTTGAAAATCAAAGGCAAGCTGTCATATTTCAGACAATTTTCAACTGTGAACGATTTACTTACATATATGTTTTGGTAGGACTTACGGGAAAGACAAGGTAATGTTATTTTTACCACATTCTGCCGCTCTATTACTTAAAAACCCCACCCTACAAATAGATTATGGATCATGTAAGTAAGAACACGTGTATTCTTACTAGAACTATACCTGAGCAGTTAATTCTTCCAGAGGAACTGACTTAGACAACTTTCCATTGACTGTAAAGATACAATTATACAACCTAACTACAAGTTACAGCTGTAGTATCACAGCTGGCTGTTGACACCCTTCAACCTCTTCAGCAGACTATGGGCCAGATTCTCAGCTGATACTGATTTTTCACTGCTTTACTAAGCTGTAGATCAAAATCGATCTCTCCTGTTTAACAGCAGATGAGTAACAACACTGTTCCCTACACGAACAGCAGACTGGATCAAATTTTCTTCCTGTTTATGCTACTCTGACTCCACCGAGCTCAGATGGGGTTTATGGGGCTTCACCACGTACACTTAGTGTCAAAATCCACCCACAGCTGAGAGGTACCCAAACAATTCAACAGCTTTGAATTTACAATCCCTGACATTTGCCTGAGTCTCATTTTGACAGTCTGTTCTCTGTTACCCAACTGGCCCAGTAGCTCTCTGAGAGGGCCAAGGTAAATGATCAAAATGATAGATTTTCTTTCACTTACATACGGTCAGTCACCCAAAGGACTTAATGTCAGTATTCTAGAAGAAGAGTTTTAGTAATTACAGTTGCAAAGTAAATACATTTAAAACCTCAGAAAGCTATTTCCATACCTTTTAACACAAACATCATTTATCAGCTTCTTTTAGCTGAGAAAAACCAAGGGATCGCTTCCGTTCTCCTCACTTCTAATTCAGCCTCGTGAAAACCACTGATTTTACACTAAGGCTGAATTTGCCCTTTCATAATTTGAGACTGCAGAGGAAGGCTAGGGAGATATAAAAGACAGTTTTGCTCACAACCGTCCACATCTTCAGCATGCTCTCTTTTTTGTGTTAATTAATATTTTATGAGACTCTAATTTATTATTCTTAGTCCAAATTACACATTGATATAACTATATAACTACAAAGATTTGGATGAACTGTCCCAGCTACAAAAGGATTAACCTAAATATTTTTAATCTTTCAAATATTTTTTACATCCTCATTTCACAAACCCAAGGAAATATTATTTCTATTTCAGTAATAAATCTTTTAACTCTGCAGAAGAATATGACTGCATCATAAATAAGCTCTATCTCTTTTCTACTTTATGGCATGCAAAGATTAACTTTTCCCAGAGATTACTTGCCGCAAAATAAATATACCGGTGCCCTGCTGCTAATTATTTCTTTATAACTGCAAATAAAGCCTGTTCCCCCCTCTAGATACCTTTGACAAGCTCTTGAAAACACGCTTCACACAGACACTGCCAGTGAGTCACTTCTAGTATTGGCCTAACTATATTTGAAACATCTGTACTTTTGAAAGTATTCCCAGAATCTCAGATAATCTCTGCTCTTCACAGCCTGTAGACTAGGAATAAAAATTTGACGGAGGGTTAAGAAACCCAGCCAGCTGTTGCTCAGCAACAGGAGCTGAGTTTCAAAGGTGTGTGGCCCTTTCCAAGAGAGCTTTTTCCAACAACTCGATTGTAATGAAACATCTCTGTGGATCACAACTGTGACAGCAGTACATGCTACATATCGTTAGTCTGTAACCCTGGGTAATGGTTGGTTCTTGTCCAGAGTTATAGACCCCAACATGGACCTGAGGAATTCTCTCCCATCATCCCTGGTGCAGCTGGGGAAGAGACAGACAAAACTTGCCAAAAGTCCAAGAAATGTCAAGACAGCAAGTACTGCAGGTGGCTCTCGACAGCAATTCAGCAGGGAGATCTGTGTTCTATACATGACCACATCTGCTGCATCTGGAATTTGTCATTAGACAACAGATATATTCTGAAGGAAAAACAGGATATATCTTTTTTAAGGTGGAAAAAAGAAATAATTTTATTTCTTTTAATCAAGGGCTGCAAAAGCTTTAAGCTACTGCTTCTACCACTACTGATATAGGAAATGTCCAGTCTTCTCAGGCAGCTGTCTCTGAGCCTTCATTATGGGGTGTATTCTCTGTTGGCAACTCTGAACTCAGGCACTGAAAAGGCCAGGTGGAATACTGAAAGAAGGCTGCTACCTACTGACACTAAAATCGTGCAGGAATAGAGCTGTGAAGGCAAGAGTGGCAGCAAAAGCAAGAGATCAGTGATTCTGACAATGGTAAAGCACACGCTTGAAGAGAAAGAGGCTGATCTTCTCTCACTCTCAGTTCGCTTCTAAGTAGCTCGAGCAGACAGCACCTAAAAGCCTGAAGAACCTGCTGCAATGCTTGTAGGCTGAGAGGATCTTGTGATTTTGGCGTGGAAAAGGAGCACTCTGGAGCACAGCACACCACAGGTTCGCTGCACGCACCAGGGGCCAGTGTGGGGCTCTCTTGCTAAGGGAGTGGTCTAGAAGTGCGGCTCCCGAGCGAGGCATCGAGCTGCCTGGATAATCTAAATTCCCAACAACAGCAGTAAGTAAACCAAAGGCACTGCTAAAATTACATGGCTCACGGACAGCCTGTGATCTGGATGACCACCCGGGGCAAACCTGTACCATTCTGCAGACATTCTGCCGTGCGTGGGGCTGCTGTCACCCGTGACTCCCGAACACCTTCTCTCTGATGGCTCTCAGGAGCCCAAAAGATACAACTGAGGGAGCTCTCAGATACAAAGGTGTTAAGCAGAGCCAGTAGTTTATCCATTCTAGATATGGGAGTCTGCATTAAAAAGGCAGCCGTTAACCACATCGCCCATTGACATCAGACATCCCTGAGGTTTCTCAGTACCTCCAAAACTGGGATTTTTGGTTTCCAGTTCTTTGAGTAGTGCCCATATGCTGAGGGAGAGGGCAAGTGTAAGCAAATGCAGTGATTTTTCACGCTTTTAACATGGAAAAGCAGAGCATGCCAAGAAATGTCCTCTGTATTTCTTCAGACAAGCTGCTAACGTCTGTATTGCAAGATGCAGGAGATAAAATAATCTCCTTTCTGTGTGCACATGGGGAAGGAAAAGGGCTATAGCATAATGTAAATTTTGAATCTGTTGAAAGCACAGCCCTTTGGGACTCACTTCCTACCATGCTCAGCTGCAATGAGGAAGCACCGCTTGAGAGAAGGAACAGGAGGATCTTTGTGAACACTGCCTTTTCTCCTCTGGGCCTTTCGATATTTAGCAAGCCCTTCCCCCCAGTCTTATTGGTCAAGCTGGAGCGATCTGTTCTCCAAAGGGGTGGGAAAGGACGACTCTTTATTTTAAACATATGGTGAAAATGCTGAATATAACATTGGGAATTTGCAGCTGGGAACAGGATAGCAAAAGAGATACGAATTGTTAAAAGAAACCAAGACTCCAACAATTAAATCACAGCTCAAAAAAGGGGAAGGGGTAAAGCAATAAGGGAAATCTCTGCAGCTGGAATAGGTCAGGAAGATAGAATGGATTTGCACATTCAGTTTATTATTCCACAATAAAGTGAAAACAAGGCTCAGAAGTACGAATCCACAGCCAAGAAGCAGACGGGTGGGCAATGGTTGAACAGAACATTTTTTAAAGATTAGTCACTTTAATATGTCCATATATATATCTTCAAAAAATGGACCAGCTTCTCAGTGGGTGTAAAAGACAACAGTTCATAGAACTAGATGATTTATACTAGCAGAGAATCTAGCTAACGTTTCTACTCCTGGCAAACACCACAATATAAAGACTTTACAAAAACACACACATAGAGCAGCAAGGTGGGGAAGAGCAGACCTTGCAAAAAGTGCTTCCCTTACTGCTAAAAATGCATATTATGTTTTCTTTTTTTGTTTAAAAAGATTTTGCTCTAGAGGTCTGCTTTCCCCAAGCTGTGCAGCTAATTTTAGTGGCTCCCACATGTCACAACACTAAACATTTGTGCCAGTTTGCCCCTTCTTAACAAGTGGTATTTTTTTGTTTGTTTTCAAAGCAGTCACCAATGTGAAACCTCCCCAGCAATATTTAGGAGTACTGAGAAAAGAAAAACAGCTCTGATACGAGTAAATATACAGAGTTCAACCTGTGAAGAGTAACCAATTTAGTCAGCTCCTGTTAAGGTGGTCTCTATGAGTATTTAATGCGTATTTTCTACTCTAAAAGCGGAGATGTCCTCGCAGTAACCCCAGCTATGCTTGTCTGTCTCGTATTGGCAGGTCGTATGTCCTTCTGTGGTGAGTTTGGGCTTTTTCTCTGTTTTGTGACCTCCCCCTTCTTGAAAGGTGCTGCTATAAACTATCATCATGAGAAGAAAGACCTATGTCTAGGTTGCACTAAATGCAAAACATTAAAAATAAAACCATTACAGCTTGCAAGTCTCTCATTTTCTCTAGCTGTGGCTATACAATAATTGTGAAGAAGGACTGAGGTTCCAAGTGACAAGCCATCATTAGTGCAGAGCTGTGCTGAGGCCCTGGAGAAGGGATAAGATGTTCTTTTCAAATGCTTCGGCGTGCCAAGAGGTTTCCAGACATTTTATAAACCAGATGCTGTTACTTTAGCTTAGAACAGATGACTTTCTTAGCAACTGCAAGGAGGACAAAGCAAAGGAGGCTAATATCTCGGTACATGGGAGAGAGGGCAGCAATTTCCTTCGCATGGCAGGACCCGGTGTTCCAGAGGGAGCGCCTGAAATACCTGAGGCAACAACTGCTGCCACAGTTGCTGCTGCTATGAGACCGCTGAGGTGTGCAGGGTGAAGCCAGCCCCAGCCCTGCCATCCAGAAAGCTCAGCTTGCTCGCCTCTGCTAATAATTCTGTGACCTGCCGTGGGCTCAGTTATGTGGCGAACATACCAGGCAACTTCAATTAGAATGAAGAGGCACTGCCATACTTTGTTAAAAGGATTCAACTTCGAATGTTTTCCAGCAGCCACTTATTTTTTTTTCTGGTTGTCTGGGAAAAAGAACACTGAGAGGCAAAACTGGTGGGTAATGTTTTGGAATATTCTTCGCTTTTTGGAAATCACATTCCTACTTTGAACTTTCCTGTTTCAAGATAACTACATACATGAAACTCTAAATACAATTCATTTGTCTAAGACTTTCTCAGCAACAACTTCAGCTGACAGTTTGTTTTAAATACAGTTAACCCATCTGTTGTGCTATGAATTTTCTTCTTTATCAATCTGAATTATCACATGATCCTATGATTCTAAAATTAAACCACTTCCATATCACATTGTTTCCCTTGTATTTCTTTGACCTCCAAGTTCTCCACACCCAAAATTTCTAAACACTTTAGTTTTCTAAATTCTAAAATAGACAGCTTCATACATGTGGGACAATTTTCACAGTTTTAAAGTATTTAACATGCAAAGTCCACTTCTGCACACATTTGAGCTACTACTCTAGCCTTGAACCATGAGAAATTAAATGAAGGTAAGAAAGAAAGAGGAGAAGCAGCACAGTGATAATCCCAAACCCATTCACTGCTCAGTAAGGCACTTCCTAGTCCTCTATTCTTCATCTGGTTGACTTGGAGAAAATTTTGGTTGGTCGGTTTGGTCCGGTTGTTGGAGTTTACTTAATGTTCTCCTTCCTTCCTTCCATTACTTGTTTAGTGTGCTACCTGACATCTTAGCTAACAATAGCCAGGAAGAAATCCTGAAGGTTAAAGCCATAGCACAGAGAAAACATACATAATTATCAGAAAGTATTCCTCTGTATCCCTGAACAATTATTCTTTGGACAAGTACCTTTCCTTATAGGAAAACAGTTACATCATTGTAAAGGATAATTAATGCTTTGCAGTGGTACGAAGTACTGTTTTTACAAGACTCGGGACTTTTGTGCAAATATTTACCAAATAAAGCGTGCCACATAATGACACAAATTCACTTCCCATTTCCAGCCGTGCAACAAGCGACCCAAATTCTTCTCAAGTATAAAGAATTAAATACAATTTCAAAATAAATCTACTCTTACATAAAGATGTGAGATGATGAACCTGCTCGAAAATCTGCATTATAACCTAAGAGAAAGAATTCCTCTAACGAACTCTTACGTGGAATTTGGACAGCCGTTTAACAACACGAAAATCCTGCTAGTAGAGCTGTATTGCAGTTTCTACTTCTGCTTCCAGTTGGCTGGTGCCTGCTATAAGGGGAATGGAGACAAGAGCCAAAGATACACATTGCTCTGTGCAGGAACCAGAGCCAAATCTCTAGGTGCCTTGGGATGGAATGCACAGAAAGACTGACCAGAACCGGCCTGAAATTCTATAAAGAAATAGAGACGCAGACGTCATACTTCCACGCAGGTGGTCCAAGACCACTGCAATGTCTTCATGGCTCTTAGGTCTTACACGCTGATGGATGGCCGACCTCCTGCTGGGGACGAGGCCCTTCATCAGAGGGATTTTGACCTTTCTGTGGAAAACACAGCTTTGCAAATTTGCCAGGCCTCCACAAGTGAACATTGACTTTGACCTCCTCCTAGGAAACCTGGACCCTGAGTCTATAATAGGAAAATGTTGTGATATATAAAAGTGAATGCAGATTTAGATACACATAGGGGAAAAATATATAACATCACAGGGCTAGGTTAAATCATCTGAAAAGGAAAGTTAAATTCATACAGCTTGTTGGAAGCACTGGAAGCATGTTTTATTTGAATATGCAGATCTACTGAAATCAAAACTTCCTGAAAACACATGGATTTCATCTTTATTTTGTTTGAGGAGAAACTAGAAAAAAAGTTGAAACGTATGCTACTGTAAGAACAAAATATTTTTGTTTAAAATACTAAACGTTTTTCCTTCATGAAGAATTCTGAAATGCTAGCATTTTGTTTCATTCTTTAATGTAGCCAGACTTGAAAATCACTAAATCTTCCACTAAAAGAAACTCTGCCTTTGCCTGTTCCAAAATTTAGGTTGCCAATTCTTTAAGAATTGGAGAAGAAACAAGACGGACTGTAAGAATGTTTCATGCCTTATTTCTTGGCCCAGCATTGCAGCCTATACTGGCTTTCATTTCTAATAATAGCGCTACTGTGTGACAGCATTCGGTATCAATTTCAATCCCTCGGCTTCTTTTAGACATAAATCCTTGTAATATTAAGGATGCACAGAGACAATGAACAGAAGCAGCACAGGGCAAAACTTTTATTTGACTTAACTAGACCATGTTTTAGGGACATATGTTAGCAGTCACGGTACAATAAACTTTAAAATTATTTTATCCTAACCATTAATAAAGGTTTGTGTAGAGATTCAGGACCTCTAGCAGCTGAGAGCTCAGTACAGGGGCTCTGCACATGAAATTTTTCTTTTCCCTGTGCTCACCATACTGATTTATTCAGAATTCTGTCTGAATGCATTTGCCTGATGTTGAGTCTCTGCATGACGCCTTCATCTTTAATGAATGTTCTACAGAACCCCCTTTCCCGTCTTGTCATCGCCTAGAAAGGGGTTTCCGGTAAATGAGAAAACATGTCAAATAAGCATTTAATATAAATCAGGCGTGGCTGTATATGCTTCATCGGGAAAGCTTCTCATGGATTTGAATCTGTGTCAGATCAGGCTTTTTGAACATTTTGCTTCATACCTAGGTATGAGTCACTTACCGTAGCGCGTGAAGGGCAACGGCACCCCTCCGAAACAGCGGCCCCAGGAATGGGTCCAGGAGAATTCATGCTGTGCAGTGCATGATTATCATAACTGCCTGCATGCCTACACTGCCAGCTTAACGCTTTGTACGCAATTATTTCTGTTCATTTGTAGGCAAATTCTAACTATCGTTGCGCAGGAGCAATTATTGGATTCATCATAGTATAGAAAAAAGTTTCTGTTCTTTTTCTAGTCTTCTGTTCCTTCAAAAATTCTTTTTACCATTAATGGAAGAATTTTACAGCCTACTCAATTGCTGCCACAAGCAACTTCTACCTAACTGAACTGTTTTATAGAATCTACATTCCAAAGTCCGGAAGCATCACTCATCCCTCACAGAACTTTGTGCCTCAAATGGTTGATGCAGAGAGCCAAAGATGAGATGTGGCAGTACAGCGTCTTGTGGGCTTCCGTATTTTTATTTTAAGGTATTCACTGAAGAGCTGGGAAGATACCCAAAGGATGTAAAAAGTAGAAAAAATAGAGCAAGAAAGTTCTTTTATCCTATTTGTAAGAGAGTGCTCGGAGATCACAGAAATGCATAGAGGAATACTCTCAAAGCTACTCTGGGTAGTTTGTTATTGGACTTGAAAAAGGATTACTTCCTCTGAGATACATTACAGCCAGTCTAGGCTGCAATAGAAATCATGACTGCAGAACAACAAGAAGGCAAAACTGTGAATAAAAGAGATTTAGATGGAAAGAATTTGACCGGTTAACCTGTACCTTTCTCTTTTTGCCAACCAGAACACTCCCTGCTACAGACCAAAAATATGGTTCTATTTGTACAGCTGTTTGTATTGGGAATGCTTTTTAGGCCTTAAAAAGGGGGCAAGAGTGAGTCTTTTTAGTTTAAAGCAGTAGGCACAGCAATGAAACACGCAGAGATAAACTGACCCTCAGACACAAGCTGCGTTTTGTCCCAAGGACAGAAACCTAGGGAAGATGAATATCTAACATGTATCAGTGAACGTAAGAAGCAACAGGGTATCTGAAACAAGATTTTTACTGAGATTACATATAAGAGCTGATTTTACAGTGAGCGTCCTACATGACTTTGGCATCAGCAGCATAGAATGCACATACGTTTTGGATTTACAGCAGGCCAAATAAACATCCAAGGCTGTATAAAAGAATGAGGATGATTGTGTCATTTTCTTTCTTTGATAACTCCCGCAAGAAAACCTAACAACATTAAAGATGACATAGCAGCAACAAAAGAAGAAAGGAAATAGAATAAAAACCATTCTTAGTGAAGAAAGGCAAAAAAAATACCCACAGATTTGGATTACAGAAGGAAGAGAAAGGACAAACATAATTTATCTGCTTTGCAGTTCATAAACAAATCTGCAAGTGTCTGCTAACTCCTATAAGCCGGGTGGCTGAATACAGTGCACCTGAAACATTATGCAACAGGGGTCTAGACTTCTCTTCTGATTTAAGCCTTTGGCAGAGGCTCTCACGCTTAAAAGCATCTGCAGAGCACACAAACACACCTGGTGTTCCAGCAGCACAGGTCTGTTCTAAATGATTTTCCACTCTAGTTTTCCAGTCCCAGCACGCCAGTCTCTGCTTCAGCGTCTTTGTTCTCATACCACAGAGGAATAGGCAAGAGGAACCCAATTTCATAAGTCACAACCTGTCTTCTGCTCATATCTGTACAGGAGGGAGTTCTGAAGGCGCACAACAGCTCCCCAGCCCAAAATCCCTTGGCATAAGTTTTGATGCACCATCAAAACTGTCCCCTTTTTCTACCTTTTTAAAACATAATTCAACTTTTTTTTCCCCGAAGTGTATTTTTTGCTATGCTGATGCAAAAGAAAGCACTAAGAACATCATTATTATGAGCACTTCGCTGATAAATGGTTCCTAAACAAGTGAAATACTGTAATGACAAACTCTTCAGATGATAAAGTGGGAAACCAGAAAACTACACATGAGGCAGTCTTGTTATTCAACAAGCTTATTTGTTCACCTGCAAATCCTTTGGTACATATAGTTATGAACTGGGGGGGGGGAAATGAATCAATCTCACAAGGAACTGTAGCAATTTGCTGAAGACCAAGAGAAAAACGTAGCTACAGGATAACAGCAAAGACCCAGAGTCTTACAGTTCTCTAACCTCCGTGTAAGTAACAACCATCAAAATGCTTCACCAGAGATGGTGACTGGCCAGTAACTCACATTTATTGAAAAGAGAACATTACAAATCCTCCACAATTTCCCCCCTGCACTCTGGGTTATTTACAGCATCAGCATCATCTTTTTGTTCCATTGATACCTGTGGAAAACACAATCCCAATTTGCGGCCTGTGGTTTTACTGCTGTTTCTCTCCAAATAAAACTCAAAGCAGTCAAAGCATGACAATTTACCAGTAATTTTCAGACAAAGCAGGCAGCAAAAGTTTTTTGATGGTACAATTCTTTCCGATTGTGGTTTATTCAGCAAATGTATTGAGGCAGCAGCTTCATGCTACCGATAAACACGTTGTGCTAAAGAATACAGGGCAAGGGTGGAGAAGTACAAAAGCAAGAGAACTACCCAACACTCCAAAGAGACTGATCCTGAACTTTTCATGAGGAAATAAGGAATGGAAGATGCAAATCAGGGAAGCTGCATGGATGTAATTTAAGAAAAATGTCATGCCTGGATAGTATTCCTTGATTTCTAGTTCTCCTAACAGTAATACATGTAGAGCTAATTTTTTGAATGGCAGGAGGGATGAAGTTAATAAAGTTATATTGAAATTAGAAGCATTCCATAATCCTGTAGCATTTGTTAGAGTATGCTTTTGTTCTATAGCAGGCGCAAGCCACCCTACAGATGGTTAGGACGGAATTCTCTCTGACCTCTCTGAAGCTGTTTGTCTGATAGGACCTCAAATTCCACATTTTACGAACTCTGGAGAAAGGCAGCAACACAACGCTATCAGTGTGCCAACTCCTTCTGCTATTGCGAAGCCATTTCTTGGCAGCCTACCAACTGGTGTTCCTTCACAAAGCCTGCTCAGTTCTGCTGTGGTTATCTATTTTGATCATCATGATAGAGTTATTCTGAAAATGGATGGAGTCATGCTTTTTTGCATCTGTTTCAGGCAAACACCTAAATGTTTGGTCTGCATTTAATGCAGCTAGAATGATTTCACCTGATTTCTATGACTATGTTATACTACAGAGATCTGTGAGAAGGACAAAAGGAAAGCACCTCCTGATCAAAATTCACAGAGAAATTGAGAGTCTGAGGTTGTAGAAAAGAATGTGGGACTGCCTAGAGGCACTGTGACTTTAAAACTGATCTCTCAGTGCACAAGCATCCAGTGCAACTCAGTATGCTTCATTTCTGTTCAGAAAAGCAGAAAGGAGTTCAGGTTAGAACTGAAAGAAAGTGCTTGAGCTTAGCAAACTGTGCACGATCAGTGGAACTCTTCAGCTAGCTAAAATGTATCTGCATATTTCAGTGGTTTTTAAAGTCTATTTTTCTAGCAGTTGAAACAACGTGAGAGTAATACAGTTGGTATTAAAATTTCACACACAAACCTGACTGCAAGCTTGGCATTAATTGTCACACCCTTCCCTGCTGCTATTGAAGAGAGCTACACTGGGAGAGGTATTTCTACAAGTTACTAGCAACTGACCAGACCACACTAAATAAATAAAATAGGAATGCAAAGAAATACATGAAACAGTAGCTGAGCTTCACCTTTCCAGTCTCCATTAGGAAGTGAATTTAAAGGAGCTGCGTTATATGGTTGAACTTTGGGATTTGAAGATAGTGTACTATGAGACTAGAAATCCCATGAGTCCAGTGAGGGTCTGTGTCTGCAGGAAGGAAAGACAGAAGGGAATACAGGGATTTACTCTTCAAGTCAGCAAAAGACTGAAAAGTTTGGGTTTTATTAACCAAGTAATCTAAACCACTTTGCTCCCAGGTATTTAAAATGAAGGCAACATATTTCATAATGACTTTTATCATTCAAAGCCATCCAGTACTCTAGTCCCTTTTATTCTGCAAACATCCTCTATACACTGGTGCAGACACGCTGCTGGCTTCACTGCTCTCCCAAAGCCACTGTTCTTGGCACAGCCTGAACGGATGCTTTAGATTGGTTATCCTCACTTCTCTGCTTAGTAATTTAAGCAGAGAACTATTTAGGAGTTAAAAATCAGAATGTATTGGGTGTTATTTTGAGTTGCATTCTGCTTTTGAAAAATATCTGAAGTTCTATTTTGATTGAAGGTATTCTGCCTTCATCAGACAGAATAAGTTCATGTAGAACAGAAGGTGCTCGAAGGTGAGCATGATTGACTACTACAGAAATTGGCAGATAATGACTTTCATGTAAGATTTGTCAAATTCAAGGTGGTACTTGTTAAAGTCTGTTCTTTCTGTGAACCATCCAGAATGACAGAAGACCTTGTCAAAAAACCACACATCATCTTTTCCCATCTACTTGAACCCTCAGAATTCAGGGAAAAAAACCAATCGAAACATTTATCATGTTTGTGGTCAGAATTTCTTCCCTTTCGGACTTGTAACACATCATTGGTTTTCCTCTAAGTCAAGAAACCATACTGGGTAACAACTGGCATTTCTCAATTATTGATACCAAATAGCAACCTATTACTATAATTTAAAGAGAAAGTTTAATTTCTTGTTTCATTACTTGCTCCTGAAAAATCTTGTCTTACAATGCTAATACGGTACCTATAGCTAATTCCCTTGATGTCATTAGAGAATTTTACCTGTGACTGTACTTGGATGTGGATCTCACTGGTTTTAAATCAAAGTCTAAATAAAGAAAAGAAAAATGTGCAGAGCAAAACTGCTTCTAGCTAGGTTGTATTCACTGTATCCTGGTGCATGTTTATACTGGATTTAAAGCTGACAAAACAGTATGAAAATAGCTATGCTGATGTAGTGGAGAGAAAAGAAATTTGTGATGTCTGTAGTTCAAGAAAGAACTGACGGCTGTCAGTATGAATTTTTCTTGCAATTTATAAAATAATTAGAGATTGACTTCTGTGGTGGGAAGCAAAAAAAAAAGCAAGCTTCAGTCTAGAAAAAGCTCCAATTCATATTTTTCTTGAGAGAGGAAGTAGAGGAGAAGGCTCTTTTTTTCTCCCTACGCCCTCAGGAGTAGCAGTTTCTAGAGTGTCCTTGTCTGTGTACTTAGCATCAAACCTTTCCTTGTTCTCCTCATTCAAGTTCTGGAGAGTTAGATGTTTTTGTCTTTGAAAGCCAACCCCTATGTTTGTGCAGGAAAACTTCTAGGGACAGAGCACTAGAGAGGAGTCCTCAAGTCTGTAACATGACTCAGAGAAGAGGTTTTTGCCTGTTCTGGGGATACTTGCGTAGTAACGAGCATCTCCTGCAGTCGGAGGTAACCATCCCTACAGAACAGGCAAAAGATTCTGTTAGCTCCTGTAACAGACTGCTGACTTTCAGCACAAAAAAAAGAGGTCAGAGGCCAGAGGCCATAAAATCTAAAATGCTCCTAATAGAGATGGAAACCAGAAAGATCAAGGGAGCTGCTCATGTACCTACAACATCCTGTGGTTGTTTTAAGGATTTAGATGGATTAAAGTAGTACCTTGAGGTGAAAAAACTCTCAATTTGCTACTAAATATTCGCTAAATAACTATAATGGAGGGGAAATTAATGTTTAAGAGAGAGTTAGCCGAATGAGATAGCTAGTTGCTGTCAACTTCAAGCTTGGCCTCAACTAGATCCAATGCTCTCCATTCACCTACCTGTACCTTAGTGTCAGAGCCTGTTGGAGTACTGAAACTTTTACTGAGTAAAAAGTTCCTTTAAGGAGCTGTTTGCACCAACCGGTAGCATAAGCCATTCTCATCTGATCAATTTATGAGCCCATTTGAAAAGGTCCTGCAAAACCCAGCGCATTTTCAATATTCAACCTGAAATGCTCATAACTCAGTCCAATGAAAACCAATTTTCTCTAGAGATCTCAAAAGCCTTTTTTCTTGGTGAGAGCAATTTCCAAGCCATATTTCAAGTTTCAACTTCCAGCAGTTCCAGCTGTAAAAGCGGTTAGAAAGAAGTCACTCTCTATAAATATAAATGCATATAAATTATACACATATATATTTTACTTCTGTATAGAGGTTTTTTTATCTGTCAGTTTCATCAGATTCAGGAACAGCTGAATTATTTTCACTCAAGACTTCCCAAACAAAATAACACTACAATCAGTTTCAGGAAAAGACAGGGTGGAATATTGGAGACTCAAAGGTGACTCTGCAGAAAGCAACTAAACCCGAGACATAGAAATTAAAACCTTAAGTATAGCTGTTTGTCCTGCTTTTTCTGCAGCATAACAGAAAAGTTTGAGAAAAGTAGTTTATCAGAAATACAATAAAACCCAGCTGGGAATAAGAAGGATGTAATTCACTCAAAAGTCATTATCATTTGGAAGTCAAAATTTAGATTTTTAGTCCATGTAGACTTTGATCAAATTATTTTTGGTGGGAATTAACCTGAATCATTCAGTTTGAATGGAGGTTTTTCAATTGCTATCAACAAGTGATTTATGCCATTGGCATTGCGCCCTCATAGGTTTCAAAGTTGCTCATATTTAAAAGCGTAGGAATAGTCACTTTGGTCATTGTATCATTTTCGGAATCTTGGTCTCTTGGATACACAACCATGCAAGTAGCATCTGTATGCCGTAGCATTTCTTTCAGACAGAAGACTAGGCTAAAGACAGACTTGCCTGAAAAATATATGTTACAGCTGCAAAATCTTGCATTACAGTTGAAAATGAGTATTTCTCAAAGACCTAACTTGAGCACATGAAAACGAACAGAATAAGTGGTTGGGTCTGTAATAGTATCAAAGGATTAATTCCAGCAATATTACACTTATCCTTTCTTACAGTCTGGCATAAAGAACCTCTGCATTTAGACTCACAGAATGCAGATCACTTTCCAGAAAAAAAACATTAAAAAATATCTCAGGAACTGTCTGTTCTTTTCAGTTTTACTTTTCTTTTATCATTGTGATTATTGGTGAAGTTTTCGAATGTTCTCTGTTTTAAAACTTCTTCAGAACATAAGCAGAATACATTACAATGCACATGCAAATCAGTATAAAAATGTTATACAGCCGCAAAAGCACTCTCTGTACACTACACTCTATCACGTGTCACAGCTCCAGTTAAAAAGAAAAGCCATACTATATAACTGATGATGCCATGTTTCGTGCTAAAGCTAAGGCTTGCTGGTATTTTCACCTATAAATTATCAGGCAATGGTTGTGGGATTACGCCAGCAGTGCAGTCTCATGCACAGCAACTTCACTCACGTGCAATTTTTTTTTCCAGAAAGATCCTTTTGAAAAATACCAATGTGATTATTATATCTAAAAACACATGTGTCAAATAACTGCAGCTGGACTTAAATACAGATGAAGGAGAACAGATTCTTCAGAACACCACAAGAGCTAGAGACAAGGATTTGAGGCAAATGAAAAAAATAAAGAGTGTTAAAACTAAGATGATGAAATAAAGCGATCGCTTCAGAGATGTGTGCTTCTCTTTCCAAAAAACATGCCAGAAAACGATTGTTCTCCCAAATACTGCTGTATGCTAGAGCTGATAAATCATTGTTTAGTTGTCAACTATTAGATATAGAGCTAAGCTGGAGCGTTATCTCGGATGATGCTTTCAAAGGCAGATTTTATCCACCCTGATGAAACTGGCAAGTTTCTGCTCTCATGCGTAACAGACTGGGCAGCAACGTTTTAAATCTTGATTTTATAGTGGCAATTCTTTTTTGCTTCCAAACCTGTGAAGCTTCTACGTCTACCTATAAACAACAATGAAAATAAATGCTCAGGTGAGGGAGGACTTCAGGGCTTGTCTTTTTTTCTTTTTTTTTTTTTCAAAAAAGCAATCTTATACATACAAGAAGATGATCTTACACATTTTATCTCATTTAAAACATAACACATGCATTTAAAAAAACCCAACATGAACTCATCTGAACACAAAGAAGTAGAAAAGCATCTTGACCTATCCTAGATAGGTCTCTCTTGAAAATATTTTCCAAGATCGGTAAGCAAGCCTTATTTATCCAGCAGTGTCACTGGTGATATCCTAGCTTTGGGAATGGCACTCGCTAGCATAACTCTTGTGTGTTTTCTGAGTGGCACTGTGCAACAACTACTGAACCAGGCTGACCTTTCAAATCTTAGTAACTTGAAATGAATTCCAGTAATATAGTTAGCCACAAACCACAGAAGGAACACAGGGCTTACTCCAGACTGATTTTGATGGCTTGTTAAAACTGATGGGTGAATGTGTCAAGTATTTTCTGCAGTACTTGACAATAAGATGAGATCTACGCCACTGAAAATACTTGTGAGTGTATTTCTCATCCAGCTGTACTTTCAGCTCTCAGTATAGCCAGCTGCCTTGTGTAAACCCTAGATGAGGTCTTCCTGGCCTAGTCATACTGTTTTAAATAGGCAGTGCATTGCTGAAAAAGCTTTCTCTTAGTTCACTTGCTAAGAAGAGTCTGATGGAACTGACATTTGTGAGAACAAAGATAAAGCTGAAAATCAAGAGGAACAGATAAAACATGTATTGGCAAACCATACTACAACAGATGTATTTTCTTCTTCCGTACTGGTCATTCTCTGGCCAGAACTACAGATTTACATAAGGTTTTGTCTATAATCCCATAAACATAGGAGAAACAGGAACTCTAACAAGTCCTTTGATTTTATGTGTTTGATTTTGTATGTTGTGCTGGAAGAGACAGGATGGGAGAGAGTGTTGTACAAGAGGAGCAACTAAATTTCTCATAAGTTGTGATACTCAAAGCTGCTACTAACTTGGAGGTGACTAACAGCAAAGCGAGAGAATTAACAGCATCTTCTTTAAAGAAAAATCACTGCATAGCCTTGTAAAATATTATGTAGTGTATTACTTTTCTTATTTTAAAAACAGACTTGACAAACTTAAGTAGTCTACAACAATACAAAACAACCTACAGAACAGATTGAAGTTGAAGTTCAGCAGAAAACGCAAATACTATTTCTACCCTGAACGCATTTTGAAGTGTTTCACCTTGGTGGTGGAAACCTCAGCATCAAGGAGAGTGCTTGCTGCTGAATAAAACACAGAAGTCATGGCCCCAGATACTGAGTTTATAATATAAAGGTCAGTTCTTGCAAGCAGAATCCAAGTACTTTTTATAGGCAAAATATAAAACTGCTTTTGAGTTCAATAGAACTATTCATTTGCATAAGGTTGGCCTACTACAGATACTCTTAGAACGAACACCTGTTCGGACTAAAGTCAACAGCAATATTACCACTGATGTCAGTGAGATTAGGTCCAGAATGTAAAAACTTCCCTGCAACATATATACCTGCTCTTCTGCCATCTTGTAGGTATCTAGCTTAAATTTGTCCATTCAAGGATACCGTATTGAAAATAAATGGGTATTAAAATGCTCTGTGTTCTTTGAAGTGCTAGATACTACAAAGTATTTTGTATCCTTTACATTTAAAAAAAAATAAATAAAAATCACTAAACGGATGTTCTGAGAATTTAATAAATAATAAATTAGTTTTAGTTTGCTAGCAGATTAGATTAATTAATTTTAAAGCCCTGGGCTTTTAGAAATGCATATATATTCTGAATAATCTCCTTGGACGTGTTTTAGCAAATTAATAAATGAACATTTATGATTTCTCTTCCCCTGTACTAATGGGCTTATCTGTAAAACGCAGCAGCGGGAACGTATAATTATCCTTAACAGCAATATATGGAGAAGAAGATACATAGAGAAGCTAAGAGGCGGCTTAGAAACGCTACTGCAGAAGGATCTGAGTTCAGTCTTTCTGAGCCACAAACCAGCCAGACATAAACCACTTCCAGACTGGGAATTCTACCATTGCCCAGAATTACATCGCTGGAGAGCACACGGTATCTGGAGCAGAACACCAACTTAATACAATTACTTAGAGTAATCACAGCATGGTCAAAAGCCCACGCTTTTGGGCTAAGCATGAAGGGAGCAAGCCTGAGTCTCGGCAGAAGACCACAAAAACACAGCGCAGGTTTACAGCAGGTCGGAACAAGTCACTGATCCAGCTCTCTCAGATCCCAAACTCATGGTGTAATTCTTCGAATATCCTAACTTACCAATAACTTCATAGGGAGCTTAAAGATTTACATCTCCTTTGGGTTTGGCTAGATAAGAGTGGTATTTAGTGCACTTGGAACTTGTGCTTAGTGCCACTTAAGAAACTGGCATTAAACCAAGCTATTAAAAAGTGTGATGCTGCAGGGAACACTTTGATCCTGGTATCTTTTGCTTTCAAATATTATTTGTTTTTAATTGATGGTTTTTAAAAATTAAAACAATCCATTAAAAAAAAATCCATTTTTTTCATATACTAAATATAAACTATAGCAGTTGTATCTTGAGACATCTGATTTCATGCACAGAGCTTTTAAGAACAATTTGTTTAGCTTAATGAGATCTCTACTGAGGATTAAGCTGAGGTGTTCTTAATGTACCATTTTACTAAATGGTTTGAGTTTTTTTAATAGTCCAAGAAGAAACAAATGAGATTTCTATTTCCTTTGGCAAGCTTTGAGCATCTACCCTTTCATCATTCTTTTTTCTTGAACTCTTTCTGGCTCTCCCTGCGTTACTGTGCAATGAAAACCTTTCATGTCCCAGAGCTGTACCTTATCAGACACCTTATAATTCATACCACTAGTGAATTAATTCCGTGGGCAAACTGTACTGCAGTGCCGTGTAAAAATAAAGCAAGTATCCGTTTTTTTTTTGCACAGCATCGCCAAAAAGACTCTAAAAAGGCCTAATTACAAATTGTGACAGTCATCTCAATATTGATTTTTAGTTTACATGGCTCCCTTTGGTTATCCTAGTGATATGCATTAGATGCACATATTTCTCCTCCTTTTAAACTTTTTCCATAGCCATTTCTACAGAAAAGAAAATCCTCAAACTGATAATGAAACCTATTGCTGGGCTGTGACAATAAAAATCAACGCTTTACAGAGACAAAAGGACATGTACGCACTATGTTGACATATGTGTCAAGACTATACATTTATCTGCATATCTCCTGGGCAACACTAAATTCATAGGTTAGCTAAAAATGCTCTCTGTGGCTAGTCTAATCCTGGAGGAAGTCCCAGTCATTTGAGGAAAGATTTCAGTACAAGTATTGTTATTCCAACCTTAAATATATATATATATATGTATATATATATAAATAAAAGCTGTTGAGAACAGGATTTGTTTGAGGTATTTCTTTTTTATTCTAAGCATAGCTCACAGGTAGAGGGATAAAACCCCTTAAAACAAGTAGTATTAATAACCTGTCTATTAAGTCCTTCTCAACCTTTCATCCTTAATTATCAGCCATTTCCAACTAGCTGAACATCTTTCTCATTGACAATAAATTTCCCCATCGCCTAGAAAAAGCCAAAGTGAGCAGTTATATCTAATTCTGTGTCCTGAAACTGTGTCAAACTTTGAGTGATAAATTGCAACGGGGGACGGGGTCCCTTCCTGACAGTACCTACCCATTTGCCAGTGCTCAGGGGAGCGAGCTCAGCAAAATGACCTGCAGGTCATTCATTGCTAATAAGACTTCACAGGATAAGCATTTTCGAAGATAAGCTACTGCCAGACACCTTCGCAGTGTTACAGGCCAGGAATGCCTGACGCTTCCTTCAGGCTAAGAACACACTCTCTGCTGATCACAAGCCACTTCTGCATTCATTCCATCCTTTCAAGGTTAACTGTGTTTTCTACTAGTTAGGTCTTCTAAAACCTCTCCAGAGGTTCTCATACTCTGATCTGACAATGGTACAACTTATCTAGCATAAAGTCTTCCGTCCTATTTGTTAAAGTACTTGGAATTCTTTTTGAGAGATATATCTGTGTGCTTCTTGCTTTGTCTGTGGGTTGAAATATTACAAATTCTGAATGGATTTGGACTGAGAATTTAATAGGAAACATCCTATATAATGGATTTGTCCAGCCGTGTCTCTATCGCCAGTTTTGCAACTATAATCCATTAAGGAGCATTTTCAATGACTCAATAAACGGCTGACCATTTTTGATTGCCTTGAGAAAGCTGCATATCGCTATTTTTTACTAAAAGCTTTTCCCTTTATTAGGAAGTTCTACTTATAATTTGAATGTAAGGAGTTTCTGTGATGTTTTCGTGTAGACATGGTTATACACCCAGTATAGATAGAACACTAAGAAACATTGGATTTTTTTTTCTATCAGAAGCATACTGTACATCCAAGATTATCACACACATTTTTAGCAAGGTATTTGTGAACACTCCTGAATGCAATCTCAGAACACTGTTAGCAGTGACCAGTACATCTGGCTATACTTAGTGTAAAGTAGTAAGTCCCTAGCTGAAGAATATAAAACCGGGTCGGTTTAGAGAACTATGCCTCTTCTCAAAAAGATATCACATACTCTTATTAAAAGATCCAGTATTTAAACAATGAAGAAATCATAAGATTTGATTTTTACTTTTATGGACAGCCTCTGAATAATCTATCCAAAGCATGACAATTTGTCAAATTACTTCACCTGCGATTGACAGATCCCAGCATTAGCATCAGACAGCACCAGCTGGCTGCTGCCAATAAATCCCGTATGAATTCCTGTCATTCCCCAGAGAACAGCAATATTAAAAGCCTCAAAAAGAGATTAGGCAAAAGAGCTGACTCAAAGTACTGAAGAGTCAACAATTAACTGAAAGCTGCATATTTGCTTATTAGTCCAGCATAGTTGAATTTTTCCCACTTTATCCCACGGCTAACAAAAATCTGAAGAGCTTAAGAGGCAACGCTGAGAAATATTTCACTGGCAAAACAATGATATAAAGTGTCACAGCCTGTGTCAAAACCACTCACTGGAGAAAAGACAGCAAGCACGTTGGCAACATAATCCCACCAAAAAAAAGAAAGAGAACAACTCAAACCTTTTAGATTTTTTTTTTTTTTAAGAAGGATATTTCATGCAAATTTAGCCCTCTGAAAAATGCTAGAAAACCCTGCAAATAGTTTCAAATAATGGACTGCTCTGAAAATACCATCTGTGCAGTGAGGATCAGCAGGCATTTTTGTTTCTAACTTTCTTCCTATGATATCCTTCTTCCCTTCTTTCCCACTACCCCACATTTTTTGAACTGTATCCAACTGCAGGGAAAATTAACCTGAATTTTGGGGTTGAAACAAAGTTTGTGTAAAACGAAGATGGTTTGAGAAAGTAGTTGGCAAACCTGGCGTAAAGAAAGTGACAACAGGACATGAATATTAACCTCCCTTTTATGGCTTTACACCCAAAAAGCACAGCTTTTATACCTTTGTGGCTCTAATTTAAAGGATAATAGCCAGAAAAGGTCGTGATAATCTTGATTTCAAGATGATGAGAGAGAAAAATTGCTAGGAATGTAGGCAGTCATGAAGAGCGAGTGAGACTTACAACACAACCTCCTCCTGTGTGTGGTGGTGGTTTTGGAATCCAGCAGCGTGCTCAAGAATTGAGTGGGCGTTTTCCTTACCTGTCTCTAGGAGCATATAGAAAATATTCCATTAGCTACAACAGCTACGTTGGTAATGTGGGTACTATTGAAAATTTCTCCATTTTCATTACTGACTTCCAAAAAGTAGCAGTATTTTCTGTTAGTACTACCATATCCTAAATATGTTATTATTACCTTCATGCATTTCTCTTCCTTTTCTCTCTCTTTTACGTTTTGATACAGAAGCAATTCTTTAACTTAGTTGTGAAATGCAATTTACACATAGCACCCTATGATTTACAATTGCTGCAGTTTTCTGTATTAATTGATGATTAAGTTCATGAATCAACATGGATCAAATAGTTTTATTTGACTTAAGTGCCAACGCTCCCCATGCTAATTCCACTTATTTGGCCTCAGTTGTTAGCCAAAAGCTTTCAATATGTTTGTTTTCATTTTTAAACTTGTCAGAGTTTGAAAAGGGAGACTAATAAAAAATCTAAGAGGATGACTCTGGTCTCCAAGGGTGAGGTAAGTGGCAGCACTGTCTACTGCCAGGGCTATGAACAGCTTGGCAGGTACCTCCTCGCTGCTCTGCTGATTGGATTTATTGGCAAGACGACACCTGACAGGGTTATCTCCAACTACATGCTGGCCACTTACCTGAACTAGGACGTCCCTGAAGCCTGAACTTCATCTTCACGATGAAATCTCTGAAGCTTCATTTTTATTCTTCTTTTTCAGGCTTCAATTAATTCTTCAATTAATGGCCCCTGGAATTATAAGAACACATATATTTTAGCACTTATTGATAAGGGTCAGTGAAGCTATTTTTGATTGTTATGATTAAGAGAGTTATTTCTGATCACATGCAGCAGAAATACGCTTTTCAGCTTTGTTAGTCTGGATATAAAATTTTGAAATCTTTACAATACTTCAGTTGCCTTTAACTCTTCCAAATGGTTTTAAAAACAATCTTGTATTTTTGTTGCCTTGGACAACTTAAGAAGAACAAAAACTTCCAGATTCTCAAATGTATTAATCATACCATATATCATAATTTCTAATACAAGCAGAAAAGATCTACTGCTTTATGTGGCTTGTTACATCAAAACAAATAAAAAATATATTATGTGCTTAATATTCATCACAGATTTCAAACTGCTGTTTCGGACCCGAGAAAACTACAGTTACTAGAGGTAAAATTGGATTTAGTCAATAAATACGTAGAGGTTGATTAATTACAAAAGCAAAGCAGAATACAGTCATGCTAATTTTCATGGCAATATAGGTATTTTAAAACATGAGCAGGCAAGGAAAAGTATCTTAATTTAAGAATTGAAGTGTTGGGTTTTTTAAATTATGATTTATCAATTAAAATGTCCTCAGATAATGGAAAGCCTACAGAAAAAACAGAAGCCTAAGAGATGCTTATGATTCTACGCTAAATTCATAGCATTAACATAACAGTATTTGTACCTTTAAAGATCATGTCATAAAATTTCAGTGTACTTTAATGATGAATGCTGTTTTATTCAGAGTCATCCTTTTCCATTGCACTCATTAAATAATTTCCATGACGGATGTAATATTGAGAACGTTTACATTATTGAATTGGCTTTATACACTGTACTTCAGTAAGAACTGCATTTCACCAACAAAATTCCACCTCTGGAAAGATGTGAAAGGTAAAGACAAAATCTGTACTCATTTTAAAAGACAAATTTTAAGCTTGCTTATCTTTTGTAAGGGATATGACTTCATCTCTTCTCATCCTATATTTCATAATCATATTTGTATAGGATAGCATAGTGTAAGCCCTAGGTGCTATAGAAACAATAGATAATTAAAGAATATACGTAATAATTATCCAGTAGTTACATTATCATTTCCGTAGTTACCTGGAAACCACCCTAGGAAATAGCTGTGCAAAAACACAGTGAAGAAGGGATGGAGAAACTAGATTGCCCTTTCCCCTAATTAGACCCTATCAGAGTCTCATCTCTTTTCAGAACTTAATGAAGTGTCGTTAGCAGAAGTGCAATTCTGTTTGACGGAACTGTTGAATTTCTTTTGATTTACAACGTGAGCCTGCTTGATGTTGTTCAGCCCTGGCCAGGAGCCGTGTGCCTGCTGCTGGCACCGAGTTAAGCCAGGCTCAGCCGCCCAGGCAGGAAGGTCCTGGAAGCAGAGACGGTGCTTCCAGACGTGCTGCACGCCAGACGCGAGCATATTGGGCAGAATCTGCTTACACTCACCAGTGAAATACCGTTCCTTGAGGAACAGCTAGAAGATGGCATATAAGTCTTTCACAGCTTCTTTGGTTTGCAGGGGCATTATTTTAAAATGGCATTTCACAAGGCCAGGCCTAACTCTAAGTGATCTGCTTTTACAACTGGATGGCAATTACCTGTTGGTTTTGGTTTTTTTTTTTTCAGTGCACTAGTGAAATGGCCAAGGCAAACAATAGCTTAAATCAGATGAAGTAGCCTCAGTTCCCTTGAGGGAAGGTTTTTCTGGATTTTCCGAGAGGCAGGTCTCTCAGCAGCACAAGCATACGCTCAAGAAAACAGCATCACACGAAGCCGTACAGACTGCACGAACATCAATGGGATCGTGTTCATAAATCTCGTTTCCTGATTAGTTCTAAAGCATTCCAGTCAGCCAAGAAGTGTCAAACACTTCCTCGGGGACAGAGAAGTCCTGGAGACGTGACTGAAACATTTGTGCCCGTGGATCGTTCCTCCACTATACCCTGCTTGCTGCCATAAGAATCCTTCTCTTAAATTCAAAGATTTCAGCACATTTTTCAAAAGTTAGTAAGCATTTCAATACATTTCAGTGGTTCAAGGGTATTTCCTTTGTCAGTGATTCCAGTGACTCGAGACTGAACGTTTAGGCCTCACTGAAGCCCAAATAAAACATGCGACTGCAAGCACAAGTCACAAGCAACATGCCTGGAGGTCTGGCCCCGCTTTCGGGGATGAAAAGCAGCAGTGGAAATGAGGGGCAGGAATTTGACTTTATGCATGTAAACCTGAGGTTAAGATTATGACAAATTACTTCTCCCGGAGGCAATTTGTTAGAATCGCGCCGAACACAAAATGCTCTGTGTCTGCACCACAAGCATAGTTCTTATACCGGGAAGGTTAGGGTGGGGATGGCGAGAGCAGCTCTTGGAGCACACGGGGAACAGCTCAGAGGCCAAACCACAAAATGCAAGCTAAGCCCATAACCCTTATGAAGGCAGAATAAAATTCAAGGGGCCGTATTAGGTCACTTCTTATGCACTCTATACTTGCTTTTCTCTGGTTTCACTGACATCAGAGAATCCATATCACAACCTACGACAGCACCTGGCACTGGGGAAACAACTACAGTCTTGCACCGCTCACATGTATACACGAGTAAAGAGGAGTGCGGAAATAATACAGAAAGTACAAAACATAGTAATAATTATATATAACCTACTCATTAAAAAAGAATGTAAAATTACAAAGGTGGCAAAAGAGACTTCTGGAGGATTTGTAAAATAGACTCGAATGAGTTTTGAAGTTACTGTTCCCATTTGAATAACACAGTGCTGTGGAATGAAGGAAAGGCTCTAAATCACGTATCATTCTTCTGGTTTCATATAATCTTTCAACCCAGCTGCTTCACAAAGCCAAGGACAATTATTTTCCAAACCGTTGATAGTGCTACATTCACAAATATTTGCATTTTAAGGCAGCTCAGCACACTTCCATCCAGAAACAGATATTTACCAAAGGCTAAGATTTTCAAACTTAATGTCAAAGTCTAAGGTCCTAAAAACGTAATTCCGCACTCATTTATTACATCGGTGGCAAGTGTAAAAATAGCCTGACGAAACAGGGATGAGACAAACACGCAGGATTTCTGCTGTGGTCTTTGAGAGGTGATGACTGAACTCCATATTTAATTTATGTTGCTCTCAAGTAATATAGGACCCACTGTTTGAATGACTACCATTTTCCTTACTACTCCTGTTAGCTTTGTGATCTTTTCGGATTGTTCTTGCTTTAGAAGCAGCAGTGTGCTTAGCACAGAAATGATGGCCTGTACTCCGTTCACTTTCTACATGCCTGCTTCAGATTAAACTCCTATTACTTATCAAGCTCACAACACAGAATTTGCAGTGTAAATAAATACATGAGAAGACAGAAGGGCACATGATATACAAGAAAAACAATATGGATGTATTGTTGTTTCCCTTCTTGTTTTTTTTTTTTTTCCTTTTGTCCCTGATCCTGGCCTTCGCTTTTCCCTTCTTAGCAATACTGGACTCAAATTGTACAAAACACAAAAATGAAAATGCTTAATTAGTCATGAAATGCTTTGAAAGGCATCCCTCTCTCCGCCTATCTAAAAGCTGCACTTCAGGCTGTTGGGGATGTATACAGAATACCAAGCAAAGGTAAGATATTCAGAGTAATAATTATTATTGTGGCACCAGCATTCTTGTGAATAAGAACAGCCTTTTTTTTTTTCTTCTCTCCTTTTTTTTCTAGGTATACAGCAGCTCATTGGGTCTGAATGCAGAATAACAACTCTGCCGCTCTCCTGCAACTGCTATAGCACAAAAGCACCTTAACAGCTTTTCTCTTTCTGGAGACAGATCTCTCCTGTTTCTATAGAAAATGGAAGTACACCTCTCAATTTGGTATAATCACTCTTGTACCTCAAGTGAATAGGTGCAGCTCTTCTACTTTTTTGGTCTCCTGTTACTGCTGCCTTACATCTCTGAAAGCAGACTAATCGGGCTAATAAGAATTTTCTGGGGAGTGCATACATTTATAATAATAATTTCTGGCTCCATGGCTAAGGGAACAAAATAGACCGGAGTCTGCACAGACTTCAGACATTCAGCACGAACACTAAGCCTGGGAAAATGGCTGATGTAGCACAGAACAACAGGATCTCTGAGGCTTGTAGCAGCAATTTCTGTGTAATGCCAAACAGTGTAAAATACAGTGTAATTCAGAGTGTTCCTTTGATAGGAGAAGGAATAATTAATGCAAGCAGTTATTATAGAAGGCACAGCCAACCTCATTTGCATCAACAATACTCTGCCAAACTCTTTACATTTGTGGTAAATAGTAATTTCTAGGCCATTTTAGAGGCCCTTTGCATAAGCCATGTGAAGGGCATAAGAATAAATAAAAAATGAGAAAGCCTGAAACATAAATTAATTTTAATGTGAGGAGTTAGGCTTTTTTAGGTACATTAAGTTTCATATTGAGCATGGAAACACTGAAAGAACCCCAGAAATTTTGTTCTGGTCTGATTACTATGTAAACCTGTGTCTCATAGAAGGGCTCAAATTACTTGATGTTGAAGCTACTGAAAATTTGTCCATAACATGATGAAAAAAATTCCATCAGCTTTCACTTTCTTGGAACTGTGTGATCAAAGTGAGTTAAATCATTAATCTTGTTTTTGTAAGAAAATGTGCGAGACATCTGCTGGCAGCACATTAAAAAATATAGCTTCCTTTTTCTTCTGCTGGGTAACGCAAGAGCAGATATTGAAGTCTAGTTCAAAACCCAGTAAGATTAGTAGAGTCAGCCCTATTAGCTTCACTGGACTCTTCTTTTTAATTAGACCCTTAATATGTTTGACCTTCCTTCCCCCTTTTTTTTTTTTTAATTCAGTGATAGCAAGTGATCCCTGCCTTCACACAGGCATTTTATCTCCAAGTCTCCCATGGAATTAGTCAATTCTTCAGTGTCACCACTTTTCAGTAGTCTTCAAACCTCCCCCTCCCCTTTCAAATCACTTTGAATATTCTCAGGAAGATCTGCTTGCTGTAAAGGTGTGTTGAGATACATAAATCTATGTACACATGTATATCTCAGGCAAACAGACCATACTGGGAAAAGTTGGCAAAACTATTTAATGTTACATAAAATAGAGTATACACTAAGTCAAGGACTTAAGCTCTTTCATGTATCACTGCAGAGTCCTGTTTTTCTTTCCTTTCCTGCCCCAGTAACTACTTATTTGTACAAAACGGTACTGTTTGATAAGGGGCTTCCTTAAAATACTACAAGTGTATTAGAATACACGAGTCTGTTGCAATTTAGGCACAGCAGAGTTTTAAATGGGAGTCTTTCATTTCGAGTAAGCATACAAACCATTGTGCCAACGAAAATGCCAATGGCTGCAGGTGCTGTAATGAAAATTCATCTCCCCTCCACAGCCTCCACCCTCCTGCCTTTATACCTGTTGGAACAGATCTTGCAGGCAACAGAGACGAGAGTTTATCGTCTTTTAGTATTATGAGCATTTCTTCATGATTTTAATGTACATGAAGTGCTTTGAATCATGTTCACCTTAGCGAGCAGCACACGGTCATCAAAAATGCCTATTTGTATTGAGTCCAAAACCACTGAAAAGAATAAAACCATTCCAAAATCCCACGCACATATTTTAAACTAGGTCTTTCATAAAACAGTATTTTAAAGTATCAGTTTCGTCTCAGCCATTGTTTCATGCTGTGCACATTTTATGCTATCATCATTCTGCCTCTCTAATTAAAGAAATTATTTTATTATGACTGACTGTGAAGAGCTTTTTCCACCTCAACCAGATACAGCAAGTTGCTGGGCAAGCAACAATGTCTGAATTTGACAGGTTTGCTTCTACAGAAGTCAGATACACTTTAATGAGAGAAGAGGTGGGTCCTGATGTCCGAGCCCTGACTGTATCTCTGCTTTGCCCGACAAACAGATTTTTTGGTATTGAAGTCTCTGATTATTGTGATAACTTGTCTTCATTCTGAGTACTTCACAAGACCTCCTCAATTTCACACATCACAAGGATGTGCGAAATAACACAGACCGTCTGAAAGAGAATTTCAAATAGCTCTGCTGTATAGGAAGAACATTTCTATTAAAAAAATAATAAAAATGTTTGCCAGCAAATTCTCTGAGGGGAACAAAAAAAAAAAAAAAAGGCGGCTGTTTCGGTAAAGTGCTGAATAGACTCACTTAGCTCTGACTGACGGTAAGGTGCTCAACACCGCTAGTTGCTTTTTCACCTCAGCACTGGAAACAGCGACAGGAACCTTCACAAGTCCTCAACTCTTGGCAATCTCATTCCCATCTGCAAACAGGCCTAAACGCAGAATATACACAATTCCTGCTTGTGCATTCCTGCAGAGAGTCATTTAAAAGCATTGTGTCCAGATGTTCCAATCAGTGTTTTCAATTTACTTCTGTTCATAAACCGAGTATGTCTTGGAGAGGACTTGTATATCCCTGTATATACTTTTATATATGACCTACTCCATACAGATTTCTATTGCGTGAGGAAGGCTTTGCCAAGAGGCTTATACTCTGAACATCAAAAATTAAAAATCAGTATTTCAGGCCAAAAACCATCTTTAATTAATTTTTTTTAAAACACGGTGTACTAAGAAAGCAATGTACCCAGGTTCCCAAGGACAGCATGCTGTTAATTGGTTGCATTTTTGTTGTAGCACATCATCATCATCTTTCTCCACTGAGAAGCTTGGCTAATTTTGTCTCCTGGCCTGTCCTGGGGCTTGGTGCAAAGAAAGCTTCCCAGAGTCACTACTTGCCTTTCCCACCTCAGCTTGTGATTGAGAATAAACTAGTTTACACAGGTTTGCTCCTCTTGTAAAAATGAGTATTTGTTGGTTTTAAGTAACACATCCTATGAGGCATTATAGAACGTGTGACAAGCAGCAAAAGACAGGCTGAAAGGAGCAGTGAAGCAAAAGGATGAATTTGACTTTTTTTTGACCTTGACAACATCTTGACTTGTTTGAGAATGAATCCTTTCTCTGATTAAGGCATGGGGATGTTCCAGGATGACGCATTTTCACAGAATCTTTGCTGACTAACCGAGACTAACCTCATCCCTCGGCCTGGACAGGACAGGAATTCTTGATGAGCTTTCCTAGCCGCGCTCTGACTTTTGCCAGACATGTCTGGCTATACACGTGACGCTGTCTACAGACTTCGTGCTCCTCTGCAGGGCAATGAGGTAGCAGGGGGAGGGAATCAGAGGAAGATGAAAGCCTGTAGTAGGTGTCACCGGCATTTAAAAAAAAAGCAACTCCCAAGCCAGAAAAACAAAGGGGATGGAACTGCATCCAGGCCAGCTGGGGAGCAGAGAGAAAGCAAATTCATTGCGTGAGAAATAATTTTCAGAAGCAGATCCTGTGTGTTAGGATCAAAGGAGCTGGTAAATTAAGGCCATTCCATAGCATGGAATATATCAGTAGTGCCATATAATCCAATGACATTTATGATTTTTTTATTGTGCCAGCAGATCTCTTCATTCCAAACACCGAATCCTGATACAAAGATATAATTAATATGAATGACTTTTCTTTAGAGATACTATAATGCTTACATAAAATTCTGGCACACGTACATGAATAATCTTATTTAATCTATATGGCCACAGACCTCTTTCTTACTCTAAGAAAGATCTGACATGTTTTCAGGTGCTAGATAATTTACAGCCTTAAATGACATCCACATAGTCTTCTCTCATTACAGTTTTGAGATAAAGACAGAGGCACATCTCTTTCTGTGGTAAGCCCCTCTGATATTTGCCTAGACTTTAAAGGTGTCAGTTTTTCACAGTGAGAAGCCAGAGGTGGCCCATAAAGGCTCTCTCTCTTCTAGGAATAGATGGAACATTCCTCCCCAATGAGAAGTGAATTGAATAGTGAGCTATCTTTCTAAATCTCTTGCTTCCCACCATTATTTTGGCTGTCACAGTAATCTGACAATGTGAGGGAGTGAAAACTACACTCCACACAATTAGTATGTCAGAAGATTTTTTTCTAAAACAGAATGCTACTACAGTGAGCAAAAAGATATTGCTAGATGGCAAACAGTGAAGGGAAACACTTAGAAAGGTCAAGGACTTGCAGAAATCACAGCTTTGCTATTGATTATGGATGGAGATCTGGGGTGAAAGCTGCCAGACAGCTTGTGCAAACTGGGCTTGCTACACTAAGAAAGGGAAGTTCAGACAACTAGAGTGAGGTAAACATCTACTCTTGTAAAGCACATCATGAGGGGTTTTTTTACTGTTATGCACATAAAAGCTAAGCTTTCCTGTCTGGATAATAATGCTTAAAAAGAGAAAATAATCCTAAAAAGCAACAACCCGCAGTGATCTTCGTTAAAGCTGCTGCTATCTTCTACATAAGAGAACATTAACATCTGACTTGATACTTTGGAAGCTTAGTTTAGGAAACAATCCATACTACAACACTATCTAGTCCTATAAGGCTGAATCGATATAGCCTGATCAACTGCTAAGATTCCCAACAATTTCATAAAGTGAAACAAAATCCTGTGAGGGATTTGAGTGCTACAAAACCACTAGACTCTATACAACACTATACAAAAACACTATATAATCATCTTGATTTGGGATTTTCTTCTCTTTCAAACTGTAACAGTTCAATATGAGGCATCCATGTTTTCCAGTCAAATCTGCAGAAGGTCACATGGACCTAATTATCACAAACAGGTAAAGTAATCAAAATCACCATCGAAACCCAGGAAACAGCAGCCAGATATTTTAATTGCCACCCAGGTCTTTTTTTTTCCTTTCCTAAACACGCTTTCTTCTCCCAAGCCATTGCCTGGAAAAATAACATACGTGAAGCACTCAAATGTGGATAATCAGGGATATGAACACTGACCGAAGAGAATAATGCGATAAAACATTCAGCCAACTCATGAGCTTTACATGACTCAACTTCATTGGTATTTTCCTGAAGCTTCTTCACTTAAAGGAGGAATCTCACTCACTGTGTCTCAATGGAAGTAGAGCACAACATTACCTCGTTTTACGTGGGGAAACTTTGGTTAAATCACAGGAATGAACCCCCTGCTTATGTAAGGTACTTGAGGAATGGGATGTTATTTCTTTCTATCGATCACAGATAGATTTTGCAACCAGCTTCTATTTCATTAGCAGATGTATTTTCTCTCCCTTTCAGTCCCGCAATTTTTCTTCCTGTTACACAGCTGCAATCCTTCATTTATTTCTTGTACCTGATAGAACTATTCTAGGGTCAGTGATATTTTAACTTTGGTTCTGCAAACCCTTCCAGCAGCAAGCCATGAACTGGCCGTGCTTCCTTCCTGCAATGGGAAACTAAAAGAAAAGGAACTCTAAACAGACCGCAGTTGGTGTTCATTTCCAAAATGAAGCTGAGAAGAGACAAGGCTGCTTTCCGTGAACAATTCCCTCTATGTACAGACAAGATCACCGAGGGCTGTCTGACACTATCAGATGGCATTAAATTCAGAACTCAGATCCCTACTGGTTCCCTATCTTACATTTCTTATTTAGGAGATTTTCCATGATTGACTCAGCTATTTGATGAACCTCTGATTTTAAAAATTGCTATAAGAGTTTGTTTTGGAGAACAAATATAAGTCTCTTCTAGTATAAATACGCTGAAGGTCTTCCACTAAAGTGTAGCATTTACTTTAAACCCCCAGCTAGTAAAGCAAGTAGTGACGAGTATTTTTATAATGTTTATCTTGACAGGAATTGATATATTCAATAGAAAATAGTTTTGCTTGAACGTAGTTTGATGAAAAGTATAAAACTCTCTTTCATCAAAATATTTTCTCTGAAGAAAGCGCTCCAATTCTAGACTGCAGGAACACAAAGCAAGTCAAGCAAGCTTTGACTATCTCCACGTTGCTAGAGTGTCACCTACTGGTGAGTGCTGGCATGGCAGTACGGTATCGGCTCTGCTCGCCTCGCTGAAAAACCAGGGGCCAAAAGGAGAAAAACAAACCGACCACCAATCTCTGCTGACGTATTTTCTTATCTCCACGATAATACAAGAGCATTGTTGAATTCTGAAGGGGAAGAGGGAATCTTTCTGAACTCTCATACCAGCTCCTATATCAGCGACTTCACCCTGAACTTTCCCTTTTCCCCGCTGCTGAGAACGGTAATGCTCACTTCACTGTTTGATCTCCTCAGGAGAAGGTTGCAGCTAAGTGGAAGTGACAAACAGATGACACACTCAGTGCTCCACCTATTGACACAATCTCTTTAGAGATAGTCCTGTCTGCAGAACAGAGAGCCTGTGCACCAAATCGCAGAACTAAACCCTCTCCTGCTTGGCAGGACTGACTGAGGACCTGCCCACGACTGTTCTACCTTCGCTGTCAATCTGAGTAGCCGTGATGCCAGATGTATGATGCCAAATTATACAGATTTCTTCATCTTTTAAGTGACTGACTGTCCAAGAATGGAAATTATATTATTTGTATCCCACATCACAAATAAAAAGATGTACATTACTGGATGACAATAAATTTCCTTTGCAATAAAGTTAAAATGAAGGACACCTAGATCGTCTTTGCTCTGCGGTTTCTCCATCAGTACGCTCGCTCAATTTTACCATGAGATGTCTTAGTAAGGGACAAGTTACTTAGTAGCTGATTACCTTCTAGAACGTGACAGCTTTCCTAAAATATTTGATAGCAGCCTTCCGGATTTGCTTCTATCTAGGTTCTTTAGCTTTTACATAATTTCAAATTATCCATTTAGCAGGTGCTAAATAATCCTCATTTTGGCTTTTTACAGCTTAACACAAAAATGTTCTTCTACATCAAATTAAATAAGAAAGTTAGAAAAAGAATACAGCAAGTGTAATCAAAGAGGAATCAAACAGTAGTAGATTTCTTTCAAAAGCATAATAAAAAGAAAGTATTAGGCGTTTATTTTGACAAGAAAAATTTTCAGGGCTTTAATCATATATAATCTATTTCACTAGGATTTAGTTCAACAACTGTAAAACACTGACATCTTCAGGTGAAAGAGCTATTGAAATACATGTATAATAGGATAGGCTGAATATAAATCATTCAAATTAGAAAGAATTCTTGACCCAGGAGAAGTTATGCTTTGAAGATTTGGATCCTTTCTCTTTGAACAGATTATGTATCGCTGCATACACGTTTTCAAAATGTTAATCATAGATATGAAAATGCCTGCAGCCTTTCCAAGAAGTGTTTTGTTTTAAATATAAAAAGACATGAAGGTTCTTCACAAAATATTCTAAAAAGTGTCAGCTCTTTCATACAGACTTTTCACACTTGTTCTCAGCACACAGGTGCTTCACAGATTTCAGGAAAGTGTTATTAAGGAAAATGACAGATTTTTCAGAATAAGGCCTTTTAGTGAATCTTACTCTGGATTTGAAGGCCATAATTCTATAGGACAGCAAATAAGTGAATGTTCTTGGATGTCTCAGGGGTGCTTCAAGAAAAGTCACCGATTTCAGAAATGCAGGACAAGTTAAGCTACAATGTTAAAGCCTTTTGTAAAGTTCTTATAACTTTAAGCATTTAAATCTGTTTATAAGTCAAAGTATTAGCACAAACAGTTTTAAAGACCAAGGAAGAAACTTAAACATAAACATTCTTGGTCACACGTGCAACACAGGAGATCGTATTCCTGGCCATTCTGCAAAGATGCATCCTTCCTAAACCCCAGGGCTGCAACAGCAATGAAGGCTAGGCTGACAGCTATATTAAATGCCAACTACACTTACAGGTTAGTGCTTCATATAAGCTGTGAATTCACTGAAATCCTCAGGCATTTACTTATGAGATTAATGAATTTCAAGTACCTGTACAGATCTTCTAGCATCCAAACTCTTGGACAGTCACAATACAAAGTTAAGTAAACGCGGTTATTTATGTGCACAGACACTAATTATTTGAGAACAACTTTAAAACTTTCATGAATGCACTAACTGTAAAAATGGGGTTTAGACAAAGAGGCTTAACTACGATGCAAATACAAAAATCCCTTCAACACTTACGAATTTCTTATCATGGCAGTAGTGTACATCCTGACCCACTGCTCCATGTACTGTACAAAGACAAAGTGTAACTCGCTTCCCCTCTCTAGAGGAACGACAACATACTACTTTTGCTCTCTAGAGGTCCTCCACGAGTTGTAATTGCCTTAACTCTAAGGTTCTGTAAAGATTTATGCTGCTGAGCTGCATCAGAGGACCTGCAACGTCATGCCTCTAGATCCATAAGAGACCATCTCTCTCTCTGCATTCCCTCATGACACTTGCCTTTTAAGAAGTGATCAATTTTAACAATACGGTGGCTGTGACTATCGCGGGGCATTACAGGTACGCCCCAAACTAGCAGTTATCGCTAACACAGAACGCAGCTTCTTGAACTGCATTTCGGCAGCGGAAGGTGCTTTCTGGTCCTGCCTCACAACTTCATTTTGGGTAACAACAGCACAAAGCAGCCCCTGCTTCTATCAGCCTGAAAGTGTGACTCTCTGAGAAGCAAGGGTGCCTGTGGAAAGCACTGAATAAAGACTACTATGTTTCATCACTTAAAAAGAAATTCAAAAATTATCATGTAAAAGTGGTAGTTTCCCAAAAGGGGTACTCAAGGGTATATACAACAAAGAGAAATTTGTTCTCTGACTAAAGCAGGATATGGGAAATGCTACAAAGATAAGAGCCCCTGCAGGTTATTATCTGATGACTGCAGTCATTTGGTCATCAGCAGATGACAAATCAATTAAATCTTTCTTGCCTTTTGTATTTCATAGAATGATCTCCTTTCATATTCACTGTAGCGTTGTTTCAATAGAGTCTATTTGCTCTAAGATTATTTATTATTTCCTTTTCTTTCCCAGTTTCTGAGATCAGTCACTTGTTCTTGTGCACATTTGGGATATATTGACTAAACCTCACCGTAGATCACTGAAGATCTATGCTGTCTCTACAGTCACTAATTCAGAGACCGTAAGAATTGATAGCAAACCACCGTCTTTGGTAGCATATTTCCCATCAAAGCACAAGCATCTAGAAAAATAGCATAGACATGCTGCAACATCCTTCCTGAAGATCAATACACGCTGTCTTGGTCAGCTGGCAGACTTCCCATGTGGCCCTGCTTGGTGGGTGGCGGAGTAGACGTTCCTTGGGCCCGTGTTTGCTAAGAGCTATGATAATTATAGTCTTTTGCTCTGTGCACAGAGTAACCTAACTCCATCATACTGGCAATTACTCTTATCCTCAGTCTCATCTTTCCCACCTATAACGTGTCATGCTCATACATCATTTCTAATTAGATGGGAGGCACTTGAAGGCAGGGACCACGTCTCTCCATGTCCAAGAGCCTGCTGGCTAGGGTCTCAGTTCTGATCTTTGGGCGTCACTGCAATAGAAATGATAACCTGGGCTTCTAATTAACCTACAAAACGTCACCTCCGTTTAAAAGCGGTGTTAATGAAATGTTTACTGGATGACGCACGATGTTAGCATAAAGACCTTGATTTAATTTTTGAAGCGGGTAACTACCTGATTCTCATGACTTTTTGCTTTCAAGGGATACATAAAATATTTAATGCAGGACTGAAAAAGTGATAAAAGATCATTCAAATACTGGAAACTACACGCAAATCTTGTTTCCTGTTCTACTTAATTAACCTGAACTGTTGCACTAGAAGATTCTAGTCATAAGAATGATTGCTCAAGAGAGTTCAGGATAGTATGAAGTACAGGTTTTGTACCAAATGTCTTAATGTCAATGTAAGGACTCAATTCTACATTGCATCCTCACAATGACCCTTCTGAAAGAGTATTAGCCCAGTTCAGCTTTATTGGCAGTTGTTCCCTCCCTGTTCACATATGCCACCTAAAGACGACGACAATATCAAAACAATTCCAAAACCAAAAGGTCAGGTTAACTTTCAGCTTGATCAAGAGAATTAGTTGACTCGGCTGTTGTATTGGCAAGAGCACCAATGTATATTCATATGAAATCAGAAATATACAAATATGACAAAGATACATATAGAGAGTGTTGACTGAGGCCTGCAAAAGCTTGTTCTGCAGCCCGTGAAGGCCAAGTTCAGCCTTCAATAAGATTTGTCACACTGATGATTCACAGCATGGCTGTCAGATCAGGGAAGATGCAAAGGAAGATAAAGTGCTGAAAGCACCGTGTAAAACTATACCTAGAGCGCTGATCTGGCTGTCTCTTTTAGAAATGTATTGATACTGAAAGGACATCTTAATTGTCAGTTAGTTTGTGTGTGCTTATCAGGTTAGCTAACCGAAATGACAAGTTTGAAAAACCAGCCTCAGAAATAAGCACAAAGCAAACTATTAGGATATACAAACTTGCATACCACATCAATAATCATTCTTGGCTTTTCTTCTTCTTTCCTTAAAGAAATGATGTACTGATAAATCTCTAAGCTGATCTGAAGAAAAAAAAATTTTAAAAAGTTATTCTTCCACCTCATGTGACTGGAATTACATTAAAGTTCATTTTGAAATGCAGAGGATTTTGATCTACCTCTTCTTAGAGGCTGGCCCATGCTTTTGTATGTTGCAGTATTGTGTAACGAGAGGTCATTGAGAGTTATTTATCCTAAATAAATGCTGTGAAACTTGTCCTAACAGCTACCCAACATATGGAGCAAGATACCTAAAAGCAACTATGACAAAGAAACCTAACCAACCTTCTTATGTGCTCTTGAACGAGATTCACTGTCACTCAAAACTAATTTTAAGGACACATCTATCTTACCTAATCAGTTTAACAAAGGAGCTAGAACCTAACTCTATATTTCTTTGAAGTTAATTATCCTTACTACTTAGGAGAGCAAAAGTTTACACTACTAGAAGAGTTGTTACCCCCAAGAATTTTTACTTGCTCCATTATTTCTGGATTGCAGAATACCTAAAACATTCTAGGAAATAAAGCTCACAAATAAGCTTTCTGTTATGTAGCACGGGGGTGTAGAATATTTGTGATGTTGACATTTGTGACTTCTAAAATTCAAAATATGTACTTTGTACCACGCCAGCCTGCTCGGCGAGAATTCTCTGTACACACTTGGTTACTCACAGAGAGATAGAAAAGGAGCAATCAGGTATCAGAACCGAAAACTTAAAGCAGGGTAAAAGAGCTAAATCCTTATCTTCTACATGAGTAGGCTGAGCAATGTGATTTAAAAGAAAAAAACAAAAGTCAAACTGTTTCTCCTCTGTGCATCTATTATGACCACATCCTCAGAACAACTCCATGTTTTCCTTCTGTGTTTGGATATCAAATAAAAGTCTGCTTGCTGAGTTGTTTTTTTTGATGAAAACCAGACACTACTTTTATTGTGCACCTGTCAGCTGCCATAAAGACAGTAAGATGAAGTTAAGTAAATACTTGTGTTGAAACAGTCACAACAATGTTCACTGTATATGGTGGTGACAGTGGGCTGAAAAACAACATTATATTCATGGCCTCTCAGAAGTGCAGTGCCTGTGCTCATTAATATTTGGAAAGCATTTTTAGTGTTAGAGATGTTAACATACTTCTGTTAAGTACTAAGTAAAAAGATGCAGATATGGAAAAAAAAAAGCCTATAAAATATAGTGAAGAAAATCAACAGGAAGATGGAAGGAAGGAAAGAGGAAGGGATCAAAAATTAAATAAATAATAATAAAAAAATCAGTTTTCTTGATTCCCTCCAGTATTGAAAACTGGAACATCAAATTGCAACTAAACTCTAGTAAAGACTTTTAATGCTCTGTCAGTGCAATGGTAGCATGATACAGCTAGAACGTAGTAAATGTAGAATCTATAAAGCGGAATACTTCAGCAATAACATCAAAACAAGGAAACACCAAAAATCTAATTTAGTTTATCTCAGGCTTTGAGGTAATGCTCCAATACAAATAATTACGCTAGAGAAAGACTGCAACTACAAATATTGGGTGAGCAGTAACTGGCTAAAGGAGAGATGATAACAGGAGATGTTGAAAGCAGAAATGGCTATGGGGTCACTACTGATATTTTCCTATGAACTCTCTCACTTCATATTTTCATTAATGAACAAGAGAAATTAAAACTGTATCAATAAAGCAAATCAGCAACATGAACATACAATGTGCTTCAATGTGCTCCTCCTGATCTCCATCCAGTAAACAGCAGAGAAACACGAAGCAAACTTCAGAGCATTGTTATAGCAATAGCGAGTGGGTATAAACCAGCCATAAGTAAATTTATCAGAAACACTGATTCTTGATAGTCTGAATTCACATCCCAGCTACACGACTAGGAAAATGCTGCTTATGACAAATCCACATACAGGAGCACATGCTTACCACCAGTAGGACATAAATCACATGATGTTTAACCAGTTTTGAAGGCATTTTGCACACCCTTTCCTAAAAAACCCGAACTTTTCAGCGGTTCTGGATAAGCTGACAGAACTATACTTTATGTGCTTTAAAAGTGTGCATAAAAATTATGGCAAGAGATTTGCAAGAATATGAATATTCCATTTAGTCTATGGGGTACAGAATTCATGGCACGTCTAGGACTCTATAATTATGCCCACCACTCCAGGTAATCTGGGAAATAGCACTTTTACATATTGAAGGAACATAAAAAGAAAGATTTTTGTATTGGTTTCTTCACTGGGAAAGCAATATGGGGAGAAAACAGTAAAGCTGCTAAACAAACACAATTTTAGTTATAACCTCGAAAGCCATTTCTGAAGCTCTCACGAATCTTAAAGACATTTCTGAAGAATCCGTGTGCATTTGAGACAACAAGCACATGCTCTTTTCTATAAGTTAGAGTGGCAGATCGTACTTTAAAAATCTATCTTGTAAATGCTTGATGTCTCTGTTCAAACCTGTTCTTAAATACTGTGTGAACTGGCATATATTTGACTATGTTAGAGATCAATATGATAGTCACATTTTCTTCTTCCTTCTGGAAATACAAGAAAAAGAGATCTAAAAGAAGCCAATAACCAGATGAAAAGGAGAACAGTACACAAAAATAGCTCCCCTCCATTTTCATGACTTTTCATTAGCAGTTTAGGATCCTAAACGTCACCAGTGCTAGCTTCTGGAATAATGAATGACTACTCCCTGGCATATAGTTGCAGGTCAAAATTTTCCCTCCTACATAAAAGTGCTTTTGGGATGGTTTAATCGCACAATTTGTAACACTCATGTTCATCATATCACCGTATTAGCTCCTTTTACCATCCTCCCACACATACATAAATCAACCTTTATTCTTGGGTGGTTGGAGATTTGTCCCTGTTCTGTTTCATGCTGCATCATGACACGCTGCCTTCTGCTTTGACATCTGTAAATGTCAACTATCTTCTTTCTGACACCCCACCCTTAACTCATTGGTCTGCATCCCAGCCTGCTGTACACCTAAGCACTGCCACAGAGCACGTACAAATTTCTAGCATTTCCAGCAGCTTTCTTCCAAAACCAAAAAACATTCAGGTTAAATCTTTGTTGAAAGATCTCTTAATAAGATTTGCCGTATTAAACTAAACATATTGTAATTTGCTTTGGTGAGTTGTTGAGGGATGTAGTTCTTTTTCTATGACACCATCTCGATATGGGAATTTGGGAGTGCTTGCAGACTCTGGATACTGGATGCACATCCTGTGAGCATCCCTGCTTTGTGTTGTAATCTGACCTGATTACACGTTCTGTGGTGTGACCTCCGTGCAAAACAAACAACTAACTCTCCAGACAGGTAAGATGATGGGAGAAACAGTAATCTCAGGCAAGCATCTGATCCGGATGACCTGGGAACCAGAGCATAGGGGTTTGCAGACAGCGCCCCAGGAGGTAAAGGCAGATACACCCTAATCTTTTTGAAGAACCACTGGGAACATTGCAGGTTGCAGTTAGTGAAGAAAAAAAAAATAAAAAAAAATAGATTGAGAGCACCAACACAGTTACACTGTCATTTTCTTACCTGGGAGTCCTTCCTGGGTGACAGTTGGGTTGTGATTCAGACATTCCTTACTTTAAAGTTATTGTTTGGCACTTCCAAAAATATTTGCAGTAAAATGGACATCGCAGCTTTGAGAGATAGCCCGCTGAGTTACAAAGTGTTCAGCATAACCACTGTGGTGTTTTACTGCACCCCACTATTGGCTTAGAGCCAACTGTCGGCACACGTGCAGTCATTTCATTAACGTGCATTTTAACAGGAGGTTTGCTATTAGAAGTCGCGTTGTTTCTATCACGAAGCAGCAACACCAGTGGATGACCTTACTGACTGGCAAGCAAAGCAGTATAAAATGCTGAAGATCAGAACAAATACCTGATTTCCACAGCGCATTTGCTCCTAACCAAATGAGCCTAGTAACGGAGCTGTGTTTGAACCCAGAACACATCACTGCCAGTGAAGCCTCGGGCCTCGTTTGAAAACGCAGTAATCGGAATACGAGCGGTACAACAGCAGCCGCAGTTTAGCGTATGACACTGCTGAGTCCTTGTGTCACTATTCAGGGTCCCTAAACAGCATGCTGAGAAATATCTCTACTTAGTTTTGCCCCTCCTTCAGGCATTTTTTAAGGCATAGGCATTCTCAGTCAAGGGACACGCGCACTAAGTTTGCTAAGTGGGTTAACAAAAGAAAGAAGAGGATGGACACCGTCAGCCCCACGAGCCACTGACAGCTAGCGTGAAAGCAAAGGGCATTTCCAGCAATACAGAAACTGCAGCTGCAGAAACAAACCGCTCTACCTCACCACACTAAAGTATGCAAACCGGCAGACATCCTAATGGACCTTTCCACTTCTGACAGGATTGGATACGTAGAGGCTACCGAGGAAAGGTTTTTCCAGGGGAACAGGCTGGAATACCTATCTCCTCCCCTTTGCCTCTCTTCCCTCCATGTTTATCCATTTAGGCTCTCTTGCTGTGCTTATCGCCACGATTTCTTAATCCTCCAGTCTTTGAGAAGCAAATGAAATCTAATAAACACATAATTAAATCAGTTATTCAGAATATTTCATCTTGCTGATAGAAGAGCAATTTATTACGATACAACAGAGCAATGTAGAAGGACTAAGAAAAATAAAACCAAATCCTCAGATGGCCATGTGGCCTACACACATTTTTTGGAGTTCATTTGCTCCAGTCTGGACATTGGCGTAGGGCTGTTTGCCAGGACACCTACTCATTTTTTGTACGGTGGAACCAAATAATTAGCTGAAACTCCACCATACGTAACATTTGATTTAGTAAACAGAAGAAATCTTTCATAACAGTTGTTACTGAATAGCACAGAGCTTTACTCCTACAACTCCAGTCAATACTTTTTCTTTCTTTTCCCCTTTTTATTTTAGAGTTAAAACAAATGCCTTCAGCCTACTTACTGCAGTGGGCAGCTGTTTCTGGCAACTAAAACTACTAAAAGGCATTTTAAACTGCATTCAAGAATACCGTCACAAACACTTGCTAGGGATCAATATTCTGTCAAAATACCAAACAGCGTTCACTGTCTCAAAAGAAACTACCAAGGTTTGAAAATATAATCCCTCCTTTTATAAAAGGCAAACTGTACCTAATTATGCGAGTTATCTCCAATACAGACATTGTGTATTCTTTGGAAGATAAAGCGGTAGGAGAGGTCTGCACACATTCCTGTAAAAGCCCACTCTGACTGTCTGGGAGGGAATGCATGTCGCTAAGGCATTCTTTAGGCTGCTGAGAGTCAGCATCATCTACAGCCTACTGCAATAAACTGCAGAAGAATGACAAGCATCTGTGTAGAAGCCTCTGTGTGTGCGTGCGCGTACGTGTAACGCGTGTATACAGAAATGCAAATGCAGACAGCCCGAAGTTATTTGAGATCCTGGCCTAAGTTGCCCAAGTATTCAGGACTGATTTCTTTTCCTCAGGATAGAATCATACACTGTGGGGAAGCAGAAAGACAGTAGTGAGGGTAGCTCCTCCTACATCCACAGCGGGCTGGTTTACAGCCTCAAATAAGTTATGAGTGTCAAAACTCAGAGACCATCACTTTCTGAGTGAATATAAACCCATTCCCTTAGGGCAAGAACAACTCTGACACCTTTCTCCAATGATAATCTGTTTGATAGTGGTATTACTGTGACCACTAACCAACTTTGAGAATTAGACCCATGCTCAACTGTTTCGATTCCGTTGCAACCCAGCAAGCTCTGCAGAACTGAACGTGCCATGGGACCTTGGAGCTGTTGATAACGTAACACCGAGCACGGGCAATTTATGTCATTTCACATTAAATGCAAGCACTGGTTTGTGCTCAAGGAAATAGCTTCTGCAGAAAGAGGACAGTGGTGTAACGTGAATGCCAAAGAGTTTTGTCCTTTTCTCAGCAACATGACTTCATTGTGAAATGAGATTCTGAAGCCACAATAAGCCTTCTCTAATACACAAGAAAACAGATAATGCACAAACAGAAAGAAAATCAATTCTTTCTCACAAGCACTCAATTTACATCCCGATTGGATATGCGTACTCTGGAGAGGTTTGTGCTTATCCATTGGTCACCTTACTGACAAACAGGCAGTAAAACAACCGAAGTAGTGCTACCCACGTTCAGAGAGCGAAGAATCTCCTTGGAACTACAGCTGCTCAGTGAAGCAAGAGATTCAACCCCCTAAAGTAAGAGTAAGGGAGACTGGTTTTAGCAGCCGTTTGTCACAAGCCTAGGAAACCTCTTGGCAAAGCAGATTCGACGACTGTTGCAAATGACACTGTCTGACCCAGAGAGCATCGAGTTTATCGTACCTTTTTTGTACAACTCCCTTGCTCCCAGTACTTTTGGCTAAATGCTTAGGTGGGTGTGAAACACCCAACTTGTCGCAACTGTTGACAGTAGTTAATGAGCTGGGAGGAAAAGAATTTGCAACATACTTGTTTGCTAAACACAGCACTTTGCTCATGACCTAAGACAGCTCTGAAGGGTTCAGACTCAGAATAACAATTATAGGATATTGAAAATTGTCCTACATTTTGCCTGGTGTAAGCACATGAATATGACTTAGCTGCAGCCTTGCCAAGTGATTTCTGTTTATCCCTTTTCAACGTTGTCACCGATGTATGTTTTAACGTACCATTTACAGAGTTTCATAACCATGAATTCTGACACTGTGCATTCTATTTTGTAAAACATCAAAAAGCCAAAACGTGCTGTCCTGGAAAAGTAAGAAGGACATCAACTGAGTGACGAGTAACTTCATGATGAAGTACACCCTCCCTATAGATATCTTACGAACACACCCTACTCCAGCCATGCAACTCGTGGCTTCTATTTCTGCAAAACAGTTTAAGTAGCTAGTAAAACAAAGATTATTGTTTTTTCATAGGTTAGCGCCCAGTGTCCTGCAATAATAGCTGGTTAGGACCTAGTGTCCCACATTAAATTAAAAAAAAAATATCAATCAAAAAGCAAATGACACAGAAGCACTAAGGAGCATACGTCCGACTAACTTTGCAATCTCTCTCCTATCTGCAGGGGTGTAGAGTATAAGGACAGGAGGTAATACGGGATAGAAATAGGACAGATGCATATGGGATAGAAAGAACATAGACTGTAAGAACAGAAGCGGAGCATACAATGACCCCGCTGTAGGACAAAAGCAATGCCTTCATAGCACTAAATCTCTGTAGCAGTCTAGGCAGCGAGGCTGATGTGGTATCAGTGACACATGCTATACCTCTGATCTCCCAGTTATCCTCAACATACAAGGGAGTAACTTAGACCACTGCAGGGGAGCAGGAAAGGACATGTCCCAGTCCCATTCTCATTCCAGGTTGAGGAATACATACAGACTTCAATATCACGATGACATTTCACACTCCACACAATAGGCCCCAGTCCATATGGAGGTACATAACGAAGAACTAAGTCCTTTACAAATTATCCCAGCACAACGTCCAGGAGGGTAGCAACCGCAAGACTGTAACAGAGCGTTAGATTACAATAGTTCTGAACACTGACATGCTACAGCGACCACAGTGATTTACTTTTCCTAGATAGATTAGAGAATCCAAACGTTATTCAAATACCTGGCTAAGACAGCAGCACTGGAAGTATCTGACTATGGCACTCCATGATAAATCATATGCCACAGCTCAATAAGCTCATGGTTCAACCGAGACCTGTGTTCACTTAATATCAACTGAAGTTGTGGTTGTAAAAACATCCAATTATCACGTCTCTAACCGCAAGGTTCTCAGACACACATCAAACACGTTGGCTTGGTGAAGAATTATAAAGAGTGGACTGCGATTTGCCTGTTTGTAAGCGAAGGGCATTGATTCTCCTTCCCCATCATCACATCCCACCCTGGTGCTGGTCCTCACAGATAGCTCCAACTGTGCATGTACTCTGTGCCCTGTCTCCTTCCTCGAGGTACTGTTCAGTTGAAATCAAGTGGGCTCATCCTAATCGATGATCATTTCAGCTCTAGCACATTGCACAACCCCGGCTTTGCCTCTGCCATTTTCCCCAAGATAACTCTTTCCCTTTGCTGCGCTCCCACGAAGACTGCCTGCCATCTCTCCTCTGGCTCCCGTTCGCTGCTCTCGCAGTTTTCTGATTCTCTGCCTAACGGCATCTGCCCTTCCTTTTTTATCCTCGTCCAGTGACAGGAAACAGAATATGGGATCAAGCTGGTGTGGTATGGTTTTGCTCACTTCTGTTACATACTATTTTCCCAAAATTGACACTCTATCAGGTGATTTCCTCCCACCTCAGCACCACTATGTATTCTCTCAAACATTCCACTCTTGAGAACATTACCTACTTTGGTCACTGGAAACTGTCAATGAGATCATTAAACTCAGCAAACGTTAACTGTTTTGTACCGTGAAGTTAGCAGTTAAGGCTCCATACCAACCACAACACCCTTTCCTCTCACAAAGGGTGGACTGTGCTAGCGCTCGACTGCGTCTGACTTTAATCAGTAACTGCAGTAGTGCTTACGTTTCAGAGATCTCTCTTGCTGATACACAAGAAGCAGTCACAGATTTGCATAATGTATTCCATCAAGTTCAACTGGATACAATAGTGTAACAGAATACAATGTAGGGTAGTAATACGGGGATACAAAAGAGCACCACACACCACTCAGGGGAACAATTCCAATTATTTTGATAGCAAAAAAACAAAGTATGTATGTTCTCAGGTGATCATTGTATAAAGCTAGTAACAGGAATCACAATTCAGTTATGTAATAAATACTAGGTAGCCATGTAGACTCCAAAATAAATGAATCTGTGTCCCACAAATGCTTTTGAATGTCAGGTTGATGTAATTGGTATTTGTTGTCTCAGAGTTATGGAACAGGACATGTTTAGGGATGAGAGCAATCTTCCAGCACTGTTAAGTGTACTAAATACATAAATAAGAGAGGAAGGACCAAAAGGTTTTCAATATTTAATGCACAAAATCCCCACTCAGTTAGGTGCTGCAAGACGGTTCTACCCTAACACAGGTCTTATCTCATTAACATGGGTGACCGAGGAACACCAAGGTTTCTGAGTGCACTCTTTCCTCGGGACACTGCACGGAAGCAGCCTGAGCTGGCAAAGACACCCTTCCTTGTGCAATTACCTGCTTCAAAGCAGCCCAGGACACAGTTTGTTGAGTCCGGTTTTCAGGTTATGCTGACAGCAGGATAAAGTTCACCAATGGAACAGACTCAGCTTCCAGGCTGAAGCTCGCTTGTGTCCAAGCTGCCACGCCAGACCTGCTCTTGCTCCTCTGCAGCTGGAGCAGACATGCCCTGTGCCACCTTCAGCCAGTCCTACACGATTCTGACTTATGTAATTATTTTCTCTTGAAGGGCTTGCAGCATCACTTAGATTTCTTGAGTCATTGAATTTTTTTTTTAATAAAATAGTATTTAATTCAAAGGAAATCCAAGCAAATCAAGAAGTAAATTCTATAGCTCCTATATTGTAATATCTTACCAGATAAAAGTGCATCCGAAGTCTGGTTTTCCATGGAAAGTGCATGTCTCAGCTGTGAATGGAGCCAACTCTCTAGTACTCCTTAGTAACTTTTAGCATCTCAGAGCTTACTGGTCATAATTCTTACTGTAAGTTTTGTTCCTTTCCACCCCTTAATTCATGGGTCAGGAGGAGAAAAAGATACAGTATAGTCTCCCATACAGCACAAGCTACAGAATCTTGCATGACAACATCAGACTATGCAGTTCAAATGTATGTTACAGACTGATATAATTTGCAAATTCCAAAGATATAAGATAAAAATCTATCTACCACTATTTCAGTGGTAAAATTCAGCTGCAATTAGAATACAGCACTTCATTTGTACTTGGAATCCCTAACATCATGAATAGATTATTCATACTATCTTTTGTTCTGTCTGGAGAAACCACATTGAGATACAATTCCCGTACTTTCATAGCAAGTGTTTGGAGGATGCTCCGAACTCTAAGACAGATGAATCTGTTCCGTATACAAACTCTGAAACAGAAAGTCACCATTGAAATCCCTACCTATAAAAGAAAAGCTAGGCAAATGTCTAAAGACATGATCTTAAACTGTGTATATTTAATATTTTTACTTGTAATTGGATTAGTTGGGATTTGGAGTATCACAGCACACAAGGCCGTAGGGAACAGTACGAGAAGCAGAGGGCAGGGCAGGGAGAAGAACCATCACTAAGTGCTAAGTGCCATTATGTTCAGACACACCGTATAAAGAAAATTGTCTTTAGCAAAATCTCACAAAAGATAATCCTACCTCAGAAACAATGACAAATCCCTATGACATGCCTGCTCAATAATTTCCTTTTTGTTTCTCCGTTTAGAAAAAGAAGCTTTTGGCAACGAGTTCCTGATAATTAACTGTGCCAAGTTTCAGTAAGAAAGTGAAGGACACTGATAGTAACAGGGAAAGATCTTAGCTCCTAGAAGTTTTTCTTCTATTTTTGGACTTACTGCTATTTTTCACAAACAGGCAGAAACTGATTCCTGGGTTTCTCAGTTCCAGAGACAAATCAGTGCCACAATCACCCCTATCAGGAGATTAAAATTACAGGAAAGAGCTTTTTAGCAACTGCAGTCCTGAGGTGTGGTATACACAGCAAACAACCTTAGCAGAATTCAGTTTCCACACTCTAACAAGTCTCCATGAAGCATGTAAAGACTTGTCATGTTTCTGAAGTGTCTATTTTTCTCAACAAACTATTCCTCTATCAAATGTCAAATCTCTGTTTTTCAGAACAGAGGTAGTAAGGCTTTACTGATCTTTAACATTTAATTCTCTAACATTAGTAGCGTATTCTTCCTCATCTCTCTCTTCAAATGGCCTACATATCATCGCCAAAATTATAGTTGTTAGCCACAGGCAGGCAGAAATACATTGAAAATTTCAGATCAAGCTGCTGAAAAGAGGAAATATTGTAATGTGCTACAAGATAGAATTTTAGGATGCAAAGCACCAAGCAGTTATAACAATAGATGGCACTATCACTTTTTTCTGTCATTAATACTTGTGACCTATGTATATTTATAGATTTAGGTTTTTTCATACACAGCATTTTTTCCTGCTACACAGAACAACCACACCATCTTTGATAGAGGATTAGAGATTAGTTAAACGTAGCTTAAAAGAAAAGAAGTTGATTCGGTTAAATAATTTTTTTTTTTTAAACCAAATCTGTACTATACAGTATAAACCGGGGGGGACAGAAAACAACAGATCATTTTCAACAGCAAAGCACACAAAAGGAAAAAAGACAGAGAAAACTTTTAGCGTTTGACTGACATTGAACTGAAAAAGAGCTTAAGTTAGAGCATTCACCTACGTGATTAAGCAACCTTCCTGGCACAAGCTGAAGGAAGAGCCACCTGACATGAAGTTGGCAGGTTGTGCCTCTCCTTATTCAAGACTTGCATTTCCTGTTCTACTGAAAGCAGCACCCTAAAGTGCATTCCTCTCTGTTTAAGTTATAGATAGCAGTTGGCAACACTTTTGTGAACATATCTAAAAATCTAAATCTAACAGGCACGTTAAAGAAGCAAACTGAAAAAGTTTTTGGGAAATAAACTACTAATCACCAGAGAGCATTTCCTGGTGGTAGTACAGAACGGCATGGGATAGCACAGACCCAGTATTTGTAACAGCTTTGCAGTGCCTATCGTGACACCAGTGCCAAAAGTCAAAGAGATGTCATTAATGTTTGATTTCAGATCAGATCCACAAAATTAGCCAAGATTTCCAAAATATCCAGAATCACACTTCATCTTCGATTGCTCTTTTACAAAAACTAATTGCACACTCCTCATCCCCTAAAAGACCACCACCTTGATATTCTCAGTTTCATCCGATGCTCTTCCACAGGATAATTTCTTGCATTCCTCCTGCTCATGCATTTTTTCACAATACCTGATGTATCCTGTCTTTTTTTTTTTTTTCTTCAAAATAGCAGGACTGTGTGATCATTCAAAAAAACATACGTCATCAGGATATACCCGCTTTCAAGCACTTCTTTCTGAATTATTTTTAAATGCTACCATAAATGTGTACAGAACCATAGATCTATCATTGTACACTATCTCCAGAGGCATGTTGCATTTTATGAAGTAGTTGGTAGGTCTGAAAGTAGACCATAGACACAGCACAAACATTCTTTGAAATCAATGACATGACATCTTACAGCAAAGAAAATACACTCGCTGCAAAATAAGCGTCAGATCAGCAGAGATACTTTGCTTTGCAATTCACAGGGAAGTGCGTGTAACTACTCTTCCAATCAGTTCAGTATTGCTTTGTAAGTAAACTGAGCAGCCTGTGTATATTTATGCTCTCTGTTGCTTTGGGAGTATTCCAACAAGGTATCACCCACCTTGTCATGAGAAGCCACAGTCATTTTGCCTACCCACTAACACCACCCTTCTTCTCCTCCTATTGCCCCCATTCTGTAAAGAAAACTACTCCCAAACTTGGCGACTCTCACTGGAGTCCTGTGAGTCAATCCTCGGCATAGAGGGCTCTAGAACGCAGGTATTTGCAAGGTAGTGTTCAGCAGACAAAAAGGAGGCACCCCTAAGCTGCTTCTAATGACAAGCAAATGAAAGGAGTTCTAACAGTAGTGGCAGAAGTCAAGATGTTAAGAGGATCCCTACCATCGTTGTAGTTTTGTGATCAGTGCCATCATGGAGCAGGGGTCAGTTGTTCACGCAGCTGTCAAGGTAACAACAAAAATCCTCATCTACTAAGAAACCCTTTAGCACCATTGTGTCAAACCAGAAGACTTCCAAAGGGCTTCGATCACTGTTTTTCAATAGTTGCACAAACTGCTGGGAAGGAAGGTCAGCCAGTCAGCCAACTTGGAAGCGCTGCTACAGGGAGGTGTGCCAGGTAGTCTTAGGTGCTCTGTTTGCAATTACATGGAGAAAGCCGTTAAAAGTATTTTATCCCTCTTCTGTTTAAATAGTCTGCATGTTACCAGACTGTAAGGATCAAAGAGATTGTCTCCTTACTGCTTAACCCCTTTCTTTCTCATCACTACACTCAAAACACATTCTAGAGACTTACAGCTTAAACATTTATATTCCTGCTCTATCAAGACAACAACCATCAGTGACCTTTCATTCTCTGGGCTGAATTTTTTTCCATTCTCTTGCAGTCTGCCTCTTCAAGCCCTTTCCCCAAGACTGCCATAATGAAGATGGCAGGAATCCAATGCTGCAATAGGCATGTGCATCACGTATTAGCCAGTGCAGAGGGATACTAGGAAACCTACTTCAATTTAATCAAAGTTTCATCTTCAACGAAATGTCAATAAGATTAATGAAATATTAACCCAATGAGAACAAAAGAATCAGCCAGGACAGTTGAATGAATCTTCACCCCAAAATTACATCATCTGTCGGAGTTACTCCATGTCCAGTCACTCACACTAAAGTAATCGCAACAAGCATGGTCTTTCTTGAAAATTACTCTGCAAACAGAACTAGCAACTTACCAGCTCTGGAAGATAGCAGCACGATGCATGCTTGCTGCAACTTGAAAGGTGCAGATGTTTTGTCTGTGTTCACAACTGGAAACAATGCACCAATTGTGTATCTTCATCTGTGCTAAATAATTATTTGAAAGTAATCTAGACAAAATGCAAGACAAGGAATCATGGGAGTTTAGTAGCTTAATAACCAATTATTGTGTCTTGCTGCAGAGAATACATAAAAATTAAAAAAAATAAAATCAAAACATGGAACCACATAGGAGAACATTGGTCCTTGCGACAGCAGCTTAAAATTCTGAAAAATTATTCAGGGGATGCACAGAAATATGTTGATGTGTAATAAAAGAAACGTCTCAAGGCAGTGTAACTAAATACTACATATAAACTTCAACATAACCTCAAAGTTCTGCAAGAAGAAAAAAATAATCCAAATTCCCTAGTATTTGAACTCAGATACAGCTTAAGACATACCACTGTCCACTCTTTAAGAAAGCAAAATGCAGTTATTAACTGGGACTTTAAAAAATGCCTTACCATATGAAAGAGCAGAAGGACAACAATTAGTAGCATTTCTTTTGTCCTACTGGATCATTTTATGATAAAAAACAAGCTTTCAGTCAAGGCAACCATACATACCACATTTACAACTTACAACCCATTAGCAACAGCGTGCAGCATACTGTAAAGTAATAACTGAATTTTAGTTCACAGTTTTTTCTGCCTCTGTCTCTCCCATATGCACAGGGAGAAAAGCTAACGATGTACAAAAGTAATGTGAACTTAAGTAGCTCATAGCTCCTAAATGATGCCTAGACCAAGTAACACTATTCTTATTTTTGCATCAATTTCACTGACTAAAATCTGATACATAGACCACATGCTATTAGAAAAAAAGAGTAGCAAATGGAAATGCACACTGTCGTAAGAAGAAAGTTGCCCAAGTTCCACACTGCTCTTTAAAACTCTGGCACAGCACTCACACGGGAGGGGATGTATTAACTCCGCTCAAGATAGGCTTCCTGCCCCACAGAATGGAAAATTTCAAATTACTTCAGACTGCGCAGGTAAATATTCTCAATACGTAAGTCTCTTTTAATGACAGTATCCTGTGTATTCCACAATTTTAAGTGCATTAAAGGACAGTCAAGAACGGAGCTATAAGGAAACGACCCTTTTTGGAGATGACTTGCGCTGTTGTTACCACTTAAATAACAGGAATGCTTAATGTAAGGGGCCAGGGCAAGCAGCACAGTGATCTGCAGTGTTAGATACTCATCTCACTGATGTACAGCAGCTGCATTCACCGCTGCACATCTCCCATCTCAGTAGCACTCCTTTTTACATTTATAAGAAGCGTCCAACCGGCAAATCCAATTTTAAACAATAAAGCGTTAAGTGCTACTACTGAGGTATTCCCTATGACATGTAGTATTGATTTCATACGTACGGTACATAGATTACATAATCGTACAAGAACGTCATTGTTACTTATCACTCAGCGATACCCTCTTAGTGGAAACTGTTACTGTGCTTTATAACTCCAGCTGACTGAAGGACAGGTGATAATTATTTACAAAGGAAGATGCATCCAATTTTGCTCTGCTACACATGCAACATTCATTGCCCATCACTCGAGCATCACGCAAAACAAATGTTTACCTAACTCGCGCTCCCTGTTTCTACAGAAGACACCACAGAGCAGCGTTACCTCTCATCAGATTGCAAAACAATCCCAGAATTGCCTTTCACTCACAAGAAGATGCATTCGTGAGAGATTTTCTTAATGTCTCCCTTTTTCTTCCTATGCTTGTTTGCATTTATAATTTAGGATTTGCCGTACATTATGAATGAAAAAGCTTTCAACCAAACTCAGCTGGAAAACAGCTCCAGATGAAATTCAAGGGATAGGCTTGGACCGGTCAGGGATTTAACAGGATCAGCTTCTGAGATGTAACCTGTCACACATTTATTTGCAATGACTGATGACATCTGAACTGGATGGCGTTCTCCTGCAGTTGCAGGAGGGACGGGACTTGCACATACATAGGTTTAAATTTTATATACAACACTCAAAATAGAGCATAAGCAATTAAACACAGTGAAGCAGCCAGAGAAGGAATAGCCTTATCAATAAATAAAAAAAAAAAAGTAAGTTTGAAATGAAAGACAAAAGGATAAAAGAAAACAATGCTGTATCATTTTATGTTAAATCTGTATTTTTCCCGTTCTCTAGAGGACTCCGATGCTTTGTGCTATTTTAGTGCTCGGGCTATCGTTTTCCAAAAGCACTTGAACGAACACTGAAGGACAAAGGTATCATTCTGAAGGGCATAGCTGTTTGCAGCGAGGTAGCCCTGAGATCTTTATTCTGTTGATTCAGTGTCTTCAGATCAGATGAATGATAGGAAGTGCATCTGTCAGCAACTTTGCAACTTTATCTTTATTGCATATTCCTATGGCAAAGCAAGGAGGTCAACAGTGTCTTAGTGGAACACACCACCAGGGTACAACCAGAACAGGACACGCTCTTTCATGGGTTACAAAATCTCTCATACCCACCACCAAAATATACGTGCTGAAATCTCCTTTAGCTTCCCAAACATTGCCTTGGAAAGAAAACTGGACGCTGACATCCAGCTGCCTTATTGTTTAGATGACCCAGATCGTGTTTTTAAACACATGTGCTCGGCTAAGCTACCAACTGCCTTCTTTGGGGAAAAAGAATTACACAGAGCACTGAGACTGATTAGAAGACGCCTCCTTTCATTTCTGAGCAACGTTAAGAAAACTTGGCCAGAAAGATCAAAGGAGAAGGGAAGGCAATTAGCAGATTGGCACTTATCCCCCTTCAAAAGAAACAGTTTTGCAGCTTTTGTTGATAAGAACAAACTACTACCATATTTTAAGAGGCTTTTAGCAAACTGTCTTAAATCACAGGGGCATCAGTTGAAGGCTTGTGAAAGATTTCTGCTTATTTTAAAATCTCAATTAGTGAGAAATACTTGCCCATTATGAGGAAGGAAGAAACTCAATATTCTAATTAACAGTTACAGGGAAAAAAAGCAAACACCATAAAAGAAAGGACAGTGCAGGCTGCATAGAGTAAAGTGTTTGGAAAGCCGGCACTTACAAAAAGGCCACCTAGATATAAACTGCTAGTTTTCAGTGCAGCCCAAGAAAAAAAATGAACCCTACATGGAGCAGAATTTCCCTTGCAGTACAGATAAATTTCATATTAAAGGTCCTAATTCTGACTGCAGATACAAATGATCAAGTCAGACAAGAGGAGCTTCCCTAATTTTACCAGTTCTATAAAGCAGCAAAAGCCCTTCTGTCATCACTTAGAAAGAGAAGAGACTGCCAAGACATGCATTGACTAAACACAGGTATGACAAGACGATAAATCAGCAACAGAAGCACAAACAGAAACATTTAATCAAAAATGTTGTTTGGGGCATCAAGCACCATAATATTTGGTAAAGCAAACCAAGAAACTATCACGTATCCTGCAAAGGAAGCTTTATGTGGATGCAGGAAGCATCATGTAATCAGGAACAGGACAGTAAGAGTTATTGCTGGTGTTCTTGTACAGATTTCTCCTCAGAGCCATTATGAGAACAATGATACTGCAGCCAAGAGGTACTTTTGGGTGAGTTCTGGTTTATCCTCAAAGGAATCACGAATGTCTTCAGCCAAGCTAAAATACAGCTGATTCACAAAGACAAAACACGCAGACTGAAGCAGAAATGCACCTACCCTTTACTAGCTAAATGGCTTATCTCAAAGTATAGGCCAGGAAATTAAGTCTCTAATAATCCTATTGAGGTTTGGCTCCAAACGGGAACTTGTAGGTATACAAGAATTACACGGACAGAAGCAAAATTGTTGCAGTGCCATTACACAAGACTAGAAAAGGCAACGTGGAAGACAGATGAGTCTGGCATTTGCAATCTCAGGCACTGAAAAACATCACATATTACAGAAGATTGTTCTGGCTTTCAATTAAACAGAGCTACACTTCAAAATAGAAAAAAAGTAGATAGAGTTTATGATGCTAGGTGAGATAGAGGAAAGTAATTATTTGGTATGTTATAGAAGTGAGTATTGAAAGCGTTACCAACACAAAGCTATAGTTACTGGATGTCAGCTGGTAAGTTACAGAATACTGAATACATCTATACCTAAACCTCAGATAAGCAGACACTGCAGGAATTCCATCCAAGGCTTCTCGAAAAACAAAACACAACACAAATCTAAAACACCACCAAAACTCAACACCCAAAAAACCCAAACAAAAAAGAAAATCCACGTAGTTTCAGTCAAACTGGTATTTTATCTACCAAGGGGTTATGCAGTGAATGGTATGTTCTTTATTAGTACAAATCTTCTAATGAGCCAAACAGGTTCATTTCAGGGAAACAACGTATCTTGTCACCAAACAACACCACGTAATGCGTTTCTCTCCTCTGGCATCCACAAAAATCGAGGAAAGCATACATGGACAAAAACCAAGGACTGACCCAGCTGGGCACTACAAACTCCCAACAAGCCCATTAGCTCATAGCAAACAGGTGACATTCTGAGGAGTTTGGTCATTAAACACAGTACCTGTATCATGTTGAATCCAAATAACTCCTTCAACAAACAATAAGAACCTTACCCACAACAGTACTGCTAACCTTCATGAACAACAGTAGCATCCTATTGTCTTGAAGTACTAATAATAGCATAGCTAAAACGGCATCTACAATCTCCAGGTTAGGAAGAAGAGCTACAAGATCTCCAACTCTTCAGTCCAGTGGGTTTCTCAGTGATTATCACTGTTACTTGGGCAGGTTTGCTATGGATGCTTGGGAGGGGATGATTAATGTGAAGTTGGTTTTGGCCCTTTAAAAGAGATAGGAAGTAAAAGGTTTCTCCTGCTTCACGCACACTGCAGGAATAAGCCACAGAATTCTTGTCAAGAAGCCCCCTCCAGATCTACCCTAAAGCCTCTATCTGACAGAAGTCTTCAGGTGCCTATTCTGCCTCCCTACCCCAATCCACATCATTACAAACAACAGTAACTAAAAAAAAAAAAAAGACATTATGGTTGATTTTCAAGTTTTCGTGAAGATTTGCAGCTATTTCACTCAGCAGCAACTGAAGAAAACTTCTATAATTACCTCCATAGGGACAACGTAAGCAGGGCTGATTCAGGAGGTAGAGGACATCCCAAATGGCTGACTAGGCTGTGGAAGTCTCATGTTTTGTCATTTGACACTAAACAACTACAGTCACAGAACCTTCACAGACAAAATACTTTCAGCTTTTGGGCTTGCAATCACTGCTACTTGAAAAGAGCAATATTCAGATGGGATCTATTTCTTCTGTTTCCTCCTGCTATTTGAAGATGCTAAGCCTTCTCCTGGAAAGTAAAATACTCCATGAGAAAAATGGTAGGCAGTACCGGAATGAAGGCATACCAGCAACAAGCTCTAAACTCACCACAGCATTCAGGATGAGGATTTTGAAGAACAAAAGGCAGGTGGTTCAAGACAGACATGGAAAAGTCAGGGTAGCATAGAGACTGTTCCCACCATAAGCACCAAGCAAGTCAAGTTTTTGTACTGGGCTATCCTAGAGGAAGTGTATTTGACACAGGACATCCAACAATAAATATATTTATGGACAAGTGGCCAATATGCAGCTATTAATCCAGTATCAATTCAAGCGTTATCCGCTAGTTACGAGTGAGTTTAGAACAACCTTGGATTTGGAGGCCCACACTGGGAGAACTGTCTGCATATGAAAGCTCAAATAGGCAATAAAAAATTTAGTATCCCACTTATATTGTAGGGCCCACACACCTACAGGATCCATATAATTTGCATCGGTTGCTGATAGTGGTCTTTTCAGTTTAGGTATCTAGTTTAAGGATCAGTAGTCAATTAACAATTGATAACCAGCTCAAATAGCTCACTTGATATCTCTGTCTTTGAGGCATACTCCCACACTGTCAGGGTCTCAGTTCACTCTCTCAGCTACACTGAACAATAACTCTAAATCAAAACAGAGGCAGCTGCACTAACAATGTCAAAAAGAAAAACACTTCGATATTGCCTTAAAAAAATAAAGTGTAAAAAAAAAAAATAATCAGCATTTATTGGCTACATTTCCTTTAACGCTGAAATCTTATGCCCTTAGAAACAAATTATTAGAAGTAGATAACAGTGTTCCATAATGCTTGTGAATTGCTGCTCAAGAGGATTTTAATAATTGAGAATGGAAAATTTTATCACTAGAACCATGTCAGGATGAAGTCTTGGGGAGCTGAAATTTCTTTTAGTTTGGCACTTTACTCTCATTTCAGTAGGATTAGAGAGTTCTGGCCCTTTGGTTTCTTCTAATTAAATTATTTAAACTATCTAATAGGCTTTTAAATTTTTCAACAGCAATATACAAGGCAAGAAGCAACCTGGTAAAAACCAAAAGGACAGACAAGTTGCTAAATAAATGAGATTGAGCACAAATCAAAAGGCAATATGTGTGTTTGTCACAGTGTCACAGGCCAGGAAACGGTCAACCGCACTGTATGCCAAGTGGCTTGGAGGTCGTGGCATCTACTACATACTTGATGGAACTGGTGTTCCTCGATCATTAAACTATGCAGGTAACGTCTGGATAACCTCAGGGTCATTTTTCCAGAGGAAAAGTTTAAGAACCAGTTCTCTCAATTGTAAATGGTAAAGCACACGAATTGTCCTCTGCTGTATAATTTTCTCTTCATTCACCATAGTTTTAACTTTTTTTTTTTTAAAATACACGTGTTTCCAAGTCTGGCTTTTACTCTTTTCTGGAGATTTGCTAGGTCCTATACCAGAATTCTTTCCTGGAAGTCTCAAAAGACAGGTTTTTGTCACTGCATCCAGCCCCACCAGCTGGGGCAAAAACAAACAAACAAAAAAAAGACTTAAAGATAAGAGAATTAAAATGCAAGTGATATTGGTGTCAGTGATTGTGAAGAATAAAAAAATACAACTGAAAAATACAACTTGGTCTGATTTAAAACACATCTCCCATTCATTTTCCCTTCTGCAAGCCACATACAATTTCCTATGACTCTTTCTATTTCATAAGGCAAGAATCATCCCTTTTAGGGAAGAAATTAAAAAGAAGAAATGCTTGGATTATCCAGACCTTACTGACCCTCCTTCATGAATAAGCAACGAGCCTTTCCAGAAGTGTGAGAGAAATTCATTATATACAATGAATGTGTTTGTTGTCAGACAAACAAAAAAATCCAGTGCAGTATCAAAGCACTTTGTTCTATGCAACTTCCACTTAACACACTTTTTAAATCTTGAACTTCTAGAGGGAGGAATTAACCCTCCCAGGCAAAGGACTCTGCATCACAGAGTGTTAGGGGTTAGACATGCAAGTCTCAACAATTATACTGAAATAGACTGCAGGTAGCACATTTGCTTTGCTGAAGCTCATGACACTGGGGTGGATCTAATCAAAATGGGAACATATTAATTTGTTTTTCCCTTCTTAGCTTTGGAGCTTTAAAAGAAAACTCAGATCCTTCCTGCTTTTTCTTTCTTCCTAATTGAATGAATATGGGGAGGCATTAAAACTACAGTAATTTCAGTCAGTCAAATGGTTTAAAAAGAAATCACACTTCTCTTCTAGAGGCTAATACCTTTCATTAATGTGTTCCCTTGCCGCTTTCAAAATATTTTTAGGCAGTAACAGATTTCCATTTCACTATCTTGTTGAATGCCTACAGAACTGTCAAATGTAGTACAACAAACTTCTCAAGTGAAACATTTTAGTCCCAAAAAGTCTTCAGAAAACAACTTATGTTTATGGTTTAGGACACTGGATAAGGAAAAAGCAAAGTACAGTAGAAAGAAAAGTCAACAGTGTTGGTGACGCTTCTGTCATTAACGCATTTTATATTTGCTAATATAAGCGACGTTGGTCATTAACTCTTTTTTTTCCCCCGACTCTTCAGAAAGATTTATTTATTGAAACAAACTTGTCACAGCATTGCAAACAAAGCTTTCACTACAAATAATTCTGTTTCATAACTATGGTCAAGAGAGACAGTAGCTTCTTTCAAATGACAAGTAAGCAAAAGAAGGTGCTTTTTACAATGAAGCAAACAAGAAAGGTGTGCTCAGCTCTTAACCTACTGGGTTACAGGGCAACACGCCAGCTGTTATTCATGGAGAAATGGACACTTGCAACGAGCATTTCTTCACAAAGGTAGCAACAAGGTCCACCCTTTCAATAGCCAAGAGGACATATGAGAACATATTCCATGGCAGTCTCCTAACCAGTACCTATTTCTGCAGCCTCACCCTCTACCTCCATGCTTGACATTTTGGAGAGAGTCTTTCCCCTGTTTTGGAGGGGAGGAGTAGTTGAGGGGTGGCAGGGGGAAGGAATGAAGAAATAGACCATCCTGTTCTACTAGAACTTCATGTTGCTACTTTTCCTCCCTACAATACCTAAGGAACAGAAACCAAAACCCTAGTCTATACTTAGTGCTTGAATTACAAGCGTCAGTCAAATGACTGAGAGACAACCCAGGCCTCTGCACCAGTTGATATCACTGTATCACGTAAGTCACCCAGTCCCTGACCAAATATTACAGCAAATAAAAGGTCAAGTCCTAATTAGAAAAAAAACAAAACCACAAACAACAAAGCCAAAGCAACCAAACAATCCTATACCTGTATTTAAGGTGGCAGATGGAATACCGTGAGGCTGCATTGATTTTATTTTTCTAAAGCATAGTTTAGTAAGCCAATTTGTGTGCTTGTACCTATGGTTGCTTGGTTCCAAATGTGTGATGCCAGGATTATCCTTTTACTTACAGAACTATAAACCATCCCTCTTAATTACCTTCTCAGTTTTTTTAGAACCTAGGTGCCATTTTCTATACTATGCATTTTTATCTATAACATTATGTGTATACAGACAGGTATGTACTTGCATACGGAATATTACTTATATAGCCTCTTCTGAATGATACGAATTTTCCTGTCCAAGGAGCAGAAATAGTAAAAAAGGTGAGGTGTTATTTTATAACTACAGAGCTAACTCCTATTCCCAGCCATCTCAGTTCCAGGTGAGTTAGGCTGGAACAAACTGGACTTCAGAAATGTAGCCACTGCCTAATTCATGCTTACGTTAATGTGTGTTTTCTGCGGAGAGCTGACAGCACAGCTAGTTCTTCGGCTCTTCTTTATTATCTGCTTCTTCCTCCGCCTGAAAAGATATTATACACGTAATACGAAGACATCATTGGTTATCTGCATTTTAGGGCATTACTGGTTTAATAGCAAGAAAACCTGAGAGGATGCCACTTTTTTCTACTTTCACAGGCTCTGAAACTTCCAGCTAGACATTCTCTATCAGAATTGAGAGGTATGGAAGTATAGTACTTCCACAGGAGGGTAGAGCAGTGTTAGCTCTGCAATGAAAGCATTTTGTTAAGAGCTGCATCTCTGTTACTACAATGAAAGCATTAGTAAGATACAAGCCCACGAAACGTACTACAGAAAAAAAACTGATACCCCAAAAGGTATTAAAAAATAATTATGAAATTTTAGAAAAGTTTACATTGATAAAGTATTCTGTATACTTACAAACTTTATCATACTGCCTCAGTCCTCTACGTCTTGTAAAACATAAATTAAGCCAGCTTATTCTTCAAATAAGATTTTCTGTTTAAAACTGAAATGAAGAGATAAACTAGACTTCTCCTTTTCTAAGGCTGGAGTAGTTACGTATAATTTGCTGTCATGTGCATTTTCAAACACCTTGCAGAACCAAAATAATAATGCTTTGTTAAGATGCACAACAACAGTGGTGAAGAAACGCTTCCAACTATTCTAGGGATCAAATTTTCCTTATTAAAAAGTAATACTACCCATTTAATTACATGGAAACCAACTTCCATTTAATTGTTACCTTGTGACTTCACACATCCTTAATACTACGTAATTGTGATTAATGCATATATTACCTGTATCAGCACTAATCATTGACGCAGCTGCATTTAATTATTTCTGCAATTTGGCCTATCCCAAGTACCTGATATTGGACGATGGCAAAACTTATAATTAGAAAAAATTCTATTGCAGAAAGACAGTCCATAGGCTGGATGGAGTAGCCTAAGAGATGCTTGGAATCACAGAATAGTTTGGGTTGGGGAACCATGGGCAGGAACACCTTACACTAGGATCAGGTTGCTCAAAGCCCCACCCAACCGGATCTTGAACGCTTCCAACGACGGGGCATCCACAGCTTCCGTCAGCAACCCATCTCACCACCTTCAACGTAAAAAAGTCTCTTCCTTATATCCAATCTAAATCTATCCTCTTTCAGGTTAAAACCATTACCCTTGTGCTGTCACTATACACCCTTGCCAAAAGTCTTTCTCCATCTTTTTTGCTAAATCTCATTTACATACCGTAAAGCAGCAATAATGTCCTTACTTGGATATTCTGTCTTAGACTCCATCTACTGTTATTTACAGTATTACTTAAGACTTCCCCCCATTCCCACAGCCAGTCTCTATATGCACTGGAAGCACTGGTATACACTCCCCAGCGAGGAAGGAAGAAAGAGGGATCACGTCTGTATGCAGACAGGACATTATGCATTGTAAACCTTTACTGTAAATTAACAAATGTAATTACAGCTGTCTAAAACTAACACAAATTCTTTTTTTTGTCTCATTCATCCATCATTCTCTATTTTGAGTCTAGCAGCACTATTTTCAGCATTTCTAAATGTACAAATACTGCACATTGCGTTGCCTAATGGGTACCACTGAGTGCAGAAAGGGGACGATAGTTTTATCGAGGCAGAAATAGAATTGTTGGATAGAAGTGCTGTATAGTCAGAAATGTTTTAGCTGGGGAAAAAAAAGTGAATACTTCTAATAAATTCTTGTATTCTTTCATTACTTTCAAAACATCATCACATTCCTGTTACCGTGCTTTGGAACAGTTCGTTTCATTATTTTTTAAAAGACTGTAAGACAACAGACATTTTAACAAATATTTTTTCTTAAAAAGTTTTCTGAATACTATTAATATAGGCAAGCTTGCCTACACATCATAATTCCCTGGGAGAAAACAAAACTGAACAAAAGGCTGCTGTGAGACCTTGAGAGGACTGACCTAGAGTGTGCTGCAATGCTGTGAGCAATCGTGCTACTCAAGCTGTTCAAATTAGGCTCTTCCTGCTGTGACAGCAGTTCCAGGGTGCATGCATGACTAGACTTTCAGAATGAACGTTTTCCTTGTTTTAATGTGGACCATTTGGAAACAACCAGGACTTCAGTACGCATCGTAATTTCGCTATCCTACACACGACCAGGTGTGCCTGGAACAAGAGTGCACCTTTATCTATTATTTTCTATTAACTTTAACACTGTTTACAAGAACAAAGCAATATTAAGGAAACTTTCTGGACCTTCCATTAAGGTGAATAGCTCAGAAGTTGACCAGCTCACACCAGAGGAAAAATAAAGCATATTTTAATAGTCCCATCTAGTATCAGACAGCAATTTCTCACCTGTAATATTTAATGTATTGCACCTCAGTCCCAACTAAACAGTAATAAAATACAATACCTCAGATAGGGCCTAGACTGATTGCAATGGAAGCTAATTGTGAAATGGTGACATTATACAGGTTGGTTTGGTAGGACCATAATGTAACATACTGCGGTTGCATCTTAGAGCTGGAACAAAACTCTGACCTGAAGAGGACACAACAGGAACCGAAGCCTAATTCCCCTAAACATTTGGGTATCCAGCTCTGAAAGGAGGGGATATTGGGGCTGTGATTCAACTGGGCATATTGAAATTATTTTGGGAGTTCCTGCCCAGCTTCCACATATCACTGTAGAAAAGTATACACCTCTCTAGCTCTTGTGCCAAATGACAGTCCTACATGAGTGACTTTAATATCCCAGTTAATCTCAAATTTTAATACTCGTTTTTAAGCATTTAGTCACATTATTGATATGTTTCCCAATATTCTCAATTTTTTTAGTGAACCTGGCTCTTATGGTCTGCCTCTCTACTCCCGCCCTTCATAGTTTTTAGTCTGCATAGTAGCATGTCCCAGTTGTAAGGGTGGCCCGTGCTTCTTTTTAATTCTGCAATAACCTTCTCCTTCAAGCAATCTTCCCAAAATTTCTTACCAATCTCACTCAACTGCTGATTCTTTTTTTGGAGCAGTCAAAAATCCCAAGCGCATCCTTAATCTTCCCTCAAATACTAACTAAACGCATGATCTATAAATTTGTTAAACCATCCTCACACCAAACCTTTCCTCCTGAAACAAAAGTTTTGGCATTCAAACCCGAAACCTACTGTTTGATTTGGCACAAGGATGACATGATTAGCATAGCATTACAGGAGTTAGTTTTGTGCTTAAGTCCTTAGAGTAACTGCAGGCAGAAAAGCTGCAGTTGCCTGAACAGTCATGCTCCTGCTGATGCAATCCATTGGATCTATGATTTTCACCAGGCTGCTTCCCCAAACCCCAGCAAATATTTGCCTACCCTTTTAGCTGTAGTAATTTTTGTAACCAAAACTCAGTTAACTCTGTCACCATGAACTCAGTTCTGGTTGGAGACCGTCAGGTTCCCCAAAACTGAATGCGCTAGACAGCTGTGACTGTAGAAATAAAGAAAATGAAAGCTCTGCACAATCATTTTTCAAAGAACACCACCCATATTTTTGATGAATACACAGAAATTTGTATATTGATCAATAAAAAAAAATTACAAGTCTATTATCGTATCAGAGACACATGGCTGCCATAAACAAAATTGTAAATTGTACTTTGGATTTTGACTTATAGGTTAATCTCTGCTAACGATTGTCAAATATGTAATAGGTTACTCATTAAAAGGCGATCTTGTATCTCAGAATATCATCTCGACTCATTGACTTCTGCACACTAAGTGGAAATAGAAACATCCCAAGCTCACCCAGTACAGAAAAAAAAGTACCCGTCAGAAAACTGGCAAAGTTGAAACACCTCTAGTCTTGCCACGATTAATCGTCTTTAGAGAATTATCCGTCTTATTTTTTTCTAACTTTCAAAGGGGTTTTTCAAGGAAAAAAAACCACAAACGTGTATTTTCACAACGCAGTGGCGTTTCACACTACTACCGCACACATAAAAACCATCTCTGGATCCTTATCACTGTTGCTCCAGTGCGTCTGCAACATCAGGAATCTGGCAATACTCGAGAAGATCCCAGAGGCAGGCCTTGGGCTGGCGGCATGCCCTAAAGTCACTTCTGGCACCTCAGCTGAATGCATTAGCTCACTAAGCTGCAGTTTAGGTGCCCTTCAGTCCTGTGATGATGCTTTCTGCTCTACACAGACAGAAGAGCAGGTTACATATCCCTGTTGTTCACACATAAGAAATTAAGTCCACATAGCCTGTCACTTCAGGTATAAACAACCACCCTTTACCGACACCCCAGAGAGTTTACATTGCCTCACTGTGCAGGTCGAGTCTCACTGGGAAGTATCTTTCTCCAGGAACAACCCCACAAAGACAAACTTTTGCCTTTCTTCATAGAGACGTAAATCCGTCAGACTGGATTCTCAGCCTCTAGGAAACCTTTGTGTCTGCACAACCTCACAGCTATTCAAGGCTTGTTTCTGCTAACGACACACCTGCTTACCAGGCATTAGACAACGGACCGTAGACGAGTGAGACAACTTCAGGCCAAACCTAGAATCCATAAGCCCGTCAGAAAGCCTGCATGTGTATCTCTGATTCCGCAAAGAAGTTAACATGAACACACGATGAGATTTGCAAGGTATCCAGGCCAGGCTATCAATTGCTACAAAGGAATGCAAAAGCAGCAGGAGCACAGCAAAGGTCCGACTCACTAACTTTAGGGGAATATCAATTTCTTTTTTTTTTTTTTTTTTTAAAAACATTGAGAGTGGAAGCAACAATGACATTTTCTTGCTGATATCTACTTTTCAATCTTTAAAGCAGATTTCCAAATAGCGGTATTTCAAAAGTTCCCAGAACTAGACTCAAAAAGGGAAAGCCATGCAACACAGAGCTGAAATACAGTTTGTTACAAATGAAGTGTGAGAGATAAGAGAACATCCCCCTAGGGACTTATGCAGCTGTAGAGCGGCAACACCCATGAAAGTACAGTTTATGAATAGTCAGTCTACACCTTTGAAACTATAATTTTAATTTGCTTACTTCCAACAGCGGAAAATCCTGGGCAGGGCAGAGCAGTTGCAGGGTAAGTGAGCTATTCAGGTATTTGTATTAAAAAACAGTCTCCTAAAAACGCTGCAGTATTTAGTATAGCAACAAGATACTGCTATATACTCTCTTCTTTCCTAGAAAAGACAGAAATAACATCAGTTTGGGGTCCCTGTGAGTATGAAGTGCTTCCTTCAATTAATGTGCAAAATCAGTTCTTTGAACTTCCCAAGTTTGTTGTAACAGAGGAGTCTACTACATAAGAAGCAGTGTGAGCATGAAATCATGAAACCAGGCACTCTAGGTGGCAATATCACAATACTCTTTACACAAACAACTGCACTAATGAAAACTAAACAATAGCCTTCATTATTTACAAACAGCCTGGCTAAACAGTGCTTTCTGGCGTCTTCCTAATCATAACAATAATACCTATTATTTCCTATGGATATGAATGAAATTTCACTTTCCTTTTACTGATTAATATATTTAACAGAATGCAGTAGTACTCAATATGAAAACCATCACCACAAAACAGACTTGGAAGAACCTATAAAAAAAAAAAATTGTTAAAAAATTGGCAAAAGCAACCCAGGAAACACGCAGCAATTCTCTGCATGACTTTTTAATGAAATAACAACAACTACATAGCCAAAGCCACAAAAGATGTGTTTGGAAAATAAGAAACCTGACTAAAACCTGACTTTAGAAGAGATGTTGAGAGCATTCTCTTGAAAGATAAGAAATCTGTAGAGACTTTGACTTCAAAGGAAAGGTTGAGGGCATCCTAGGAGGGCACGCTTGTGATTTGCATTAAAAGCCAGCATGTTCCCTATTACGTTGTTGTTATGTATGCTGTTGGGATGCTGTCACAAATCAGAGCAGAAAGGATGTAACTAATACAATGGCAAGGGATTAAATTTTTAAACAACGGATTTTCGTTATTTCATATCATTATTATTTACCAATCTCATTGCCACATCTTTAAGACCTCAATGATAAGGAAAAAAGCCCTTAAAGGTCCCTTCCAAACTATTCTGCGACTCTATGAAATATCACTAAGTATATTAATGTTCATAACTGTATTTAGAGTCACATTCTTAATAACCTTTAATTCAACAGGCATAAACACCACAGATTCATTCTATACGGCGATAGTTAGGGTGAATTTGAGGGTTCTCAAAGTCCTGCTTGGGAGGAGCAGCACTGTGTAAACGGAAAGTGGGCTTTTAACAGCTCATATGACTGGTTAATGAGTGACATGACAATAAGTCTGCTGTTTGTAAAACCTTTAAAAGTGTAACTTCCCGGTATCTAGTATGGAGCGCACAGTGTTTAACGACACAGCGAAGTCAGAGACAAGGAAGAGATACAACAAAAGGTTTTTAAGGTAATAAAAGTCCTATTGAAATAGAAAAATATAAAACAGTATGAAGTGGGCAGAGTTTTAGACTTCAACTGCACAATGGATTCTTAGATTCTTGTGATTATTCTCTAGGGGCCTCAACAATGCATACAATTTGTATGAACAGGAAGAACAGTTAGAACTCTCACCGTAAGTTACTGAAAGAGAAGCCTGACAGAGCTACACCAACAAAAGCAACTCGGGGGTTACTTGCATTGCTCTGGCATAACCCCTCTTCCTCAAAACAGCAACTTCCTTTGTTCATGTGGTAAGTATCACCAAAAAGAAGTGTTTCTCTGTAAACAGAACTTTGAAAAAAGGACTTTGCAATGATTAAAATCCAAAACATTTTAAAAAGGTGAAACAAGACTGTGTCTTGATTTTCAACTAGATTGGAACTAGAGTTTCCATATATCACTTTAAAGCTCTTATGTAGTCAAGAAAATAAACAGCCAGGTTTCCCATACATCCCAGCTGTCTTGGGATGCGTCTAAACTGTTGAGCAGGTTGATCGCTGCTCTTGACAAACTTTGCAGGTCTGCTCTCCTCATTGTTCAGCTGCCCCCTCTAGAACGGCCTTCCTGTTCCTGCGCCTTCATCTTCTTTCACCAAGGAGTGGGGTGTTACGCTTCTGGGCCTGTCCCGAGGTACATTCGGATGCAGCCAGAGCACGCTTCTACAGTCAGACTACTGGAATATGGTCCCAGGTTTCCCCACTGTCACGGCATCCGCTCAGAAACTCAAGATTCTGCCCTTTAGAGATTACTAGGCCAAACTATGTAGCTGGACAGATTCAGAAAAATGAGGTAATTTAACTAGAAGTTCCTAGTCCTATTACTATTTTAATTATGCATAACGGCTAAGTCACACTTCCCTACACTAATGCATCAATTTAGTATAGCTATGTCAGAGAGGCAGATTTTAAAGCATTAAAGCATAACTAATTTGGTCCTGCAATGTCACAGTTCACGAATCATTAACAGAATCACAGAACAGCTGAGGTTGGAAGGGACCTCTGGAAGTTATGCTCTGATGCTTTTTGAGGGTACTTTGGTGCTGTCTCTGGCTCACTCACAGATCTGTCACAGTAGACTCCACAACCTCTCTGCCCAAGGTGTGCCAGTGCTCGGTCATCCTCACAGTAAAAAGGTATTTTCTGCTGTTCAGAAGGAACCTCCTGTGCTCCAGTTTGTGTCCATTGCCTTTGGTCCTGGCACTGGGCACCACAGAAAAAAGCCTGGCCCAATAGAGAAAGTCTGAGATAGAACCTTATAACAAAGTTTCTTTCCAGGAAAAGAACTTCTAAAACCCTGGATTTTTAGTTTTGGTCACCTTATATTTTAAACAATTAAATGCCATTTAGTAGTCAGAATACGAAATGATTGTATATCTAGAACCATCTTCTAATGTTGAATGCAGATATTAAACAGGTCAATTCAATCAAGTTTACAGACTTTGATTGTCTAGCGATCTCTTCTTGATATCACACACCAACAAGAATTACTATTCAACACGCAGATGATGATACAGTCTCTACTTTCAAACTGAACCCTTTACATTTTTCTCAATAGCTTTTCTGAATGGCATTGCAAAGTTGATGGCACTCCTTTCCAATCCTGTGAAGGAGAATATTTAAAATGAGTAGTTATCTTTTATGCCTCAAAGATGGGTGGATAAAGTTCAGGGAAGATATAAGTGGGTTTACGTTAAGTTCAAAGGCACCAAGTTGAAACAGCAAGAGATCAAGTGATGTGAATGGGGTCACAAATTTTGGCAAAGGAAGAAACCGGAACTCTATCTTCTGAGTTCTGATCTGGAGCCTTCTGAACGTAAGCTATGAGTCTGCTGATTTTACCAACCATTTACACACACCAAGGCAATGTACACAAAAGTACAGGGAGTTAACAATGCAGATAATGTGGCTTCTGTCAGAAACATATTAAGACTTTCCTAAGTTATGATTGCATTGCAGTAACACTTTTTTTTTTTTTTGAGGAGGGAAGGTAGTAGGTAAATAAAATTCTTCTATGAAATACTTTAAAAAATGCACTTCTGGAGCAGTTTCTAAAATTATTTCATAGACTACAGTTCTGCAGCGATGTGAACCACAAAGCCAATATAAGAAGCGGTAAGGCTAATTCAGCATTGTGAACAAGGTACGTATGACTTAGCATTTCACTTGAAAAACCCTGACATGGATCATATACTTCTCTTACAAAAGACTGCAATGACTAAGCAAACGGCAGCATGCTGGCAAGACGGTCTCTGCTACAGCTAGCCTGATTTATCATGTTACTCTAATTACCTTGACTTAGTCATTGTTAGGATCACTGTTCTGTCATGGAGACTTCAGGCAGCCTCAAGCTTGGCAGACTTTAATATGCCAGTACTAACTCCATACCTAATTAAACTTCCAAGTCCAACACTTTTTTAAAACATTTGCAGTGAAGCGTAACATCAGTGGCTACACACCGGGAATACGTAATGCTAGGGATTCTCACTATATAGTATACCATTAATAAAGAGAATCGAAATACTTGTTCAGATCTTCACTGGGATTCAAAGCAAGTTTCTCTATACAGATGACTGGCAGACTAGATGACTCGGAGGGTTATTTAAAATCCAGAGAAAGTTCTGTGGTACCCAGTGCCTGATGTCCTTGGATATTGTACAGGAAATCTGAATGCTCAGCATGCCTCATATCACATGAGCTTGTTACTGTAAGATTCCTTACGCAGTATCACATAAAAACTCTTTCCTTCTCCTGCCAAGTCTAAGAGGTAATGTTTAAAATGATGGATTATAAGCAGGAAGTTTGCCTGTGCGGAGAGCCGGAGTTAAGCCTGTATTAAAGTCTCACTGAAGTCCTGCTGGTATCTTGAAGAAAAAGTCACTATCAGTTTCATGCTTCTGTGCTTAAATTCTCACTCTAATTTCACCAGCATGTATCAGAATGAAGCTGAGAGAAAGATTGAACATTTGGGTCCAGATCTATCTCTCAGTTAAGACTATCTTCTCAAACAAATATATATGCATATTAATACTTACATGTATATTTTACCTTTGCAACTAACAGAGGAATCATAAATGAAAGAAGTGGAATCAAGTAAAGGCAAGATGGAAGAAAAACAAAGAATAAACAGACCAAGTAAAAAAACAAGGCGCACAGAGGTATCTTTAGGATAACAGAAAGAGAAATTGCATAGGAGTAGGAAAAAAAATAAATAAATCCATGGACAATGCTGCATCAATCAGAGTTCTACTTCAGAGGTTTCAGTAACCTCATTTCATAGTGTTTCCCTCACAGTTGATGTGCCTTGAAGAACAGGTAAAGGTATTTTCCTCATTTGTACCAAGATAGTACCAATAACTGACTACAGTGATTCTGAAAATGAAGGTGGAAAAAAATCATTAAAAACTTGCATATATGTGTATACAAATACATGCAAGCACCTCGCTCCAGAGACATGATGACCATGGACCTAAAACTTACCCAGAGAATTACACGCTGCAAACACCGTGCAATATATAATCTTACATCAATAAATCCATTTCAGAGTTTTGTTCCCTCCTCGTAGTAATTTCAGGAAGTGTACTCCCCCAAAACTTATCCTGCTCACCCTGACCAAAATCCTTAGGTTGAACCCAGTAAAATTTCTAAACCAACATATGTGTTCCTCCTAATAACTGCCATGAACTTCATACAGCTAAATAGGCTCTTTGGAGCAAGATGTGCAGGTACTCGTCCAAAGAGCTATGCCAACTGAAGATTTTCAACATAAATTAAGATAGTAATTCTGTTGCTGTGATAGGCTAGGGATGCAAGAGAGGTAGTCTATCAGGTAAACTATACGTTAATGCTTGCAAGTTAGAAAATCGAAGTATTTGCTACTACCTTTGCAAAATTTCCTGTATCTGATGAGGTATATTCAGGTACAGAAGCAGAAACTGAAACCACGGCAGGAACTTATAATTGAGAAGATATTTTTGTTCCCATACAACTTCTTCCTGCAAAACCCTTGGATTCTTGCTTGGCACATAAGTGTTTTCAGTATATTATATAGCAGCTAATTCTGAAGTCTTTGTGGAGGTTCATCCATTTTTCAACAGAAATTTGTAGATATATTGCATAACTCTCTCTCTGAAACATCAATAAATGCTTTTTTTACATCAGTCTGAACGAAACCATCACTAAAATCACATTTGGGAAGCTCTTTGCCAATAAGCCTACTCTTTTAAAAGCTATTAGGTAGTCACATCAGTGGACAGTCAACATTTCTTTTCGCCTAGCTGCATTACAGTGGAATCACTCATAGGAATGTGTCACGTCCTTCCCTTCTAATGGAAGATTAGAGTATTATGGAAAATAAAGAAAGTAATACTTGATCTGACAGGCATTACACAGAACAATCCAAGAAAGGACAAAGCATCAATACAACCATGATTGGTAAATGAGGTTAATCATCAACCACACTATGGCACAAGCATCAATCAGGTATTGCAAACACTACCTCAGAGATGAAAATCAGTCCAGCCAGAATAAGAAATTGCACAAAATTAATTGACTGACTTGGAAATGGAGAACTGAAGAGAGCAACAGTCATTACTCCACCTCTACCTTGTTGACACACAAGGCCTTAAATAAATGACTCGGTTTTGTTTAACCTTTAACCTGATTAGAATCCATGAGTATATGAAATGTTAGCTAGAATGAGTGATTCCGCTTTACTGAGCAGGTTTTTGTCTAGGTGGTTTGTTTTGGTTGCTTGGTTCTTGGGTTTGTTCTGGGGGGGGGTGGTAATTTGCTTGGGTTGGGTTTTGTTGATGGTTTTTTGTTTGGTTGTACCTTTTCTGATTTTTTTTTTTTTGTTTGGTTGGTTTTTGGTCAGTATATGAAGAGCAGGATACCAGTACAGTTCCTCCTCTACAGGTCCCTTCCAACCGCTACCATTCTGTGATTTTCAGGGCTAATCTGTATTGCTGCAGGCCCCAACTGACCTCAGACTTGATCAGGTAAATATAACCTCTCAAACCCAAGGGATTAGACTACAACAAGGATGTCAGATCATTAACTGTAGCTACCCATCTCATATAACCGGTATACAAATTCATTATTTTTCTAGCATATTACTTGATATTGCAACACTAAGTAACACTGGCTTTTAGCATTCAGGTTTTTTTAATAGTAAGACTATTTATCAAAACCTTACTCTATTAGGATGCTGCAATTTTGGAAAAGGAAGTTAGAATTATTTTTCAGCAAGGTTCACCTACTTACACTTTACTTCCATTGTTCCTGCCTCAGCAATGTTCTAGGTATAAAGCATTTCCCCAATGAGTTTTGCTTATGTGCTTATCTTCCTTGTTTCAGTGTGTAGATTTTTATTCTGTTTCCTTTCATAGTATAAACTATCATGATATCAGATGCAACGGAACGCAATTTATGTTGGTAACGCCATCAGCCAAATGGTGGTGGTGCTATACATTGCATACAGACAAGAAAAAAAAATAAAAATATGGCTTTTTCATCTTTCTTATCAATCCTATCCTCTCTCTGTAGTCAGACCAGTTGCTCCCTCTTGCTTAAGTATGCCTTTGAAAAGTAGTTGTCTGTTTAAAAACATCTTGGCTCTGCTGAGTGGAATGTTTTCCTGAAGAGTAAATCACATCACCTGCAGCACCAAGAAACTGAGTGTGTTGTCTTCTGAGCCAAAGTAAATTTCCTGGATAGCGGCACATTCTGGCAACTATAGGAAATTATCAAGAACCATCCTCTGAGGACTATGCTTGGCAGATGATTACTGAAAGGACATAAGAACTAACATAAATGTAGTCTTGCTGAATGGTGTTGCCTAAGCCTGCAGGAAGAGAAAAATATTGTACAGTTCCTCTCTACAATATGCACAGTAAATACACAATATAAATTTGACAAAATTTCGACAGGCCTTTATGGTCACTACGTTGGGGGTTTTTTTCCCCCCATCAGAGCTACAGCAGAAGTGAAAAGCTTTAACATCCTTCTTGTGAAACAACTGTGATGCTATTGTCAGTCCACAGCTGGAAGTGACAAATCCTCTGTACTAGACAAAGCCCACAGGTTTTCAGCGCCATAATGAAACCTTCTCCTTTCCATTACATGGCTATCCAAAGACCTCTTAGATTGGATAGATGCCATACTGCAATGAACACGCACACACACACATATATATATTCTTGTCCCTTCACACTGTTGTGAAATTTGCTTAGAACTATAATGAAACTACACGGTAGCATTTTGAAGCCAGTATCAGAGTGCAACACAAACGTCTATAAATGAGAACAGCTGCTGAGGATGTTTACAGATGTTCAGAGGGTTTTCACTGGAAAAATGTTAATTCATTTTAAACAAAGCATTTTTTGATAACAGACTAATGTATTAAAATTTCCTTTGAAACTGAGATTGAGTGGAAATTTATCTGTCAGAGGGCAAACTGAGCACAGATTTTCATTCACACTTATACCTACAGCCTGGGACCAGTGGGTTTACAGTCTTTTTTACCTCTGTGGAAAGAAGTCTTAAAAATTCCAGCCCAAGAGTCATCGTCTGTTTTCATACAAAGTCCTTTTTAAAACCCCACATTAGATGAACAATGTTAATACATCATTTGATCAACATAAGCTATAACCACACATTATACATCAGAAGCCACAGGTAACAGAAATTAAATCTCGTGTACATTTACAACGCAACTTAAAAGCATTTCAGAAACTCCTGTCTACAGTTCACAGCTGCAGTTCACTGGACAACCACCACACGAATCATCACACTCCCACACTGTTTCACAGATGCCTTAAGGTTTGCGTGATAATTCACACCTAATTATCATTTGAAGTCAAGTTTTTGAGGGTTATTTCTTATCAACACAGTGCGTCATGGATTGCAATAGAATCTCTGAGTCACTATCAGTGTCATGTCCTTACACGTCACACATTGTAGAGACACTGCTTCATTATCTGCTTTGCCAACTTGACCTGACTTATTCAAGCACCTCTTGCCTCTGTCCTATCTGCTCTGGCAAAAAAAAAAAAAAAAAAAA
>VWZK01008083.1:356680-371145 GCA_013396935.1 Baryphthengus martii
AAAAGAAAAAAAAAAAAAGTGATTCTTTTTTGAATGGCTAAGACAAGACTTAAGATCTGGCCACAGCTCTAAGTCTCCTGCTGTGAGGATACACCCTCTTTTACGGCTTAAGCAAACAGAAGGAGGTACCTACAGCTGTCTCACACCATTTCACATCTGTGACAGGAACATATTTGGCAATAGTTTTACAGTATTATGGCAGAACCCCGTGAAGTCTTTATGATAACAATACATCCTGTGCCTAAGTTAACACACATTATATATATATATCTCTTTGTATTATACTTTTGTTTTGCTGTGACTTGTAAGCACAAAACTGAGTTATTTGGCTCCTTACATTTTAGATGTATTGTGTGCAGCACAATAATAAGAACATTGCAACTTTTTTCTTTCATTGCTGGTTCTTGATTATACCAGAAACACATATCAGTTGGTTCCAAACTGAATGCAGGTTAGGCTGAAAGCATTTCTAGAATCACCGATGTTAAAGCTCTTATTCTAATGTTGGTAATTGTGTACCATTTTCCTGGGTCAAAAAAAATAGACAGGATTCTAAACTCCTTTCTAAAGAAGCTCAAGCTCATCTTTTCCTCTCCAAATGCTCAAAAACGCAAGTCATACCATACTGTGGGACGAAGTATTTCATGATGTATCTGTTGAGATCTTGTACTTGTGTATTTGCATGCTCACTGATCATCAGAAAACACTTCTCCCTTGATATTTTTAATGAAACTGAAAGACATCCCTGGTATTCTATAATACGGTGATGATGAGAAGGGAAGGTAGTGTTGTTCTGGGAAGCAGAGATAGGTTTTCAGCAACCCATTAGTCAGAGGAGGAATTTGATCCAGGCAAGACAGCAAGGTGTGACACCATCTGTTAATCACTGTGGTTGTCAACGATAATGACATTTAGTCATTCCTACATATTTCTTCTGTTTTGTTAGGACAACCCTAATATTTTGTATTTAAGTAGTCAAAATATTGCTCATTTCATTGGGCTGCATGTATTTATGTTTGGTTCAGTGATCAAAACAAACCAATTATTTGTACAGACATAAAGATGTTCAAACTGTTGAAACTAGGCTGTCACATGGATACAATAAAGCAATTATTGCCAACCTCATCATGAATATGGGCAAGACGCTTCATAAAATCTTTGATCGTTTGTCCTGACTTCTCAACAAACTCTCTATGCATACGTCCTGTTGTATGATGGACATTTATCACTCACATGGCTCCTTACTTTCTGGTTCTTGGTCATTTCTATCGCTCTATCCTATGGCACTTGTTTTTCAATAGGTGGCAGAAGCTCTCTCTCCTGACTGCCACCCTTGTTCTTATTTACTACCTCTTTGTATCAAAAATATATATAGGTCACTTTACTCCAAAAATCCAAATGGTTGCCAGAACAGCAGCACTCCTCTATCTAGCTCTACCGCAGGATAACCTGCCTCTAAGAGCAGACACATGGTTCCAGTGGGACAGTACCACCTGTTTCTCTGACTAACACAGCAATCAACTTTAACTCTTACCACAGAATCATAGATCACTTCTTGGTAATTGTTCCATTTAACTTCTGGCAGAAATAAGCAACACAGAGTTGGGATGCAGCCAATTGGTTTCCCAATGTGAACAAGGCTGGAGAGGAATCTGGGGAAATGCTCTTGAACCTTATTTTTAGCAAAGAGACAAGAGAGATTTACCACAGAAAGCAGAAAGACCACTGGAGCAGAAAGACAACCCCAGTCCTAAATCTCCGTGTGAGTTTTTACCACTAGATGGTGCTTTCAAAAAGAATTAACAACAAAAGGCCAAATACCAGCCAAGGTCAACATGCCAGTAAAGAGGAAAAAAGTACAACAAATGAAACGGGAAGTATATCCTGTATGCCATTAAACTACCAATCTTCAATTTCTGCTACGATTAGGCCACACCGTAGTTCTGTGACAGAGAAAAAAGTCTTAACACACACACACACTGTCATCACGTAGGGACTTGGCCAACACCAGTGCATTAGTAAATATTCCCAGCTCTTAATTGCTTCCAACAAACCATACTGGGGCATGGAGGGAAGAAAATAAACTAGTGCAGCCTCTGGGCAAGCAGATGTCATTCTGAGAACATAGATGTACTGCACTGAAAGCGAGCTAAAGCCATCTCACTTACCACCTGTCATATTCCCTCCAAGTGTAACACTGGATCACTGGGCTCAGTGGTCTGGGAACAGAGGAAAAATTTGGTGTTTGTCCTTGTGAACAGACATAAATGAAGAGAGCTTCGCTGGTTATTACCATCATTTAGGACCTCATCACACAAACAGTACAAAAAGCTTGGCAACTGCACTTGAATAATGTTGCACTGTTTTAAAACCACATTCAATACTCCTGCACAGACACACAACTCGAGTCGGAAGCTTCAAGTCATATTGTTTTGCCTTGTGCTTTAACCAGGTAATGAATAGAACGTGGCCCAGGAAAAACACAGATATTTTAATTTCAGCCTTTGCACTGTCTTATTGTTTGTTTAAGCCTGTCCAACTGAGACTCCTTGCACTGTACGCCCCTGGTTGCATTCCATTTGAAACAAAGGCATATTTCAGGGAAGTACCTCTCACAAAGAGGTATTGATGAACCAGAAATCAGAGTCTGGACAAATGACCATTTTTCTGTAAACACAGCTCTATTGTTTCTGCTTTTCTTCTCCCAGGGAATAAATATTTCATTATTCAAAGCAGTGGCTGAAAAGCAAACGACAACTCCTCCTTCTACCAATAATCTTCCTCCACTAGACAAATGCAACTCAACAGTTTCCATGACTCCTCTCTTGCAACATTTGTATTATTTTTTTTTTTACTCTTGTCCTCAAATAAATTCTTGTCCAGTTTTTTTTTTTAAAAAAATCAAAGTTCCCTGTTCCTCTATGACTTAGACCCATGAAAGGCCAAGCTTAAGATGTATACAGTGATTTCTGTGACCATTTGCCCACCACACAGTAGCTCCAGTTTGCTCTTTGCATCATCTATACCTAGCTTTTGATCATGCCTTGCTACTACCAATGCCTTCACTTCCACCTTGTCTCTTCCTCTTTTTTTATTCTATTCCATCCTCAAACTGCCTCCTCAGCAATTAACTCCTTCAAGAGTGCTTTGTCAGCTATTTGACAGGTACAAAATAAATCAAAACAGAGGAACCACTTCTGTCTTCCCTCCAGCCTTTGTAGATTTTAAGATCTGATCTGAGTGAAGAACACTGGATTTAAATTCAGTCTCCAAACACTGTCATTCCTAGAATCATCATTTCTGTTCCACATAAACCCCTCTGCACCCAAATTTACAAAACAGGCCCAAGATTTGAGTAGGTGTGGAGGAACATTTGCATGCTATCTCCCAAAATCCACACTTGGGCAAAGAGGGAAAGAATGCAGAAGAATAGCTTCTCTAACCTCTTGAGATACAGCACAAGGTTGGGGGGAGATCTTATCGCTGTTTTCAGCTATCTATGAGATGGTACAAAGAAGGAGCTAGGCTCTTTTTGGAAGGGCACAGTCACAATATGCAAGGTAACAGACACAAAGGCCGACACAAGAAAATCTGATTAGATACCTGGGGAAAAAACCAAACCAAACAACATTACCATGATTAATAGGATAATGGGACAAATGAAAGTGTAACAGGTCACCACTCCAAAATTCTTGATCCTCTTGCATATATTTAATACTGTCTTGGAATGAAACTAAGATTTAATTTCCCTTAGCAAAATGCTCAATATATTATTCAAGGTTCCCAAGAGAGCTTTAATATAAACAGTGAGAGACAATAGCTTCAACTAAATGACTGAATGTTTAGTAAAGGACAAGGTCCTGTAGAAGAAGAGCGTTCATATGAGGAGGAAAACATAGGAAATCTATCATTTTACGAGAGCATCAATACAGGACTGCAGAGGAGCTAAAAGAGTTCTGTACTGAGAAAAAGAGCGGCTGCTCTTCCCTCTATCACAAGGTAGGGCCAACCTGTCTCTGTCAGCAATTATCTATCCCTGATACTATTCCTGTCCAATTTTGGTTTCCGTGGTAGTTCATAAGCACAGATGGGATTACATAATAATCGACCATTTCTAAGCAGAGATGTCAGTGTTGGTAGAAAATAAATTCTTCTCGTTTCATTTTAAGGAAAACAAAATAGAACTTGAGATTTCCTGGATCTAGACCTTAAAGGACTTCAAATTCAAAATGTAAGCCTTCACTACATTCAAATTAATACATCTGGTTCATCTCAACTCTCTAAGCGAGCAACAGAAAAATCTATGCTTGTGACTTCTTTAGACTAAAAAGGAGAAGCTATAAACTGCATTGCTCTAATCGGTTTACCAAAAACGTAACAACAATGTTTAACTGTAAAGTTATAGGAAAGGAACTGCAGTTTCAAGAAAACCATAAGTATTAAATGGTGTAGGAGATGTAGAGTCATGCTTACCAAATTGAGTAATGAAATTCTCCACAGGTCATAGATACAAGCTAAATAGTTCTACATCCAATTACATTTGAAAGTGTATTAATGGAAAGACAATGCAAAGAAAATAAACTGAGATGATTAACACAAGACAAATCTCCCATCCAGGAGGAGAAAGGAAGAAAAGACACCTGGAAAATAAAAGCAGACAACACGCTGCTTTGAAAAGGAGGGCTAGTACATTTCAATAATGCAAAATAATTGTTATTTTCTGCAATTGTTTAGAACTGATTTTCTAGAGTTAGTTTATATAGCAAATCAGCATCAGTGATACATATATTCAAGTTATTTAAAAATAACTTCCTTTTTTTTATGTAATATGCTTAATACAGCCTTTTGACATTATGCTGTTCAGAATTACATTGAAACTATTAAATGTACGAAAAAAGTTCAAAGGTTAGTGCATGGGATATTAAAAAACCATGAACAAATATACACACGATTACTCATTTGAGACCTTTAGCCTGAAAGAAAAAATGGTAAGTATGCCATCAGTGGGGGAAAAACAACCCGAAAGATTTCTAATATCTATAGACATATTAGGTATATTGTTAAAAATTTCAATTCTCTTCATAGCTTGTTGGAGTTCTAACTTGTTAAGACTATTCTTTTCTCCAGTGCTAAGAGAAATGGAAATAGATTCTTGATCTTCTTAGAAGTTTACTTCCCATCCTTTTTCTGGTATTTAATTCACCTCCTAAATATAAGGGAAGAAGACTACACCGAAAACTAAATTAGTGACAGCAGCTTGGAGAGAAAAGGACTTTCAGTTTGTTCTCTGTTCCAAAGCAGATCCCCCACCCTAAATGAATCATACTATACATTCAGGCCTATAAGCTTTCTGGTTGCTTCAAACCCAGAGACAGCAAAAAAATAGGTAGAAGAAGAACAGGGAAAAAACCCTAACATTTTAGCAAATGGTACCAGACACTCTTGAAAACAGCTAAAGCAGTACAGAATTAATCTTTGAATAATTACACACTGTATTTGTATGAAATGTTAAAGCTACTTGTACAGAAGGAACAATGTAAAATTGGACACCAAGTGTTCCAAGAGGGGTAGCTATAAAACCAAGAGACAGCCTTGGTTTTGAATGGCTGTGGTGTCTAAACCAGATTTTGATGGTGCAATTGCAGAGTGGGGATGCATTTCCTAAACGTGCGCGGAACAAACGACACTCACTATGATGCCCGGAGCACAAACACATTACGAAAAAAGAGGGACTGATATTTGGTGCAAGATGAAAAAAAAGGCTTCCGCAGCATTTGAAAGTAAGCTTGGCAGAATGCTTATTAGCAGGGCTGCTTTAAAACAAGGAAGATGGCAAATAGTTCATAAGATGTATCAGAATACACAAAGAGGAAATAGGGACAAAGAAACTCTGTGAAGATGCCTATTACTGTAGAAACTGAAGAACAAAAAAAGCATAACTTTGCCTATTACTGTAGAAACTGAAGAACAAAAAAAGCATAACTTTGTGGAAAGACTGCTTCTCTAAATGAAACACAAAGATGTCCTCTGTTAAAATGGTGGTGATTTTAGCATGACATTCTAAGAGTATCTCATCACGACATTCTAAGAGTATATCATCACATTTGCAGAATGAAAACCACAAATATACAAGTGAGGCATTTGTTTGGAGTACGTGGCATGGGGTTGGACTAGATGACCTCTGAAGGTCGCTTCCAACCCAGACAATTCTATGATTCTATGATGTGGTGGTGTCTATCCAAACATTGGGAAACAACTTCTTGGTATGTGGTAGGTACGTAAACTGATCTTGGCATGTTTCCCATCACACTGAACACAAGAGTTATAACAAGATTAACAGGCATTGCCAGTGAAGGCCCACAGCTGTTGCAAGGAATTTGCTACCTGAAGTTCCTGGCTTACCAAAGTACTGCGGAGCCGCTGAGATATGCTCACGGCAGCTGAAACAGCATATTGTCTCAGTGCTCTTGCTGCAGTGGCAATACACCATTACTTGAGCAGTTTTGACTAATCGTATTGTCGGGTTATTTTGTTTCACATGAGTTGCTGGGAATCACTGTCCTCCACCTTTCCTAGTTATGTACACAAGCAAGACAGTGTATTTATATTAAACAGTCACCTGGCAATGGAACTTAACTCGGGATCTTTGCCCTGTACCCCTCACAAATGTCCTAAAAAGAAGGCTAAAGAGGCCTGTTTTGGGGTTGTTATTTTCCTCTTTTTTCTTTCAGGTCTTAGAAGTCTCTAATCAGCAATTTAGGATGGAGAGGGACCTCCTGGGTTGAGCATATTATCCTGCTATTGCAGGAACTCAGCCCTACAATGACTGTCATAGATTTAAGCTCATTTTAAAAGTACAGTACTGGTATGACAAATGGAAAGAAAAGGTACAAAAGGTTACGATCATCCTTGGTTTACCGAGCCTATAGAAGTGCATCTAGAGCACCATCTGAGGAGACAGACAATGTGTTCAAATATCTGAGGAACGAAGGAGAGGAATCCCTTTCTGCACACTCTGATGCTGTTCAGCAAACTCTTTCAGATTACAGTTTAGTGTCTTCTTTGATTACAGAGACATAACAACACTGAGCCAAATATGGCCTGTTCATCTTACCTCAACTCTGACAACACAAAAAGAAAAAAGAAAACTGCCACTTGCATGAGAGAAGAAATGTGAAACTCCATTTAAAGAAGATGAATAACTATTTGTTTTGTCACGCTTTTGCCACTCTACAATTAAGGCTATGAATACTCTCTTAATAACCATTCATAAACCAGAAATATGAACACACACACACACAATCCCACACCCCTGTCAATTATCCCAGTATCAAAAGGCCAGCTAGATCTCCATTCAATTAACTACTTCCTTGAGTCCATATTGAGGTTCTACATGTTAGCTCTATTTATTACCCTTGCCTTTCAGATGAGGTAAGGAGAATAAACGAGACAAACAGAGTTTTTCAAGTCTGGTTATTTTTTTTTTAGTAGGCGTGGTAGGATAGTGCTCTTATGGAAGAGAAATGTTGCAAGAACCAATTATAATGAAATACTGCTGGAGGAATGTTTGGTTTGTTACAACCACCCCCTTACCGCCTTTTTTCTTTCTCCTTTCTTTCTGCTCCAACAGCAACATGTTTTACTAGAGTATCCAAGTGCTATTCTTTACTTTATTTACCACTACAAACCTTTTCTGCTTATACAGGAAAAGTACACAAACCACAGCTTACTATCATGTACGATTTAAGTTATATCTGCAAGCCTAATCAGCGCTTCCTAAAGTCACTTATCAAGGAAACGTAAAACCGAAGTACATTCAGGCATCTTGTTGGATTGATTTACTCTCTCTGCAGTCAGATTTTGAGCTCGGTCATTTGTTACAGTATGTAGATAATACGGACCAGAAGAATGTCAGTTGGTTCTGAAAAAGCAGCTTGCATTGGTTAGGTATAAAACAAGTATTAGCTCCAAGTTTTGCAGTCAGATTTTGAGCTCGGTCATTTGTTACAGTATGTAGATAATACGGACCAGAAGAATGTCAGTTGGTTCTGAAAAAGCAGCTTGCATTGGTTAGGTATAAAACAAGTATTAGCTCCAAGTTTTGCAGTCAGATTTTGAGCTCGGTCATTTGTTACAGTATGTAGATAATACGGACCAGAAGAATGTCAGTTGGTTCTGAAAAAGCAGCTTGCATTGGTTAGGTATAAAACAAGTATTAGCTCCAAGTTTTGCCAAGTATTTAAAAGATCTTTTTTCCTTCTAAAAGGAGACTTCATTGTAGTAACATTTTGGAATTATTTCTTCATGTCTAACAAACTAATCAAATTAAGCCAACCTCATCAGGTAATCAACTTTGAATACCTTTTGATACTTTAAATTGAAAAAAGACTATCTCCAATATTTATTACATGTTCTCTTCCTCATGTTTAAAGAGATAAAATTGTAGCCCTTACCTTCTTTAAAGAGGGATAAGGGTGGCTAAAATAGGACTAATTATACATAGTTAAGAAACATCATATTAGTTTTTAAATAGAAAAATATTTTTAATTGTAACTAAATGTACAATCTTTTAAATCAAGTTAAATCCACACAGATCGTTTGTGAATTTATATCAATCAGCTTGATCAGAGATGTAACAATCATCTGGCATTTGAACCTTCGCTGAATGATACCAACGGCTTTTCAATTTTGACCTCTAATTTCAACTCCCAAAGAATTAAAGAAAAAATCATAACTGAAAAGTATATGGGTAGAAACAATAATAAACAAAACCCCACACATGCTTTTCATCTGCAAATTAATGACTTTTCTTTCAAAAACTGAATTTAAACCACTTTGCCAAACTGTGAACATAATCTTCCCTCTCGCTATTTCTACACTTCTTTTTAAAAGCATGATGAGGAAGTAATTATTACACAATTAAGGAGTGACAGAGCGTGCAACGTAAGAAGAGCAGTATTAGAACATGACAATGGAACAGAGAGCTGCACAGGTTTTTTAGTGCATCACAGCTAAGTGTAGAACAAACAACTGAACAAAAAGTCACCAGAACAGGTAACAAACAAAACCCTACTTAGTCAAGAAATATCTACACTACATCTAGCGCTTCTTCCTTGCTCATTACATTTCAACCCAACACCTACACTTGAAAATGCTCAGTCATAAACAGAGTTTAATTTTCCAGAACCAAATTTTGTAAAAATACACTCACTTCCATTTACTAACAGAACAAAACCAAACAGTCTCAAGATTTTCTAACTACAATTTCATACTGAGAACTCTCTTTAAATCACCACAAAACTAACAAAAAAAAGAATTTAATTCATGAGTTTTTGCACTGTAGCTGAGAGTTCTCAACACAAAAAGTACCAACGGGGTGAACAAAGTCCCTCTGCATCGCTATTCAGTTTCTGACAGCGAGGGGAAAAAAAAAACAACAAACTTCAGAAACAGCATAGCCACTTGCTCTAATTGATTCCCCTATTACTTACCTAGGATATTCAGTTATTGTATTTGGACAGTTACACGGCAAGCCCTGGCATTAGTAACTTTACAGACTTCTTACTTCTGAAGCTGCTTACTCACTTCATGCACTTGCTGAAACAACCTGGACTCCTCAATTTCCTGCAGTAATAACAAAAATTAAGGACAGCTGCTTTGCTAGAAGTGGTTCCTTTCATCTCTTTAATCTGCTTTGCTACTTGCTGCAGTTAGTGTCACCTGGTTCTTGGATTACAGGATCTAGTGATAACAGCTGTGTGTCTCTCCTCTCTACTCCCTTCATGGCTTTGACCAAATCCTCCCTCAGCTTTTTCCTTTCCACACAGAGGAGCTCCCACTTCTTTAGTCCCTGTGCATAAAGCAGCTGCTTGGTCTCCTTGAAGACTTCAAGCACTTCTCCTTGTAGTTTCTCTAACCACAGTATGTCCTTTATAACAAGGCACAGTGAAGTGGGATTAAGAGTTTTAACACTTTTCCACGTGAAAGCGTTCTGACTCTGTGGTCAACAAACCCGGTGGTCAGAACAAAAGCCTCCACAGAACTCCTCAGAGCTGCCAGACAAGGAAGAGTAAGTGATGAGGTCCGACATCAATTTGTTAATAATTGATTCTTCCTTCCTTCGTTCAAATTTCTGCTCAAGGAAATGGAATGTTGTATTTTGTAAACACACAGGCTGCACTGAGAGAACAACTGCAAGCGCATTACAGGTTTGTCCTCTAAGATAAAAACTGATTGAGGTACCCTGTATTCTCCTGCCACCCAAATACGCACCAGTTAACTCGAAATGACTGTTTCACACTTAGAAGATCCACAAACCATAGCATGATCACACAGTAGCTATTTTCTATTGGCAACCACCACTCATAGTTGTAATACACAGTTATGGGAGTCACCTGTACAGGGAGAATAAATGTCACTTTTGTGTTAGCGTCAATTAGGTAAAATAATAAGGTCAAAAGTCGCCTACAGCGAGGCAGACTCTTCTGTACATCTTTATTGTGCTCATGGGGATCTGTGAACAAGGTCATGGGACATGGCAAGCAGATCTAGAAGAGAGCTGTCCAGTAATACTGCAGTTAAATTAGGTAATATGTATTTCAGATTATTCCTTCCATCTAGCAAATTTGTAAGGCAACAGAACAAAAAAACTCATTTACATAAATTTGCTTGGCTGCTTGTGATCTCATACCAATTAACAAGGAAAATTAGCTAACACTTAGATGAGTTAGGAGGAAGGTTATACTACTTTGCTCTGTAGAAACTCTTGAAGTATGCGCACGTATAGTCAAAACAATCAAGGCACTAGAAAAAAAAAAAACAACAAAGAACTGTATGTGAATCACCATGATGCAGAAATCTACTGGAGAAATGAGTCTCTTTTGCCAACAGAGCACTGCAAATCAGGAGAAAAGCAGAAGGGACATAATCTTCGATTTAACTTACATACACTGTCCAGTCCAATAAACCAGATTTGAAGAAACACATATCTGCAATTAACAGTGTAATATTTCTATATTCTTATGAATATGATAAAATGTCTTGTGGGAATAAAACACAACAGGAACCAGTGCTCTGCAGCTGCTGCACTCTTGCCTTCATCCAACAGCATCAAGTTCTAAACCCCTCAGAGAAACATTCCATGTCAAGATGCATTGCTTGTTCCTCAGTTAGTATCACATTGGTGTCCAACTTAAAAGCAAATGAAATAAATTCCTCTCTTGAAAAAATACTATGAAGGTGTCCATTTGCACAATAGGAAGTTATCCAAAAACACTTCTGAAGTGTTTGCTAGGCCTGTAAAACTTTAATGAAAATTAAAATGCTTCGTATTTGTAGCATTTTGTGACTTTTCATTATTTTATTTCAATCTCATTTTCTTATCACCTATTAGAATTACAAGATTCAAACATTTTCACAACACGATTTCTGTGTTACGTTCTGGAATTTAGTGCAAAACAAAAATTCCCTGTTTCAGCATTGGGCTGTATACCTTATATGTCTTAGATTTATAATAATTGCTTAATTAATAATGAAGAATTAATATTTACTGTCTCCACAGCTAGGTTGCTCTAAGTGTGCAGCACGTAACAAACATTTAAACACAGAAAAAAACCTAAATACTTTGCATTATGCATTTCATTCTGAAAGCAATTTATAGTTCACTTGCATCTCTTTAATGATAAAAGAAGTATATGAATATCATTCTATTGTTTATCAAAATAACAAGTCAGGTAACAAAAGACTGGAGCTGTAACATAAAAGACATGGATATTCCAGAGTAAAATACCATTTTATCTGCCAAGACCCCACCATTTGAGTCTCTGGGAGTGCCCAGTATTTCCAAGAGATGTTAAATTGTGACAAGAGGAAACTTGGTATTACATATTAATAATTGTATCACACAAGTTAGTAATTCTGGTTTCAACTACTTTGGAAAATTACTGCAATATGGAACCTCAGAATGTTTCACCCCAAATTGCACCACATCTTCATACTTAACACCTACACTGAAGGCAGCACCATCAATTTAGTACACCTGGAGTCTTCTACACCAGGAAACCACTGAGAAGATACCCAACTACAGTCACTATTTGAAACTGCTTTTCCTGGACTAGTCAAAGAAACAAAATTCACTTCAAGATTAGCTGCCTAGAAAACAATAAACTGAGATTATATTGAGTGTTCAAGTTTGAAGATACTTTTCCAATCCAAAAGTCAGTCTCTGAGAGCAGGTGCTATTGTCAACATTAGGTGCCACATAGTTCACTCAAATGAATAAAAAAAAATAATTTTCAAAATCATCTTTGAAAGAAATACAAAATTGTGAACTACGAAGTTACAGCATATCTGGAGTTTGAAATAAAAACAATTTTACATTAACATGTAAGGACAACACGTCAAGACAATACCGCACTCTTTGAGTTGAAATATTTGTGCTAAAGATCACTACATCAGGTTATGATAAATGAACAAGGTTATGAGGAAATCATTAACTCTGAACACATTAATTTTCAATTAAATATTCTATCTGCCCTATGCCTGTCTGCTGAAGATAGGAAACTGGAAAAGCAGAACATTGATAAAATCAAGCAACTCTGACTTACTGACAGGGAAGGTAGAGGGTGTAGGGATGAATAAAAAAGCTCCTAGAAGTAACATTCTCTCCTGAGTTAGTATTAAATAGTATACTGTAATTAAATTCAAAAAACTAACATCACCATGAGGCATTTTCAGTACAACATTCACGAAGAGACTTATTTTTTTTTATCAAGATCTGGTAAGTCATTTTAATAAAATTCCCCAAGAAACTGCATCAATTGCTACTTTTCAGCATTGCTACAAGAACAGTTTTATTAAAGCTGCTACCAAAGGAACAAAAAGAACGCTCACAAACACGCAGGAGATACCTACCATCACATCTTAGGGTAGTCTGAACACAATTTGCACTTCAAATCTATAGTTAAGCCCACTGCTAAGATAAGAACGGTTCTGCTCTCTCTGGATTTTACTAAGTCAGTTACCACTGCAATAAGAAGGCAGTTTAGATATGCAAAGGAGCTGAATTTATTCCCCTGTTATCTATTGTCTTCAATTAACATTACAGTTTGACATTTAATTTGCCTGAAAGTAACTAAAACTTTCAACAGAACAGCAGTTATTTATGCTTGATTCTGCGACATTTAACTTCAAAACCTCATTTTTAGAAACTCAATACTTACCCCAAAGGCTACTATCAGCTCGTAGGGTCTGAGTGTCATCCATTGAACCCTAAAACCTAATTTAATGTTAACTGGATGTCAAATGAGGCACATGATTTGAGAAACTTTAATGACTTGGTTTATATGTGAGAAACAGAAGAGCTTTTAAAAGGCTCTATAATGAATATCATGAGAAGTTCTAGGTCTCGAATAAATTGGATTAATTTGAAGAAAGTTTCATTTTATAAGCCATCTTTACTAGAATAGAGATCAATTTAAAGCTTATATTCAGTTTTATCATGCACTGCATTAACTTATTCCAATTTCATTAACTTCCTTGTTTTGCCTGATGAAACTTAAACCTCTGCTTTTATTAAAGGAACAACTTGATCAGTTAAATAAAAAAGACTCTCTGAAACTTCTTTTCCTTTAAAGTTGATTACAGAAACCTCAGCAAAAGAAACATTTACCTTAGCAGGTCCATAAAACACTTTCAAATTTAAAGCAAGCAGGGGAAAAGTTTGGATTTTAAAAATGTGTGGTGGAAGAGGGGCAAATCGTATTCTTTCAAAGAAATTTGTTGTGCATCAGCTGTGAAATGACACTTACTACATATGTAACGCAAAAAAAAAACCCAACCTCTAAGCCCACACACTCCCCAAGTAATTGGAGAATTACCATTCTATTTAAACTTTGGCAGGTGATAAGTTGGAAGGCTACGGATAGTTCTCTCAGAGGATGATGGAGGACAGGAGTTGCATCCCTTTTAGTCAGCCTTCCCCAATCAGGGACCAAAGCAGTAGAGAGTTGAGTTCCCTTTCCTACAGGAGGAAATAAAGGACCATATATCACTTATCAATTGTCAAGATCAATTAGGCAGCTGCACTTAGCTCTAATGATGGGTAGGTGGGGGAGAAAAGGCTTAGCAGTTTTTGAGCGCTTCTGTGCTAGCTTTGGTTAAAAAGAAAGCTATCTAAGAAGGAGAAAGGAAGACCGACGTTATAGGCTGTCGAGGTACTCCTCACGGTTATGACAATCAGGAATTATCCTTTGCGCGTTGCAGCGCGCACCTCGAGGCTCCAAGGGCAGTGTGCTCCGCTGTCGGCGAGCACGAGAGGAGCCCGCGAAGATCCGAGAGAACAGGCCAGCGATAAGAGCACCTCACCGCTCTCCGGCGGAGACAGGGCCTCCTTCCTCCTCCCCTCCCCGCTCCTGCCGCCGCGGGCTGGCCCGGCGGTGCCGCCTGCGGCTTTGCCGCCGCGCCCG